>OZ012696.1:17037314-17039814 GCA_963942565.1 Maea johnstoni | reverse complement strand
ATGGATAGAAAATATGGTTTAAAGGGGAACTTGGGGAAGAACAAATCATAGGTTTATATGAAAGTTCATAAACATAGCTCAACATCTGTCATAAACAGGGAAGCCCTAGAGCTCCACACAAAGAGAAATCTAAAATTGCAATTAGTGAATAGCACCTCCTCTGAGCCAAGGCCGCCGCCATTGTGAATCCGAGTCATCGCCCCCTGCTGTGGTCAGTGTTATTGGGTAGCAAAGGAGCTTAGTGGTTCATGAGATAGGCACAGAGCAAGGGGCCGCAAGTGATCTCTGCCACCTAATTGAAAAACATGGGCGCAGCCAGTGGCTTCCAGGGGCTGGGCAGGATGATGGCAATATGCAAAAATCTCCCCTCATGGGATAACTGAGAGAAAAAGAAGTTCTTGAAGTGTATTATTTTCATATAAGCTGATATGTATGTTAGCCTTTAGGGCCCCGGGGGGCGGGGATTAATGACAAAAAAATGTGCCGCGGGGGGCGGGGACTATGCAAAATAGTGCAGAAGGTCGGTGCACTATCCCCGCCCCATCCCGCCCCCCCCCCCCCCCCTCCCGGGGATTCAATTGACTGGTGCATAACTAGCCATTGACAAACTACCATTGTGTTACACTGGACACGTTCCCTTTCAAAATAATGTAGCTAATGAACATTATACTGTAGAATGGGAAATGATTCCAAGCATTTGTTTAATCTGAATGTACCAAATTGGAAAACCTCGGTAAAATTAAATTCAGATTTAAATTTGCCGCCCATCTGTGTTAATGTGTAAACTGACTGTTTGGTAAAATCAAATTCGGAAGGGTCATTTTTGGTCAAATTCGGTATATTTGCACCCCAGATTAATTCCCTATTCTACAGTATTCATTTTTGTCTACCAACCACATCAAACCATAGCACGTTTCGCTGCTTGCTGCCTCTCAACACTGCCTGGGTTCTAATAAGTTGAAAGAACAACAACCCTTCACGCTAGAAATAAGGTGAGTGATATGATCGAATGCTCTACTAACTACATAGGAAGAGATAGAGTACGCCATATGTGTATGTTGGTATTTGTCGAGGTCAAAATCATTTAAAGAACTATGTTTTGCGGAATCTATAGCTCTATAATAACATGTATCTATATCTTTTACAAATCTACCTCTACACCCCCAATACTTTGTTATAAAAGTGTGGTAAAGACTTCATGAAAGTATCTGTATCGATATTGTTGAAAATGCTATAATACTATACTATAAAATAATATTCTTCCGGGGATATTAGTATAAGCATCGCATTGTTATAATCTGAATAATACTTGCTCGCATTGTATTACATTGTACGTAATCAACTGTTCCATACAGAATCAAAAGGTTTAGTAATATTAACGATAAGAAAAACAGACTTAATTAATCAAGTTTGGAAATTGAAATGAAATAAACTTGAAATAATAAATTAACAAATCAATATAAAAGGCAATTCAGTTATTCATATTGTGATTAGCATTGTGCCTGGCAGCCTGACTGTTTAAATGATTGAATCAACGTATCAAATATCAGTTACGTAATAAACAATGTATTTACAACATTGCATGTGATAAGAGTCAACTGGTCTCAGGACCTGATCACCCCATTCCACATGACGTACATTTAACTGCTGCCTCTCTCATAGTTTACACATTACTTCTTTTCTAACCCCCTCTATCGGCTCAACAAGTAACCATTATATAACTAGTTTAGTGTATTTTATGTTTATTGACTGCTTACCGGTATATCGATGCACAAAATCACACGTCATACAAATAGACTATAAATGAATAAAACGAACTTGTCGAATATAGCATGCACATCTGCACCGTACAATACACGAGATAGTATTAATTCATAAGATTAACCCAAAAGAAATTCTCCGATTGATGTATAAAGAAATGAAAGCCGACGAATGTAAAGTGAATCAAAAAATCAATTTAAAATGACAAAAGATCGAATAGATTAACTCCTATATCTGAAACAAGATAAAGGCTACACCCGGTTTATTTGTTTTGGGTGGATTGTTCTATATTTCAATGTGTACTTAGTGTTAGTATTATGATATGATATATAGAATATTTGTATTTTTCTGTAAAAAATAAATCCGATTACACACTTATGTTATTTTGAATTAAAAATAACAACTGCAACATAAACCATTAACTGTACTTTTTCATCGAAATCGCAACGTTTTACATTACATCTTAAAGTAGTTCTGCTACTAGGTGAGCAATGTTAGAATATGAAATTCCTATGCTAAAGCTACAATATTGGAGAAGCGATCGTTCTATTTGGTATTTAATCTGCATTATGTTCTTATCCAATAAGTGTCATCCATGAGCCACAGTTTTCCAGAGACTAGCTTAGTCCACGCTATTCATTAGTTATTCAAAATTCTCCATTAATCACATCAACCAGCGTATACAAACGAAACAGTTTTTATCCTTTTTCAAAGATATTTTCGTTTATTAATATTCACG
>OZ012696.1:17027314-17032314 GCA_963942565.1 Maea johnstoni | reverse complement strand
AAAAATTTCAGACGTGGTATCCAGATCCCCCTTTTAAAGGGAAAAATCTGTGTAGCACGGACACAAACAATTATAGGGGAATCACTCTTTTGAGTACTCTGAGTAAAATATATGAGATAATTATTTGGAGTAGAATTGAAAATGGTGGATTAAACATGAAGTTGTTTCAAAGTTCCAAGGTGCTTGCCGTAAAGGTCAGTCATGTGTTCACACATCTCTTTTATTGCAAGAGACAGTGTCGAATGCTTTGGAGAAGAATAAGAAAGTTTTTGTTTCTTATTTTGATGTCTCCAAAGCTTTTGATACTGTCTGGATTAATGGTCTATTTTATAAGTTATATGAGATTGGTATTAAAGGCAAATTATGGCGACTTATGTATCGCACTTATATAGATTTTGTAAGTAGAGTGAGAGTTGCCAATAATTTCTCGCAATGGTATCCAATGACCTCCGGGATACATCAAGGTGGGATTCTCTCCTTGACAAAGTATATTATCTTTATAAATGGTTTACTTGACGAGATTGAGTCTTCAAATCTTTGTTGTACTATCGGACCTATTGTTAGTAGCCCAGCAAGCTATGCTGATGACCTAGCCGCAGCAACTCTGTCTAAAAAACGGACAGACGCTGTCCATGATATAGTTAAAAATTACGGCGACAGATGGCGCTTTAAATTTAACGCCTCCAAGTCAGCAGTGCTAGTTTTTGGTGAGGATAAGAAAACTAATGATTTTAATAAAAAACACAGGGTTTTCAGACTCGGTAAAGAGTGGGTAAAGGAAAAAAAGTGCTACGACCATGTAGGAGTCAAAATGTCTATTTTTGGAGATTGTACCAAAAGAGTAGAAGAGAAAATTTCCAAAGGCCGAAAAACCCTCAATGCTTCCACAGGCCTGGGAATTAGGAGAAACGGCTTAAATATGAACACCTGCAATGTCATTTTCTGGCAAGTCGTTGTGCCTACTATTTGTTTCGGAAGCGAGGTGTGGGTATCTTCAGACAAAGATGAAGAAATGTTATTGGCTTTTCAAATATATGCAGGGAAAAGGGTTCAACGATTCCCTTATCGAGCCCCCAACTCGAGCAGTTACTATGGACTTGGATGGTTAAAGTTAACCTCGTACATCAGAGTTAAAAAACTACTTTTTATATTGACAATCTTAAAAATTGACCAATCATCTTTACTTAGACAGATCCTTGGCTATAGACTAAATGCTTTCTCCAAGGACCTCCCTAAGAACAGAATAAATCTTTATCGTAGTCCACTTTATGACATTTTTAACACAGCTATATCTTTTGGTGTTTTTGAGGTAGTTAGAGATATGGCTTTAAGTAACATTCCAGTTGCCTCAAAAAATAGCTGGTCTAAATTAATTTGGAACAGGGCGTGGAGCCTTGAGGACGCCAATTGGAAAGCTGCGAATTGTATTATGAAGGATAATGACCTGTTAAATATGACGATGGATGGAACTCACTACCTCACCTGGTGGTGGTTAAGCGACTTTGATTATAGAGCAATTAACATGTGTGAAAAAATGTGTAAAATTGTGTGCCATGCCAGTCGCCTGAAAAGAGATGACCAACGACTTAAGGGCCAGTGTATGAGCAACAGGGCATGTGAAAAGTGTGACCTCTTTTGCATTGAGGATATTTTACATATCATTAACGTTTGTCCATATTATTACCAAGACCAATGCGACATGCATAGTGAAATCTATACTTCTTGCCCAAATGCAAAGAAAATTTTTGAAAAAGAAACAAAAGACGTACCCTACTTTCTGTTAGGGAAATCCTTACCAGAAATGGGTATTGAGGAAATGACAAGGCTCTGGTGCATAGCAGGTAAATGGATCTGCAAAATGTATCGAGACGCCACCGTAAACAGAGTAGGCATTGGGTAGCCACCTTAAGGTGCACACCGGCCGGATCCACCTTAATGCTGACTCTCAAATTGATTACACCACGCATGTTGAAAATGGTCATATATGTACAAACCGAATTAATAATATAGAGTTCTTGTTCACTTATGATTTGTATTATTTGTATTTTGATGTATTTTTTATATCATCTTGATATGGTCAATAAATACTATCTATCTATATCTATCTATCTATCTATCTATCTATCTATCTATTAATATCATGATTATTATTATAATTATTATTATTATCATCATCGTCATCATCATCATTATTAGCTTTCGGCTGCTCTTAAAAGGTGCCTTTATAAAGAGTGATAGTACATAAGTGCATTACCCAGCCTAAGAAGAAACGGAAACTTTGTTTGTCACTCGATCTAGGAGATCAATCTGATCCATGCGGATAGATTATTATGTTCTATGAGTAATGTCTGTCATAAGTCTCGATTCCCATGGCATTGGCTTCGAGTTATAACTACACACGTTGAGAAAAGTAAGGGCGAACAATTTGCTCGCCCGTGCCTTTGACTGGTATTAGTTTTTTAACTTAACCCTCGTTTTGCAGGTGGCTGATTTGGTCCGTACAAATCATGCGAGAAAAGCTGAAACATTACTGAAACCCTGGCATATGGTTACTCATCTGAGAGAACTCGGCGAGAGCTATTCAACGAATATCATAATGACATGTTTAGGTGATCTTCACAAATATCTATGTCCATGTGCTTTGGATGAAAATAGCATCGGGATGTGAGGGCTGCATAGGTCCTTGAATACCAAAGGGCACGATGATCGGGTATTTTCTTGGAATTTCGAATATGGGTGTCGTGAATTCGGAAGGCTCACTTGAGAATTTCTTATAACATATATCGTGCTTATATGTGACTTTCGCACTATTTGAAAAAGTCTGACTCAGCTGTCTTTTCCGACATGTGATAGTTGGTATCTAGTACATCAGGCCAGTCTATATCTAAGTTATTTCATTTTATTTATATATATATATATATATATATATACATATATATATATATATATATATATATATATATATATATATATATATATATATATATATATATATATATATATATATATATATATATATATATATATAGAGAGAGAGAGAGAGAGAGAGAGAGAGAGAGAGAGAGAGAGAGAGAGATTCTTCCTATACTGATGGTACCTATATTCCGTCGCCGCTGCGAGGAGCTGTCGTGCCGTGGAAGTGCGGCGGCGGTAGTAACCCGCACAGCCGGTTTCCACCAGGAGCTCACTGACCTCAAAACATCCCCTGAACCCTTAAAGAGGTCACTTTACTATCCCATGATGCTCCGCGGCTGAACAGGTATTTCTCTGCTGGGGGCGCCGCCGGGTGAGCGTGTAATAATCAACTACGGTAAGCAGCAGGAAGTCTTCCAGAAAGTACTACATACTATAGGCAGCATCAGCTGACGTGGACTGCTACCCCTCAGTCTGTGTGTGTCTACGAATCTCCCACCCATTCGCACACTGGTAGATCGACTTCTCAGGTACATGACACTCCCCCGCGGCTCCAGCGTGCTCTTGATGGGAATCAGAACCGATTAGGCGATCAGGATTTAATTGGCAGCAGGCGAGGAGGAGGAAGAGGTGTGATGTGCTGTTGTACAGGGAGAGGTATCATACACAGACCGGCGGTGGCTTCAGGTGCGTGACCTAGATAGCGAACTGGATTAGCAACTTCCCATCTGCTGAGCTTCGTACTGTCTATTTAGGGTACTGTCGACCGTGACGGATATATAAATCCTGAGACGGATATGACATGATGATCAACCTCTGTCTCTAGTAGTAGTAGTAGTAGTAGTAGTAGTAGTAGTAGTAGTAGTAGTAGTAGTAGTAGTTGTAGTAGTAGTAGTAGTGCCTGAGACCTTAGGTAAAGAAATTTGTTTTTTATTTATCTAAGCTGAGGCAAATATAACAGGTTTTCCTTAGGTAGTAGTAGTAGTAGTCGATCTTGTGTTAGTTTCAGTATGCTGTAAAGAAATACGATATCTCGGTCCTGATTTTATTTCACTATCCTGACTATACAGTGTATACTAGCTTATAGCTCTTCGATGAGTAATTCATAATGTCATATTCCGAATGTCAGTCAATGCGGTCCAGGTCAAAGTGGTCTAGGTCAAAGCGGTCCAGGTCCCTGGTCAAAGTGGTCTGGTAGTATATTACCCAGTATCTCATATTAATTATTGCTGTTTACTTTTTGATACTAAAAAGAAATGTTCCAATAGATGAAATATACAACCTTTAATCGTGTTTTTGGCATCTTTAATTACACTTATTAAGTAATATTATTTGGCTCCTTTTTTGCCCAGCTACGACCGTACGCCATGGTATCTTAAGTAGCAACATAAACACCTTAAAGCAGCAGTATGACCAGTAGTAGATAAAGCAGTAGTAGTAGTAGTAGCAGAAGTAGTATATATATACTTAGTATTGTTGTTGTTTAGGTTATCATTGTCATTGTTTATAATACTATCTTCATATCACCAATATCACAATCACTGTGAGTATTACTATCATGTTTCCCCTTACTCGGGAAGGCATAGGACTTGTCTGCAAGATATTTAAAAAAACATTTAATAAAATCTTTACAAATATTTAGGGATCCTTTCCTATGGCACTCATATGAATTAATTAGATTTTTGGTAACCTTTAAAATATTTGTATTGTCATACTGGGGGGTTTTTGGTCCAAAATTCCTATTCTGGACTTGGCTAACCTGTCTGCACGATATCTCAAAAAACCATTTAATAAAATATTTACATGAATCGTTTTATATATTGCGATTACATGAATTGATTAGGTTTTGTTAACTTTTGATATATTTTAAGGACAATTTAGCGATGTTTTGACGTACCCTTTAATTGGCTGGGCAGTGTAACTATAAATAGAAATCACCAGCCTCTGCCCTCACCGTGAACCCCATTATCATCATCATCATTATTATACTAATGATAAATGTATTATTATCAACACCATTGTGGTCATTGTTGTGAATATATGTACCCTCGTAAGCTGTAGGCCTGACCTGATAGCCGTGTGGTCTA
>OZ012696.1:16980725-17023225 GCA_963942565.1 Maea johnstoni | reverse complement strand
AAAAACTTTAATTCTAAAAAAAATTAATAAAATTATTTTTTTTTTTTTTAATTCCAGTGTTTTAAATTATCCTGAAACATGTGTTAGTAATTTTTTTTCTTTTTAATTAAAAACAATTCCAGTATTTTTAAGTATTCTTATTTTTAAACACTGCATAATTTAAAACACTGCATTTTTTTTTTAATTGAATTTTTTTTTACCGGCACATGATTAAGGATAATTTAAAATGCAAATTTTTTTTTTAATTTTTGAAAATTTTTTTTAGAATAATTTGAAACACTGCAATTTTTTTTTGGAATTTAATTTTTTTTACCGGCACATGATTTACGATAATTTAAAACACTAATTATTTTTTTGAATTTTTGAAAAAAAATTTTAGAATTATTTAAAACACTGCAATTTTTTTTTTAGTTGAATTTTTTTTTACCGGCACATGATTTAGGATAATTTAAAACACTAATTTTTTTTTTGAATTTTTGAAAAATATTTTTAGAATAATTTAAAACACTGCAATTTTTTTTTAAATTGAAATTGTTTTACCGGCACATGATTTAGGATAATTTAAAACACTAATATTTTTTTTGAATTTTTGAAAAAAATTTAAGAATAATTTAAAACACTGCAATTTTTTTTTTAATTGAATTTTTTTTACCGGCACACAATTTAGGATAATTTAAAACACTGGAATTTAAAAAAAAAAATTCGGGGGGATATTGTCCGGGGGGATATTGTCCGGGGGGATATTGGAACGGGGGGATATTGTCCGGGGGGATTTTGTCCTGGGGGGATATTGTCCGGGGGGATATTGTCCGGGGGATATTGTCCGGGGGGATATTGTCCGGGGGGATATTGTCCTGATACCATATATATATATATATATATATATATATATATATATATATATATATGTATGTATGTGTGTGTGTGTGTGTGTGTGTGTGTGGGTTTGTGTGTGTGTGTGTGTGTGTGTACACGCATGTGTGCACATGTCAACACATTTAAGTTCACCTGATTTTAGTTTGTTATTATATTCATAAACTTTTTTTTTCAGAATAACTGCGAACAGCCGAAACGACACCTTGCGATAAAGACGTACACCTCAGCATCTGACGTGTTTTTGCGCGAGATTCGGCGAGATAAGCGTGGGGGTGGTGCTGCTGCAAAACAGGAAGGAGACGAGAATGAAAATTGAAGACATCAAACATTACACTCGCATCTTCTTTCTCATTCCCTTGTGTGCGATCCTTCTGATCGTTTTTATCGTGAAGCCGGAGTTGAGTCTTACAGACACGGTAGTTAAATATCACAAGGGGACCAAGGACTATCTGAATGGCATTTTCAGGGGGCATGGCGGAAAGTATGGACTTGACGGTTTTGCCAAAGATGACCAAACGATAGATCTCCCCGATACCTATCGATGGGACTTCCCGCTCCTAGGGACTCTCCTCAACGAGAGAGGGCCGAGTCGTGACGTCACGTACAATGTGACGTCATCACTCATCCATTCCTTCTCTCCGGATATAGAGAGGGCGGCGGAGAGCAAGTTTGTCGACCCAGCCAAGGACCAGGTGTACTTCGCCAACAGCCCAGCATTTATCTTCTATGAAGGTGAAATTATCCTCGTCATAAGGATTTGGCTACAGAGGGAGAAATATGAAAGAATGCACAAATGGCCCGCAAATGACTTTGCGGATAATTATTTTTTCACGCAGAAGTTTGACCGGCGATTCCGCCCTTTGGACAAGGGGTCCATTATGGGGATGCCCACACCAAAGTGGTACGTTGGTGATGGCCCCATAGAACCTAGGGTGATTCGTACCGGCAAGGAGGTACTCATCACATTTAACACTGGTATCGGCTTCAACAAAACCAACGCAGTGGATTATACCATCTGGTGGTACTACTTCGGGGAAGAGCCCAAGATTCCAGAAATAAAAGGTGGGTATTGAAGTGGTCTTGAAACGCATCTGTCTATAGTCTGTCTGATTCGAGTTTGGCAACCGCTTTTTGCACTTTTTGTGACAAAACGTTCGAGTATGCAATTTAAACACTACTACGTGTTTGTTTAAACATACTTTTTGACTCAACTCCGCAAAATGTTGATTTTGCTCATTAGTTTTCATTGTAAAATGTACCCATTGCCAACAATACAAACACGATATATCGTATTGTTGGCAACGGGCAAATTTTACAATGGGACCTAATGAACAAAATCAACATTTTGCGGAGTTGAGACAAAAAATATGTTTATACATACACGTAGTAGTGCTCCTAACATGTTTGCCAAGTTTGGATGGAAAACTCGGACGTTTTGTCACAAAAAAGTGCAAAAAGCGGTTGCCAAACTCGAGTCAGACAGACTCTGACTATAGGTAATCCTAGTGCTGATATTTTATTCCTGCACTAAATGCGTGGGCAGGCCGGGCACAACACATAACTGCACAGTCGATTATCACCCAGATTTCTGGGCATGGATGACCTCATGACAGAGTGTAGCTTTGATTTGCAAGCTACGTCGGTCATTGATGTGCTTGGCTTATATTTTGACGTTATCCTTGGGTGTTTTGCTGAATGTTACCTTACTAAAATTCATATTGATTTAAAAGAGTCTTTGGATGGTTTGTTTTAAACAAATATCGTACCTGTCCAGACTACGATAAAGTTAAACTTAAAGTCGTTAAAGACTACGTTAAACCTCTGCTATGCTCTGCACTCAGCAAGAGCCACTCTATTACGACAATACGAAGATGCAATGGATACATCGACAACTAAGAAGTTGAAGACAAAGAACACTGGTGGTCACAACGTCTCATGAAGACGGTTGCACTCTGCCATAGTGCGTATCTACAGCTGGTAAGGTAATAGTCCATGAGCCAATTCTGAAATAGGCCTTATTTTTGGAGTTTTGCGTGCGGAGAGGTGGAGGAAGGTTTCTTGGTACCAAATGCAAGAGCAGCATCCCCCATTCAATTTTTTACTTGTTGGCAGCCTTATCTCTTGCACGTTAAGTTTGTACAGAGGCCTGAAGTTGTGTGTATCAAAAATGGCAGATTTCCAAAATATAGGATATTAATGGGGTAGGGGTAACAAAATCCACCATAAAATCTGAACTGAACAACTGACGGTTACAAATGACCCCTTGTTACATTTGTCAAAAATCAGGCTTTTGAATAAAATCAAGCAAGTTTCAGGATTTGACCTTGAACTCAAGTTCAAGGTCAAATCAGAGGCATTTTGAGGTCAAGGTGAAAATTGGTGAGGCCAAAACCATTGAAAAAAGGTTATTTTTTCTCGTTCCAGGATAAAAATAGTAAGCCCAACCATTATTTTGGTCTTAAAACTTGCGCATAAGGAATATCAAAGGAACAAATTTAGATTTAGTGTAAAAAAAGATGAAGAATGTGTATTTTCGGGTCAGAAACAAACAAGTATGGAGCTTCATAGAAGTGCTCATTTAGGTGTTCGCCATTAAATGTTCTTTGCTGTGTTACATAGTACACTGTGATAGACGTCCTTGTTAGATTGAATATTTTGGTAAATGCTAAGCATGCTACGTACCAAAAATGTCAGAGGAAGAAAAACTTTTTATCCATAAGTATTACATGTAGAGTTGCAGGAACACCATCTCCAGGATGTGCGTCAAAGGTCAAAGGTCATCAAGTGCAATGGGCCTTATAAGTAAGACTTTGCGGTTAATTTCAGTCTCATCCGTCCTCCTATTTCACTGCTTCATCAATGACAATGTTTGCACAAGGTGGAGTGACATTCAATTCCATAATATTAAAGAACCGTATTCCCCATTTCATTTTCTACTTGTTAGCAGCCTTTTCGCTTGCACGTTAAGTTTGTACAGAGGCCTGAAGTTGTGTATGTATAAAAACTTTAGAAATCTGTAGTAAATACGAATTATGGGGTGGGGGTAACAAAATCTGCTCTAAAATATGACATAAGTAACAAACTGCAACAAATGACCCCTCGTTAGAATTGTATAGAGAAAAGCTTTTGTATGCATCTGTATTTCAAAAACAATTTGACCTTGAACACAAGTTGAAGGTCAAATCAGGGCCATTTTGAGGTCAAGGCGAAAATTGATGAGGCAAAAACCATTGAAAAAAGGCTATTTTCTCTTGTTCCAGGATAAAAATAGTAAGCACAACCATTATTTTGGTCTTAAAACTTGCGCATAAGGAATATCAAAGGAACAAATTTACATTTAGTGTAAAAAAAGATGAAGAATATGTGTCTTCGGGTCAAAAACAAACAAATATGGGGCTTCATAGAAGCGCTCATTTAGGTGTTCGCCAAAACTTGTTCTTAACTGTGTTACATAGTACACTGTGGTAGACGTTCTTGTTAGATTGAATAGTTTGATAAATGCTAAGCATGCTATGTACCAAAAATGTCAGAGGAAGAAACACTTTTTATCCAGAAGTATTACATGTAGAGGTGCAGGAATACCATCTCTAGGATGTGGGTCAAAGGTCAGAGGTCATCAAGTGCAATGGGCCTTATAAGTAAGACTTTGCGGTTAATTTCAGTCTCATCCGTCCTCCTATTTCATTGCTTCATCAATGACAATGTTTGCACAAGGTGGAGTGACATTCAATTCCATAATATTAAAGAACCGTATTCCCCATTTCATTTTCTACTTGTTGGCAGCCTTATTGCTTGAACGTTAAGTTTGTACAGAGGCCTGAAGTTGTGTATGTATAAAAACATTAGAAATCTGTAGTAAATACGAATTATGGGGTGGGGGTAACAAAATCTGCTCTAAAATATGACATATGTAACAAACTGCAACAAATGACCCCTTGTTAGAATTGTATAGAGACAAGCTTTTGTATGCATCTGTATTTCAAAAACAATTTGACCTTGAACACAAGTTGAAGGTCAAATTAGGGCCATTTTGAGGTCAAGGCGAAAATTGATGAGGCAAAAACCATTGAAAAAAGGCTATTTTTTCTTGTTCCAGGATAAGAATAGTAAGCACAACCATTATTTTGGTCTTAAAACTTGCGCATAAGGAATATCAAAGGAACAAATTTACATTTAGTGTAAAAAAAGATGAAGAATATGTGTCTTCGGGTCAAAAACAAACAAATATGGGGCTTCATAGAAGCGCTCATTTAGGTGTTCGCCAAAACTTGTTCTTAACTGTGTTACATAGTACACTGTGGTAGACGTTCTTGTTAGATTGAGTAGTTTGATAAATGCTAAGCATGCTATGTACCAAAAATGTCAGAGGAAGAAACACTTTTTATCCAGAAGTATTACATGTAGAGGTGCAGGAATACCATCTCTAGGATGTGGGTCAAGAGGTCAAAGGTCATCAAGTGCAATGAGCCTTATAAGTAAGACTGCTGTCAATTTCAGTCTCATCTGTCCTCCTATTTCTTTGCTTCATCAATGACAATGTTTGCACAAGGTGGAGTGACATTCAATATTCCATAATATTTTAAAGAACCTTATTCCCTATTTCATTCTCTACTTGTTGGCAGCCTTATTGCTTGCACGTTAAGTTTGTACAGAGGCCTGAAGTTGTGTATGTATAAAAACATTAGAAATCTGTAGTAAATACGAATTATGGGGTGGGGGTAACAAAATCTGTTCTAAAATATGACATATACACCAGACTGCAACAAATGACCTCTCGTTAGAATTGTATAGAGACAGGCTTTTGTATGCATCTGTATTTCAAAAACAATTTGACCTCAAACTCAAGTTCAAGGTCAAATCAGTGTCATTTTTAGGTCAAGGTGAAAATCAGTGAGGCCAAATCCATCGAAAAAAAGGTTATTTTTTCTTGATCCGTATAAAAATCATAAGTACAACAATTTTTTGGTCATAAAATATGCGCATGAGGGAGAACATAGGATAAGTTATACTTTGAGTGCATAGAAATAGGAAGAAAATGAGTTCTTGGGTCCAGAATATACATATCTGGTGCTTCATTGAGGCGCCCATGGCATGTAGGTGTCTGCCATGAAAAGTCCTTTACAGCGTATCCGTGTTTACTAGTACTATGGTAAAAGTCCTTATTAGAATGAAGTTTGATTAATGCAATATACCAAAGGTGTCAGGGGCTCAAACACTTTTTATCTGACATAAGTACAAGTGGTGTTCCGGAAATACTCTCTCCTGTGTATGGGTCAAAGTTCAAAGGTCATCAAGTGCATTGAGGCCTATAAGTAAGATGTTGTGATTAATTTATGTCTCATCGGGTCTCCTATTCATCTGCTTTATCAATGACAATAATTGCACAAGGTGCAGTGGCATTCAATTACATAATATTAAAGAATCTTATCCCCCATTTCTTTTTCGCCTTGTTGGCAGCCTTATCTCTTGCACGTTTAGTTAGCATAGCATAAATAAAATACACTAATTACAAATGAGTGACAGAAATGACGCCCAATTAGACGCCTCATTAGATAAATGGTGGGGGGGGTAATCATACAATCTGAACTATATAAGTGACTGAAACGAATGACCCCTTGTTAGAATGGTCAAGAAACAGGCTTTTGCAGAATGCATATAATATTTTGTAATTTGACCTTGACACTAAATTCAAGGTCAAATAATGATCATTTCGAAGTCAAGGTGAAAATCTGTGAGGCGCAAAATCATTGAAAAACGGTTATTTTGTCTTATTCCAGGATAAGAATTTTGAGCACAACCAGGCTTAGATCTTTAGATATCCCCAAGAGTAATAACATAGGATATTTGAATTCCAATATGGCCACCAGTTGCCATGGCAGCCAGTATGAGAATGTATTCAGGTTACTAAGTCGGTGTTTAACTGTGTGAAAGCAAAGTAACATGGGCCTAGTTAAGTAAGACATCTTTACCCCTCAAGTGTTCTGCATGCTTTTGTTTAATTGACAATAGCATTGGAGGTCAAATTTTGTGTAATAAGCTTTATTTTAAGTACAGCAGCTCCAGGCCGCCATCTTGAAATCCAGTTTAGATGCCACCTGATGATAACAGCTATTTCATAATATAATATAATTAAATAATGTAATATTCTATTCAATAGTTTTAACAGTTAAATCAGCTGGTAGTGGAACAGCTGAAAGGGGCACAGTATAACAAAGATAGGAAATATCTATACACTTTTAAATTGGTTGCCATGGCAACTGGTGGCCATAATGGAATTCAAACTGGCAAATAGTCAGATCAGAA
The DNA here is from genome assembly GCA_963942565.1 of Maea johnstoni. NCBI lineage: Eukaryota > Metazoa > Annelida > Polychaeta > Spionida > Magelonidae > Maea > Maea johnstoni. The sequence continues at coordinate 17,016,046 of OZ012696.1, read as the reverse complement.
GAACGACCTTATTTTAGGAGTTCGTTTGACCTTGAAAATGACCATAACTCAGCATACATCAATGATAAGAATTAGTGTTTGGTATCAAATCTTTTTTTTATTATTCTCTGAGTCATTTTGAGATGTGTGCTGCCTCCACCCTTTTCCTCATGACCAGATCAACTGTCAATGTCTAGGCCATGAATGAGCAGAGTAAGAGACAATAATACTTTTATACAGAAGATCCTATAGGCTTTCACGTAGACTTAGAGGTTTTTTACTCCGTTTCTCTATATCAAATTTCACAAAAATGTGGGTGTTTCAAACATTCATTGTAGGTATATAATGCTAACAGGTTTGTTTGAAATGTTTCATAGCTAAGTTATAGCTAAGATAATGTTATCATTTTTTTTTTCAACTACGGCTTTGCTCAAAGAGAATGGAATTTGAAATTTATTCTTCAAAGGTGTAAGAGGAATCAAATAATCTAGAAGTTTAAGTCAACGACCCCCCCCCCTTCCCCATCTAACAAACTTGAGGTTTTCTAAGCTGAAATGTAGTTAGGTATTCGTCAAAGGCTCTGACGAAATCAAATAATCTACAAGTTTGAGAAGTCAACGAACCCTCCCCCTTAACTAACAAACTTGGGGTTGAGGTTAAAGTAGCTCTTTAAAGTAGGCCCTTTTCCTGATCCAACTACTGGCCATTATATTTCCAATATGGCCGCCAGTTTCCATGGCAACCAGATTATAAATGTATTAACATTTTTTTATCTATTTATATCGCACCTTTATCATCCCTTAACTGTTCCACTACCAGCTGACTTAACTGTTAATACGGTAGAACGGCATATCATATTAATGCTTTTGTTTCATTAACAACAGCTTTGGATGCCGAAATTTGTGTAGTTTTATTTAAATTACTGCAACTTGGTAACCATGTCAAAATCAAGTTGAGATGTCCCCTTATGATAACTACTGTTTCATAATTAGATTCTCTATCCCAGAAAACCTACTTGTGGACACCAAGATCATGTTTCTAGCTAATCTTGATGCTTAAATATGCAGAAATATAGTTATTGGGCCGGTCACTTTGAATTCCAATATGGCCGCGAGTTGTCAATGCAACCAAGGTTGAAATGTTTTCAGGTTCATTATACTCAGACCAAGTTTGTGGAAGAATATACTTCAAAGCCACTGTGTCCATGTTCATTATGTAATTGAATGTTTTGGTACGTAGCATGCTTAGCATTTATCAAACTATTCAATCTAACAAGGAATTCTACCACAGCGGACTATGTAACACAGTAAAGAACATCTAATGGCGAACACCTAAATGAGCGCTCCTATGCAACTCCATCTTTGTTTGTTTTTGACCCAAAAACACACTTTCTTCATCTTTTTTTACACTAAATGAAAACTTTATCCTCTGATATTCCTTATGCACAAGTTTAAAGACCAAAATAACAGCTGTACTTACTATTTTTATCCTGGAACAAGAAAAAATGATATTTTTTCGATGGATTTGGTCTCACTAATTTTCACCTTGGCCTAAAAATGACCCCAATGCGATCTTGAACTTGAGTACAAGGTCAAATTGTTTTTTAAAATACTGATGCATACAAATGCCTGTCTCGATACAATTCTAACGAGGGGTCATGTGTTGCAGTCTGTTGTATACGTCATATTTTAGAGCAGATTATGTTACCCCCACCCCATAATTTGTATCTACTACAGATTTCTAATGTTTTTATATACACACAACTTCAGGCCTCTGTACAAACTTAACGTGCTAGCGATAAGGCCAAGGTTGCCAACAAGTAGAAAATGAAATAGGGAATTAAGGTTCTTTATTATTATGTAATTGAATGTCACTCCACCTTGCGCAGATATTGTCATTGATGAAGCAAAAAAATAGGACAGATGAGACTGAAATTGACCGCAAAGTCTTACTTATAAGGCCCATTGCACTTGATGACCTCTGACCTTTGACCCAAATCCTGGAGATGGTATTCCTGCAACTCTACATGTAATACTTCTCGATAAAAAGTGTTTCTTCCTCTGACATTTTTGGTACATAGCATGCTTAGCATTTATCAAACTATTCAATCTAACAAGGACGTCTACCACAGTGTACTATGTAACACAGCAAAGAACATCTAATAAGGACTCCTAAATGAGCGCTTCTATGAAGCTCCATATTTGTTTCTTTCTGACCCGAAAACAGACATTCTTCATCTGCTTTTACACTAAATTTAAATTTATTTCTTTGATATTTCTTAAGAGCAAGTTTTAAAACCAAAATAATGGTTATGCTTACTATTCTTATCCTGGAACAAGAAAAAATAACCTGTTTTCGATGGTTTTGGCCTCACTAATTTTCACCTTGACCTCAAAATGACCCCAATTTGACCTTCAACTTGAGTTCAAGGTCATATTGTTTTTGAAATACTGATGCATACAAAAGCCTGTCTCTATACAATTCCAACTAGGGGTCATTTGTTGCAGTCTGTTGTATATGTCATATTTTAGAGCAGATTTTGTTACCCCCACCCCACAATTCGTATTTACTACAGATTTCTAATGTTTTTATATACACATAACTTCGGGCCTCTGTACAAACTTAACGTGCAAGCAATATGGCTGCCAACAAGTAGAAAATGAAATGGGGAATAAGGTTCTTTAATATTATGGAATTGAATGTCACTCCACCTTGTGCAAACATTGTCATTGATGAAGCAAAGAAATAGGAGGACAGATAAGACTGAAATTGACAGCAGTCTTAATTATAAGGCCCATTGCACTTGATGACCTTTGACCTTTGACCCAAATCCTGGAGATGGTATTCCTTCAACTCTACATGTAATACTTCTGGATAAAAAGTGTTTCTTCCTCTGACATTTTTGGTACATAGCATGCTTAGCATTTATCAAACTATTCAATCTAACAAGGACGTCTACCACAGTGTACTATGTAACACAGCAAAGAACATCTAATGAAGAACACCTAAATGAGCGCTTCTATGAAGCTCCATATTTGTTTCTTTCTGACCCGAAAACAGACATTCTTCATCTGCTTTTACACTAAATGTAAATTTATTTCTTTGATATTTCTTAAGAGCAAGTTTTAAAACCAAAATAATGGTTATGCTTACTATTCTTATCCTGGAACAAGAAAAAATAACCTGTTTTCGATGGTTTTGGCCTTACTAATTTTCACCTTGACCTCAAAATGACCCCAATTTGACCTTCAACTTGAGTTCAAGGTCATATTGTTTTTGAAATACTGATGCATACAAAAGCCTGTCTCTATACAATTCCAACTAGGGGTCATTTGTTGCAGTCTGTTGTATATGTCATATTTTAGAGCAGATTTTGTTACCCCCACCCCACAATTCGTATTTACTACAGATTTCTAATGTTTTTATATACACATAACTTCGGGCCTCTGTACAAACTTAACGTGCAAGCAATATGGCTGCCAACAAGTAGAAAATGAAATGAGGAATAAGGTTCTTTAATATTATGGAATTGAATGTCACTCCACCTTGTGCAAACATTGTCATTGATGAAGCAAAGAAATAGGAGGACAGATAAGACTGAAATTGGCAGCAGTCTTACTTATAAGGCCCATTGCACTTGATGACCTTTGACCTTTGACCCAAATCCTGGAGATGGTATTCCTTCAACTCTACATGTAATACTTCTGGATAAAAAGTGTTTCTTCCTCTGACATTTTTGGTACATAGCATGCTTAGCATTTATGAAACTATTCAATCTAACAAGGACGTCTACCACAGTGTACTATGTAACACAGCAAAGAACATCTAATGAAGAACACCTAAATGAGCGCTTCTATGAAGCTCCATATTTGTTTGTTTCTGAACCAAAAACAGACATTCTTCATCTGCTTTTACACTAAATGTAAATTTATTTCTTTGATATTCCTTAAGCGCAAGTTTTAAGACCAAAATAATGGTTGTGCTTACTATTCTTATCCTGGAACAAGAAAAAATAACCTGTTTTCGATCGTTTTGGCCTCACCAATTTTCACCTTGACCTCAAAATGACCCCAATTTGACCTTCAACTTGAGTTCAAGGTCAAATTGTTTTTGAAATACTGATGCATACAAAAGCCTGTCTCCATACAATTCCAACTAGGGGTCATTTGTTGCAGTCTGTTGTATATGTCATATTTTAGAGCAGATTTTGTTACCCCCACCCCACAATTCGTATTTACTACAGATTTCTAATGTTTTTATATACACATAACTTCAGGCCTCTGAACAAACTTAACGTGCAAGCGATAAGGCTGCCAACAAGTAGAAAATGAACTGGGGTATAAGGTTCTTTAATATTAAGCAATTGAATGTCACTCCACCTTGTACAAATATTGTCATTGATGAAGCAAAGAAATAGGAGGACAGATGAGACTGAAATTGACCGCAAAGTCTTTCTTATAAGGCCCATTGCACTTGATGACCTTTGACCTTTGACCCACATCCTAGAGATGGTATTTCTGCAACTCTACATGTAAAACTTCTGGATAAAAAGTGTTTCTGCCTCTGACAATTTTGGTACATAGCATGCTTAGCATTTATCAAACTACTCAATTTAACAATGACGTCTACCACAGTGGACTATGTGACACAGCAAAGAACATCTTATGGCGAACACCTAAATGAGCGCTTCTATGAAGCTCCATATTTGTTTGTTTCTGACCCGAAAACACACATTCTTCATCTTTTTTTACACTAAATCTAAATTTGTTCCTTTGATATTCCTTATGCGCAAGTTTTAAGACCAAAATAATGGTTGGGCTTACTATTTTTATCATGGAACGAGAAAAAATAACCTTTTTTCAATGGTTTTGGCCTCACCAATTTTCACCTTGACCTCAAAATGCCTCTGATTTGACCTTGAACTTGAGTTCAAGGTCAAATCTTGAAACTTGCTTGATTTTATTCAAAAGCCTGATTTTTGGCAAATGTAACAAGGGGTCATTTGTAACCGTCAGTTGTTCAGTTCAGATTTTATGGTGGATTTTGTTACCCCTACCCCATTAATATCCTATATTTTGGAAATCTGCAATTTTTGATACACACAACTTCAGGCCTCTGTACAAACTTAACGTGCAAGAGATAAGGCTGCCAACAAGTAGAAAATTGAATGGGGGATGCTGCTCTTTCATTTGGTACCAAGAAACCTTCCTCCACCTCTCCGCACGTTTTTCCAAAAAAATTCGGGCTTGGCTCATGGACTATAAGGGGTTGTGCATCCCACAAATAAATGTCTTTAATATCAAAGGAATCCCCAATCCATGAACCTGTTACATTTTCATTCCTCTAAAACACATTCTTATTGTTTGATAGCATTTGTTTATTGTTGTATACTAGTTGACATTTACATCTAAATGATTAATGTTATTCTAGGCCTAAAAAAAAAATTGTTTGTTTCCTGTAACCTTACCTACCCTATAATTTTGGCCCTACCCGAAATCTTTTTATGACATTTTGAATCAAAAACATGGTATTCCGAATGAAAAACATGAACAGCTCAACTGTGAGGCTACCATTTATCACTAAAAAGATTTCTTAAAATAAAAATATTTTCCTACCTACCTACCCTAAATTTTCCTGGGGTGTTACAGGAAACAAACAATTTTTTTTTTAGGCCCTATTTTAAAAAGTTGGTTGTAAAATGCATCCCGTTTCTTGCAGGTTTCAATCCCATGATGCATGTCGTCGGCGAAGGCCTACCACGTGACAAGCATTGGGCCGCTTACATCTACAAAAAAGAGCTCTACTTCGTTCACAACATAGACCCTCTCCGCATTCTGAAGTGCTCCCTCAATGGCACGTGTCTTTTCCACCATTACGAGGGCTCCAGAGAGGTGGGCAAGGCCTTCAGCAACTACAAAACGCATCTGCGAGGGGGCACCCCCTTTGAACATTACGAGGGTGCCTACTATTTAGGGTTCGCTCACTCAGCCCTCTATAAGAAGAGGACCGGATACCACCGGTATTACTCCACCCATCTTCTGGTGCTAAATGCGGAAACGAACCGGTTCGTTTACTGCAGCGCTGCGATCGAGGTGCACCGGGAAGTGATGATGAGTGCGCCCATGGTACGGCGTGGCCATATTGAGGATTACTTTATCTTCCCCGTGGGGATCATACTTGAGGATAAGGATGCTGTCACAATGGGCGTGCACATCAACGACTACAGCAGTGTCGCCATACGGCTCAGGGGCATCCGGAAACTCATGCGGGGAGTCATGGCACTTGACAAACTTGACAATCCCAAACATGGCCCGCCGCCCGACACGCTTCAGCAGTACATCATGGCGGTCGAGCATAATCGAACAGGGCTGGTATTTACTGACCATTAGTAACGTCCCAACTCTCGAGGCACGTGGACACTGACCAGTACTACTACAGTGTCGACATTTAATTCCTGCACTAAACTCGTGGGCAGTCCAGACATAATACTGAATCGCACGCCCGATTGCCACCTAGTTTCCCGGGAATGTATGTATGGATTGATGTGTTTGGCTTATTCCTTTGACATATTAGACATGGGTGTATGTACAACTAAGCACTGGCAGACGTCCGGTCGACTGGTTCAGGAATTAGATGTCTGTACTGTAGGAAAGATGTTGTAGACAATATCATCGTGTGTGTCCTTGTCGTAATTCATCAAACAGCCATATTAGAGGATGACCACATTATTATACATCCATTCATCAGCGGCCATCTAGTTCAACAAGCAAATGTGGATTATCACAGAAAACAAAAGACTTCTAAGAGATATTCCTGTTTTAGTGATCAGATCATGTATTGAAGTATTACATACCAACTTTATGAAAGGCTGCCTCCATATCAGAGAAGTCGAAATGAAATAGAGTAGTACACGCAGAGTGGCCAGCCTGATGATGTTCTTTAAGATCCACAACAACCTTGTTGCCACAGAGATGCCAGGCTCGCTTACCCCTAAGCAGCATGTAAAACCCACACGGAAAGAAAACTCCCTAGCATACCAGGTACCAGGTTCGACCAAGGATTACCACCGGATGTCATACTTCCCACGCACGGCCAGGCTGTGGAACTCACTCCCAGACTCCACTGTGAGACGCAAGTCGCCTGAAAGCTTCAGGGAGGCCCTGCTAGCAGAGTAGAGGGTCCAGGAGGTACTCCACTGCTGTACCAGTGTCAGGGTGTCGCACCCCTGCCTAGAGCAGCCTAGTTAATTCTTAGAATTATCTTTCATCTGTACAGTTTTTAACGCTGCGCAAAACCCCCATTCCATGTCAGAGCCGTTAGCAAGTTGACGTTGTACATGTATATCAAGAAGAAGAAGAAGAGTAGTACTTCTTGACACCATTATATTGGAAAGCTAGATATGGGGTTAAACGTATTTAAAACGTAGAAGGAGGGGTCGTGTATTAACAGACTGATCCTACTAAATAGGAATATGTTCCTTGTCCTAGTGAAATACTGCAATGTATTCTCCAAGGCCTTCGTCACTATTTCGGAATTGATTATCCAAAGTTGACAGTCAAACCTTTTCAAATATCTTATTCTTTCAAATAAGGCCACTGTTCATATGCATAGCATGATAATCGCATATTTATTTATTCAATAATGTTATAACATTATGCCGATGTGAACAATTCCACTTGTTTGCTTGAAATGTTGCATTTTTAGAATTTCATTTAGAAATATTTGGCTGTCCTGATATGTAACAATTGAGGTCGTTCGATCAATATGACGGCAAGAAACTAGGGCTCTGTATTAAGCTACGGTCTCACTATCAAGGAACCCCTCTGCGATGAGTTGTGGTCGTCTGCAGAAGTCGAAATCGTGGAAGACCGCACAAATATATATATATATATATATATATATATATATATATATATATATATATATATATATATATATATATATATATATATATATATAAATATATATATATATATATATATATATATATATATATATATATATATATATATATATATATATATATATATATATATATATATATATATCTGCAGCGCATTCCTATTGCTTCTGCGATACTTCTTCAGATCACCACTATACTCCACAGAGCAGCCATGGGAAGTTTGAATGGTTCAAAACTTCTGTGGTCAAACTGCGTCATACCTACATGTGGTTTCAGTCCACAGTGACAGTGCCGTAGCAGCACCCAAATGACCGCATTGGTACCCTAATATCGCCATAAAATGTCTGCAGCATCACAGTAAGTGTCCTTGGTGCTACCGCGAACACCTGAGCCCAACGCAATGCAATGAAATATCAAAAATATTGATATTCTATTGAACAATACTGCAGACATATCTATCACTCTGTGACCCCTAGTTGTGTTTCATCATATCTTTTTATATTTTCCTGCGGATGTCCACAGCTTACAAAAATGAAAATAGATTTTCAATACTGTATTCAACCGCGAACACATCTTTGACAGTGAGCGTGTAGCTATATGTCCACGTTAAATCTGGAAACTTCCACCCCTACTCCCGTTGAGTCCAATCCATTACAAATACAATTATCTAATGCTTTCATGGTAGCAATTGACACTTGTGAATGCCGAGTAATATAGCTGAGCAAAAAAACAAAACAAAAATCAACACTATTAAGTGTCCGCACATATACATGGCTGTCGTGTATGATTATTTAATTGCACAGTGTTGCCTGCATGAATTTATATGGCTATAAGTTATACAGTGTGTATATTTTTAAAAAGACAGCTCTGTATTTTATATATGTATTTTATATACTAACCAAAAAGAAAATGTGTGATGTACAATTTTCAACTGTTCATTTTACTACGGGCAGAGAGTTTTTGATTCCCTATTCAAGAATTTTTAGTTGATACATACTTGCTATCATCTAATATTTAGATGCTGACTTAAAACCCTCTGACGATATCAATATCATATATTGATATTGGATAGAACATATCAGCTTATTAACATGTTTACTGCATACAGCTTAAATAACGTGATAGTTTTTCTATGTGTCATATCCAGCTATGCTATATAATGACTGGTTTGTAGAAATGCATGCAAATGAATAAAGGGTAGCTGACGATAAAATATTCTGATGAAACAGTGTCTTCTTTCCCCCCCCCCCCCGCCCCCCCATTTCGTTGGAGGATGTTCATTTGATGTCCTATGCTAGAGCAGAGAATTAAAACAAAGGGAGATACAACATTGGCCATAAATAAACAGCAGCATTAGACCCTGAGTGCAGTTGAGGTTTCCAGGGCACACGCTGTCAGTGGCACTCCAGTATGCCCAGTAGCACTAGACCTACATCGCTAATAGGCTATCGGCCAAGGCCCAAAAAGAGCTTCCGTTAAGGAGTTACCCCTACCCGAGGTATAACAAACCGCAACTCGTTTTATATAAAGGATATGTGTATGTGGGTCGGGAAATCGATGGTTGCGGTGAAATATTTTGGTGGCAGCATAGTTTTTTGGGGCTTTTTCACCCAAAATTGGCCAAAAACGTGTGATTTTAGGGATCTTTCTACAAAAAGTCCATCTTTACAGTGGGGAACTTGAAACCTTGCATACATATACCTTAGGTGAGGTAGTTGAGAACTGTATACAATTTATCCATGAAAGTGCCCCCTAGTGGCCATTATAGGTACTAATACTTGAAAATTCTGCCAAAATGACAGTTTTTTCACATATTTCTTCATCTTTATGACCATTTGTGTCAACAGTATTCTTCTAGAGACATAATCATTCATTATAAAAAAGTACCTTATAGTACAATGAATATATTTAATGCTACAGATCCTGCATATTTGATGATTTAACCCACATTAGTTGCTTGAAATGAAAATATCACAAAATGCCTGAAATATACATGTAATGGACGGGCGAAACCCTCCCCCCCCCCCCTGGGGAATTTTGGAGACCTATATTTTCAAAAACCTTATACCCTCAGCTGTTCAGATCAGCTTGTCTGCACTTATATCGCGGGTACATATGCCCTGGAGGGCCAATTGAAGGTCTGTACCTTCCTCATTTTAGGGGTGGGGGTGACATTTTCTAAGTGGGGGTGGTATGGACACTTGCAATTCTCTGGGATACTCCAAATTTGCTATGCCAGTCAAGTGATCAACAGGTACAATTACCAAATACCTTCCAGAAGCACTGTGTTCCTATCCTTCGAAAAAATTCAAATAACGTCTCAAACAAATGCCGTTTTTTTGCAGTTTTTCTTAAAGTTTTCACAAACTTTATGTTTCTAGTGGTCAAATGAGTACAAAACTACCCAATATTATATACCTTAATTAGAAGCAACCTCTTATCTGCTTAATAAAACAAAAATGAGCTCCATTGGTTGTTCAAGCGTGATTTTACGGGACTTCCTTTTCCCTACCCCTATGTTGAAAAAATAACCGAAAAATAGCTTAAAATGCTGAAAAATATTTTTAAAAATCGTAAATATTCATTTAACACATATTTGGTACTAGAAATGGTTCAAACATGACAAAGACTGATTGGGCTGAAACAAAATGGATTGCCCAGTTGCCCGGGACAACCAAATTTTACCAAAATTTGGTAAAAATCCAGTTTTAGGCTAGAAATCACAGTTCAAATAACAATACGACTACAGAAAAGGTATTCAAAGCTAGCATGTGTTCTACAATTGAAATTAGTCATAGCTGGATACATATCAATTGTTTTATTTAAGCTCCCCCCTTTTCAGAAGATAATCTAGAAGGCCTAAGGTCTCAAAATGTAGTGTTACTACAATAAATGTAATAAGTCAATGCCAGTGTGTGATTTCAACACAGTCAGGAGATCAGGATAGACTGCTGTTGGGCTGAACCTGCATGGGCTTATCAAATTGATAGCCCAGTTGCCTGGGACTACTGAATTTTACCAAAAGTTGCTTTAAAATGAAATTTTAGTGTCAGAAGTCAAGTAATTTTGAGAAAGTGATCCTATGTGCTGTATTAAACCTCTTTTGTGGCATGATGCTGTTTTCCTGTTGCTTGCATTCTTCTTGCTTAATGATTTTGACCAATCGACATATGTGAGGAAGCCCCATTCATTATCAGAAGGAAAGCATAGGACATTTTTGTGCCACATATGTTTTGCCCCATAAATCGTAACTGTAACTCACAAAGACCAACACACATTGTTGACAGGCAGCATTCAAACCATACTACCTGATTATCAGACACACTCAATAGATCCTCCAATATGCCTGAATGGGTGCAACCATGGACACCTGTACCCCCCCCCCCCCTCACATACTAGCTATTTGTGGTGAACATAAAGCCTTTAGGTTGGCATGAAGCATTCAAACTACATTGTCTTAATATCAAGCTGTATCAAAACTTGAACTCAGCGCAACCCTCCTAAGAAGCATAACGATGAGTAACTGTATCCTATCCCTTTTCTGTTTTCCTTAACCCTAAGAGGTTTGGTATCCGTATATAATCCAACCTAATACCAAATCCCTAAGCAGCTGGGTACCTTTATCATATCCTAGCCATTGACCGGAACCCTTAAAAATAAATATCATTACCTCATCCCTGCTATACCTGCCGGTATGGGTTTCAGGTCCCAAACCTTATTACTTTGAGGGTAGAAGGTAGGATGGTATACAGATACAAAGTCTATTGTTGTATAGGGTTACAAGTAGCAAGGGTCATATGTCCTAAATGAGCTACTTTAGCTATGAGATACAGTTACCTAGCTATTAGTATGATGATATGAGATATAATAACCTATCCTACATGACCTGAAAGGCTTGAGGGTAATAGCTGGTATGTATATCAAGTATGTAATATGTAAAGATTTAGGGTATTAGATTGATGAGGTACATAGCTGGTAAGGGAACATGTATCTTACATTTTAGGGCTTAGGGTAATAACCAGAATTGCACATAAGTACCCCCCCCCCCCCCCCCCCACACACACTTAAATTTAACCTATAGTTCCATCTGGTATAAGGTGGAATGGAGGTACCCAAACTCTTGAGGCTGATAGCAGTTAGCAGTTATAGCTGGTATGAGATACTCTTATGTAACCCTAAAGGAATTGGGATAATTACAGGGTTGGGGATATAAGTACCAAGCATTAATATGTGTAAAAGGTACAGGCATCTGATTAACTTATTAGGATTCAGGGTAATTGGTGAGTAGAAATGGGTAAGGATATAGATACCCAATCCATGGTTTTACAGTTAATGGCTGAGATGGCATTGAAGTACCCAGTCTATTAAGGTTTGGGGCAATAGTTAGGATGCGATACACGATCAAACATCATAGGTATCAGGGTATTTGGTGGCATGAGATATAGAAAGCCAGCCTATATGAGTTCAGGGTATCAGGATAAGATACAGGTAGCCAGCCGTTAGAAGTCCAGGGTAATATGATAAAATACAGTAACCAGCCTATAGGAGTTCGGGGAAATAGGATAAGACACAGGTAGCCAGCCTAGAGGAGTTTAGAGTAATAGGATGAGATACAGGTAACCAGCCTATAGGAGTGCAGGGTAATAAGATAAGACACGGGTAGCCAGCCTATAGGAGTTCAGAGTAATAGGATGAGATACAGGTATAGTGATTCATGGAAAGAGGCCAGATGAGATGCAGGTACCTAGTCTACAAGATTTAAAGGCAATAGCAATGTGAGGTTTTCATGCATTCAGGACACTCAGGGAAACTCACCACGCCTGAGTGGTATGTTCCTGTCCATACAATTGCTCAGATAATTGACCCAAAAGTCTTGAAGTGCTTGCCAGCAGCTCATGCACTCACAGGATGTGACACGACCAGTTCTTTTTTCAAGATTGGGAAGCAAACTGCATTCAATAAGCTGTCTCAAAATATAGAATGTGTTGGCAAGCTGTCAGAATTTGGTGATTTTTCAGCAGGTGTCAATACTGTAGTAGAGCTGGTGAGATCCTTTGCGCTATGTCTTTATGGACTGAAGGGTCAGTCATGCAGTTCTCTTGATGAACTGAGGTATAAGCTTGCAACCACAACTGACAAGCCAGCACATGCACTGCCACCTACAGATGATGCTTTCCAGCAGCATGTGCTACGTGCACGTTATCAAACTGCTATCTAGTGTCTCAGCCATGAGCCTGCTCCAGAGATTCCAAGTCTGATCGGCCATGGCTGGGTCACCAGTGAGGACGGTCAACTAGAAGCAAAGATGTTCTTGAAAGACCCAGCACCAATCAAAGTTCGGGATGTCACCCATATGTATTGTACAGACAAAGACTGTTCACAGCCAGGGAAATGCCAGTGTCTCAAAAGTGGACTTCCATGCATAGATTCCTGTTCCTGCAACAACACTGACTACCTTTGTCCAAATATAGAAGTAGATGCCAGTGAGGACAGTGAAAGTGAAGACAACTAGGTAATACATATTTGTAAGGCAACAATCATGTGATATTCAGAGGGGGTATCAGTAAACACTAATCCCAGTTATAATCTGAATAACTAGGATAAGTTGATAGTTATCAGGACACCACCACTGTAGGGGACTTCCCGTGTAGAAAAACACATAATTCAGGTAGTTTTTTTCCCAAAAGTGTTGTAATGTCCACCAAGGGATGAATACTGTATCCAAAAAAAACCCACATATCTTATTCAAGGTGTATATTATGTCCATTTACACATACACCTAAATGTACTAGCATTTTTAAGAAATGCTCATTTTTCTGTCTGTTTTAGGTTGAAAAAAGTCCCTAATGTAGTTAGTGGATCACTTGGTAAGGTCACTGTAAATGTTTAACCTTCAGAATACTTATCTGATCCATATTTGAACCAGATGTGGTAACACTGACTCATATGATACAGATATCATTACAGAATTCCAAGAAAAGGCATATTTTGATCATTTTCAGCCATTTTTACCCAGACATACCTAATATTGGATGCCACTATCAATTATCTTAGGTTGATATCATTACATGGGCTCATTACAGTCTAGGACAGTTTTCTATAGAAAAATGTAATGTTCTGAATATATACTATATGCATTGATGGACATAACGATGAGAAACTGTATGGATAAATAGCATTTTCGGGTGATTTGTGCACTTAAGTACCAGAAAAATAACCACTAGAGGGCACTTTCATGAATAATTTGTATAGTGTTCTCAAAAGGCATACCTAAGGTATATTTGTGAGAGGTTTCAGGTTTCTAACTGATAAGATGAATTTTTTATAAGAAGATCCCAAAAATCACATGTTTTTGGCCGATTTCGGGTGAAATTGCCCCAAAAAAACATGGTGCCACCAAAATATTTCACCGCAACCATCATTTTCCTACATCAGGAACATATATCCTCTTTATTAGCTAGGTTGCGCTTTGTTATACCTCGGGTAGGGGTACCCGATAACTTTTGAGGGGTTGGCCGATAGCCTATAAGGTAGCTTATGGGGTTAATGGCTTTCACTTAGTTTTTTTCTCTATCCTGCCTCTATTCGACATTAATTTTAGTTGATACAAACTATAAATCGCCTGAAACAACTGCTGATGAGTACATTTAGCAGGGCGGATCCAGGAGTTCAGGTTAGGTTGGGAGGGGGGTTAAATCTAGATTGATGAAGTCCATGAGTGCCATAGCACAACCCCACCTCTTTGGGGGGCCTGGATATTGAATTTGTAAGTTCACTTCTGAGGGTCTGGGAGCTTTTTTTTGGAGGGGGGGGGGGGGGGGGGGGCTTGGGGACGTGTGCCAGCTGCCCCCTGGATGGATCCGCCTATATATAGCATCACAAAAGTACCATTCCAGCAACGGTTAATATTTTTGGGATAAGAAAATTGAAATAAAAAACCCAAAACCAGCAAAAACAAATAAGAAAAAATATATCACTCCATTAAATTTTTTGAACATTTTTCTCTCTGAAATTTTGAGAAAAATTGATATACCCTTCCCTCCAATATACCTTTAGCTATAGCTATGCCAAATTTCGATAAAATCTATAAAATATTTAATAACCAAAAATCCAAAATTCATGCCTGAAGTGACCATATTTTGTTGAAATTCGATGTAGAGAAAAGGGCCAAGACAATTAACTGATTCTGTGGAAGCCTATGTTGTCTTCTGAATAAGCTTTTACCTTACTCGGGACTCTCAGTGATGGGCTAGACAGATTGATCTAATTATAAGACTTCTTCAAATTCAAAGAATGCTGTTTTTTATTCACCACTGCATTTTCATAAATAGACAAAATAGACAACGTCTGTTCATTTACCTCTGTTATTAGTTTTACAACTGCGTAAGTATATGAATCCCTATTTTAAAGACATAAGGTATTGTTATTGATCATATATTGTAATATTAAGGCATATGCCTTTTCCTAGATGTTCAGGAATTCTTTATCACATCCTTCTATAAAAGAATGGTATTCGTCCACTTTCATTTGTGACCTTTACAACATTTTTATATCATGAAGTTTGTGAGTTCTACCAGATTGATGATTTCTGTATATTACCAACTGTCGTTGCCACCATTGTCCTAACATTCTATTGGCATATGAGATCTTTATTTTTTTTGTCAATATCTTTTTGTAACCACAGTTCTTCATCTTTCCATAATTTTCTAAAATATTCCCATTCCATAAAAACATGTTCAATGGTCTCAATTGTATTACTACAATGTTGGCAAAGATTATCCTGTTTGGTATTTATATCAAATCATTCGTTTGTAATATTTCAGATTGGATATACTTGGCAAACTGCCCTTCTTTTATATTGTGTATCTGTTTTAACGAGTTTTCCATGGAAGCGTATGTGATTTATTCATATAAACTTATCTCCCATTTGATCTGTGCATCTATGACAATATTATTATTAGAATTGATTAGGAGATTATAAGATTTGAACAGCCTTTGATTTTGTAACCAATTTTAAAGAGTGAATTTGGGATGTGTGGCTGTTTAAGTCGTGTTTTGGATCAATATCCATCCATATCTCAATTTTTCATATTTTAGGAAGTTTATATTAAGACCCTTTTCTCGCATATCAACTATTGTTAGTAACATGCCATTTTCATTCAGGATTTCTTCCACTCTGAGTAGTGTTTTACAGTTAAGGATAAGTTGTCCTCAATGGGCTGTCTTCAATGGGGTTAAAGGTCAAACTAGTGTAATTGTCCAATCAGATCCCTCAATTTCAATCAAGGGGTCACTGCTGCTGGGTGAAAGGTAGACCTAACAATAGCGCACGTGGATTTGAACAAGCGTCACGTACGTGATCTAGCGCCAGTTTCTAGGGAAAACAAACGGTGCACGTCACAACAAACGCGTATTACCATTGTTGAACTAGTGCACAGGTGACCTTTGGCTGACCTAGTTTAGCTAGCTAATTTCACGGCAAAACGTGTAAATATCTCCCTTTTATCGTGGGAGAAACAGGTTCCATCACTCGTGGATGGAAAGAGGAGGTACAGTGGCGACATTTAATTCCTGCACTAAATGCGTGGGCTGCCCGGGCATAACACACGACCGCACGCCAGATTGGCACCCAGTTGTATTGGCATAGATGCATAGATGACCTCACAACTGAACGTAGCTTTCATCCGCAAGCTTCATGGGTCGTTGATGTCCTTGGCTTATTTTTTGACATGTTATCCATGGGTGTTTGTACGACCATGCACTTGTAGACGTCTGGTCGACTGGTGCAGGAATTAAATGTCTGTACTGTATCTTGCACTCGTGAGTGATTTTGTGTCTTGGGACTCGGCAAGCCTCGTCCCAAGACACAAAATCACTCACTTGTGCAAGATACCTCCTCTTTCCATCCACTCGTGATGGAGCCTCTATATCTCTTACCCGATAAAACATTTTTGGAACCATGAAGAGGTACATGTCACCAAATAAGATATTTTTTATATTTAATTTTCTTGGGAATGCCTCCCAGTCATCTGTGTGATTTTGTAAAGGTTTTAACCAAGAACTTTTTAAAGCTTCATCAAACATACTGAACAAAGTGTCAGCATTTATATGGCTACCCACAATGATTTCCAGATGATATCAGGACTTACGGTTAATACAGAAAAGACCAAGGTAGTTAAAACTGGGGGATGGAGGGACAGCGAGGTGTCACTATGAAACGTTTTAAATTTAATGTGGACACACAAGTTTGTATATATGGGTATTACATATGATACTAAAAAATGGAAAACATATCTGATAATAACAGAGATAACAAAAGTTATACAAACTGCATTCCGCTTGGAGTGGAATACATATTACGCCATTAGAAAAAATAGCATTGATAAAAAGTTTAATGATCTCCAAAATTATGCATATCCTGCTGTCCCTACCAACCGCTAAAGGACAAACATTGGAAACCATTGAATAAAATATTTTCATATGGACGGGTAAGCCTCCCAAAGATAGAAAATAGAATATTTGAATTAACTTAAAAATGGCCGATTTAAGGATGTTTGATCTGATTATGAGATATATAATTTTAGTCATCCATATCAAACGAATTATCACATATGATACATTCTAAATGAGGTATGAGTACAAGTGCTGCCATCTATCGGTTGTAAACATCATCTACTAGTATTTAAGAAGATCTGTGCTCTCTCCCATTCAGTTGCAACTATTGGCTGCAACGATGCCTGGTCAGTTTAGACTATATTTGGCACTAAAGCCCCTTTTCCACATACACAATGTTTGTGGAGCGCGATTTTTGAAAGGCTGAAGCTACATCCCTAGTCACTTGGCAAATAAGAGTAATATGGATTGCCATGGTCCAGCAACAATACAATCACAATTGGCCCAGTTTGCAGCGTGCATGTCAGGACTGCTTGTTCAGTACCTAGTGTTATTAGTACTGCACTTGTATAGCAAGCAGAATTGTTATTAATCCTCGTTATATTATGAATATTGAGAAATATTTATGAATATCAAAAAACAATTTTCAAAATGATTTTCCAATATTCATTATTCATTTCTAATTAATTACAATTCATCTTCGAATATTCATAAATCAATGCATTTATGAATCTTGAAAAATACATAATGAATATGGAAAAATTATTTATGAATATTGGAAAATGAATTACAGATATTGGAAAATGATTTATCAATAATGAAATTTCAGAGCTATCTTTCAATATTCACAAATAATTTTTCAAAATTGAAGATTATATTAAGGATCCTGCATAAAATGCATTGTGGCATCAATTTTAGTTATGAATAAATTATTATGCAAAGATAGTGTCTGCACAGTGTATATATATATATATATATATATATATATATATATATATATATATATATATATATATATATATATATATGTATATATATGTATATATATATATATATATGTATATATATGTATATATATATATTTATATATATACAAATCTTTATATATATATATAAATATACATATATATGTATATATACTAGTATATATATATATATATATATATATATATATATATATATATATATATATATATATATATATATATATATATCTTTATATATATATGTATGTACCCACCTGTTTTTTGTATCAATATTAACAAAAAAACGTTTCCAATCAAAAGGTGCTTTAATCTGGATGATAAATCACATAATATCCATACAAATGCCACGAACATGAATTGGATGAATGTAATAGCTTTATGATAGACGTTACTTTGCCGCAGTTGTCAATACAACCGCATTAATGTTGGAATATAATGATAGGTGTTACTTTTATACAATGGTCAATACACAAGTTCTTGCAAGGCATGCACTCAGACACCAATGGATTTGAATTCCTAGTTATGAAAGCATGTAGCTGATGGGTCTTTACACTTAAGACTTTTTTGTGCATTTTGTAAATTGTGCTAAATATGCAATACTCCATGTTTTGCCACTATATGTTTATTCAACCGGCCATTGCCTTTCACTTTGCCACTTTCTAAAATACTATGGCGTTACACCTTCTGAGAGAAATGCTATTCACAATATTTATGATCATTGAACAAGATGATACAAATATGAATTTGTTTATCATCAATACTTCTGTCATATTATGGTAAAGTTCTTGAAGATAACGTTTTTAGCATTGCATAACACTAACACGCCATTACAAGCGGCAATCAAAGGCGAGACGGATGGAACTTGATGAAATCTGTGTATGCTATGGCGGAATTTTGCTGGACACGAAGAGCTTCCCCATTCCTTGTATCATCTTCCACTAGTTGAATCAGGGCTTCTGCTACAGTCTCTGGTCTGAAATACAAATACTAGTTCAATCATGGCTTCTGCTATAGTCTTTGGTCTGAAACAAAACCATCTCAAATTATTCAATTATTGCTTTGCTTCGACTTCAACGTCTGATCTAAAACAACATACACTTGTAGGGTTACTTATGGGGTCTACCACAGTCTCACTACAAACATCATTTAATCATTGAATATTCTACAGTTTTGTGCCTATAACATATTTACGTTTATTTGTGAATTCTGCTACAGTCTCTGATCTGAAACTCGAAAACAAGTTCAATAATGGCTTCCACTACGATTCTTGGTCTGAAACAGACTCAATTCAATCATTGCTTCTGTAAAGGTCTTTGAACTAAAACATAAACTCAAGTTTAGTCATTGCTTTTACTTGAGTCCCTGGCCTGAAACTCAAACACAAGATCAATCAGGCTTCTGCTACCATCCGAGTTCTGAAACACAAACACACCTTTAATGATAGCTTCTGCTACAGTTCCTGCTCTCAAACACAAACGCAAGTTTAATCATGGCTTCTGTTACAGTCCCTGGTCTGAAGCAACACATGCAAGTTCAATCATGGCTTCTGCAACTATCAGTATCTGGTTTGAAACATGTCAAACATCACATACACATTCATGGATTCACTACTGCTACAGTGCCTAGTCTGGAAAACACATACAATTCCAATCATAGTTTTCACCACAGTTAGGGTTATGAAACGGCACAAACAAGTTCAATCATGGCCTCGGCTACAGTTCCTGCTCTGAAACGTTCAATCATGGCTTCTGCTACAGTTCCTGCTCTGAAACGTTCAATCATGGCTTCTGCTACAGTTCCTGCTCTGAAACGTTCAATCATGGCTTCTGCTACAGTTCCTGCTCTGAAACGTTCACTCATGGCTTCTGCTACAGTTCCTGCTCTGAAACGTTCAATCATGGCTTCAGCTACATTTCCTACTCTGAAACGTTCAATCATGGCTTCTGCTACAGTTCCTGCTCTGAAACGTTCAATCATGGCTTCTGCTACAGTTCCTGCTCTGAAACGTTCACTCATGGCTTCTGCTACAGTTCCTGCTCTGAAACGTTCAATCATGGCTTCTGCTACAGTTCCTGCTCTGAAACGTTCACTCATGGCTTCTGCTACAGTTCCTGCTCTGAAACGTTCAATCATGGCTTCTGCTACAGTTCCTGCTCTGAAACGTTCAATCAAGGCTTCTGCTACAGTTCCTGCTCTGAAACGTTCACTCATGGCTTCTGCTACAGTTCCTGCTCTGAAACGTTCAATCATGGCTTCTGCTACAGTTCCTGCTCTGAAACGTTCACTCATGGCTTCTGCTACAGTTCCTGCTCTGAAACGTTCAATCATGGCTTCTGCTACAGTTCCTGCTCTGAAACGTTCAATCAAGGCTTCTGCTACAGTTCCTACTCTGAAACGTTCAATCATGGCTTCTGCTACAGTTCCTGCTCTGAAATGTTCAATCATGGCTTCTGCTACAGTTCCTTCTCTGAAACGTTCAATCATGGCTTCTGCTACAGTCCCTGCTCTAAAAACGTTCAATCATGGCTTCTGCAGTTTCTGGTCCATCTAAAACAACACACCAAGTTTAATCATGGCTTCTGCCTCTACACGGAGCAGGTCCATTCATTTAAACACAGATTTGATAAAAAAGATGGGCGACTGGTTATAACTATTTTTCTAACATTTTCTAACGTTCACCAGATGAACAATGGAGTAAGCAGTAATGCATGATCAATGTATGGTAAACTATTCAGGTATAAGGGCTGTTCAAGCACAAAACATCACAATTGTCAGTTGTAGTAAACAGGAATAATCATGGTACTACTAGCACTTTGATAATTTCAGTTGTGTTACAGGTATGTTCCTTACAAGCTTTGGTTAATAATCATGCATGTTGGTTACAGAAGTAAGAAACATATGTGCTCATAGTTTTAACTACAATGTTGCAAAAAATATATACTTCTTTGAATCTTTACATTATGTCATACCTTATAAACATGTTCTTCTTTCCTAGTACTGTGTTAAGTAGCTGCCATTTTTCAGGTTGACGCATTTTTCCACCTGTTAGCATGGCGGTTGCTAGATCAGTCTTTACAACCCAGGGACAGACACAGTTCACGCGTACACCGGTTATATCAAAATGTTCCTTTGACTGTAAAGACAAATTATGAAACTGCTGCTGGAACTACAACTTTAGTACTGAGTCATATTCACGATCTGTTATAATTAACTGTTGATATTCTGATTAGTCTGATATTCAACAGAAATGATAGAGTAAAGGGGCTAGCGACCAATAAAGAATTTTATTTTCATAAGGATGTTGCCAATAGTCTAGTCCATACTCAATAGTGTAGTCACTAAGTTGCAGGTTAGAGAAATGTATATATATATATATATATATATATATATATATATATATATATATATATATATATATATATATATACATATATATATATATATATATATATATATATATATATATATACATACATACAAACATACATACATACATACATATATATATATATATATATATATATATATATATACATATATATATATATATATATATATATATATATATATATATATATATATATATATATATATATATATATATATATATATATATATATATATATTCCATACTTCCACTCAGCAGTTCCGAAAATCAATTCGATCTTCAAATAATCTTTCCCTACTTGTCAGACATTTATGCATCCCAGTTATAAATGGGTTTCAAATACTTGTAGCCAGCAATTGAAATATAGAGGTACTTTGCTTTAAGTAACAAGATGTCCATATTGAGAGCATCATTTTATCCCAATCCCCTCCGATTTCAGCTGTACATGCACTTCCTCTGAAAATACGTTTATCAATCATGTATCAATAAAATGGTAGTCTATCACTATCTTAGATACTAATTATAATTCCATGATGTACATTCTTTTTAATAGTGCGATGAGGAGGGATTTTATAGCAAGAACCACACTAATAAGGTTCTCGCGGGTTATTGATTTAATGTATAGATCTAAGCTTTTTGTTTACGTGAGAAATCAGTAAAGTATACTTGTGGATATGACGTACCCCAAATGAACGAGTAAAACCAACAATTGCATGTTTAGCTGCGCTGTAGCATGGCATCTGGGGAGCAGGAATAAGACCTAAAACATGATGACAAAATTTAATCACCAAAGAGATAAAATGATCTAATGCACAGTGTAGAAACTGGAATATTATACAGGGTGTCCCAAAAAAATGCAACGAGCTACATTTCCCTAGATTTCAGGAGAAATAGGAAGCCGGTATATATTATTTATACACTGTTGGAAAGCTACATATCTCAGCTAAGCACCATAAAAAAATTACAATGAAATAATATTCCTGTGGGGAGATATCCTCCCAAACATGTCACCCCCCTCTGAAGTGAAATCGCGCGCGACAGGTACTGGCCTTTTAATACTAGTACACAAGCTAGCAACGAGGTACATTTTCCCTAATTGCTGGAAAACTATGAGACCCATATGTATTGCTCATACATCCTTGAAAGGCTACATATGGCAGGCAACTAACATAGAAAAAACAGAATCAAACAATACTCCTGGGGGGGGGGGGGGGGGGGGGGGAGATACCCCCTAAAAGATCACACCCCCTCCAAAGTGAAATTGCACACGAGAGGTTCTTGTGTGTTTGCATGTAATACTCCCATACAGATGGCTTAAACACCCCTAGAACAATGAATTTAAAGGCATATTGCCATAAGTTAAGGGGAAATTATATCAAAACATCTTTTCGGGCACAATGAAATAAATATAAAAAGTCTTCCTGAGGTGTAAATTGCTGGCCCACCATGTACTCATAACAGTTGCAATGGAAGCTTAATAGGTAGGGACTGATCAGTAATCAGGCAAATGCTCCACTCAAATTATTCAAAATGGAATCTCTGACCATGTGATTTTGGTCATGATTGACTGGGCTTGGCTTTGCATTTTGACAGGTAAGCCAGGGCTTTGTTTCACACATGGTTCAAGTAGGTTAAACAGGTGAAAGCAGGTAAATCAGTGCTAGCTTGTGTATTAACAGGCCAGTACATGTCACACGCGATTTCACTTCAGAGGGGGTGTCATGTTTGGGGGGATATCTCCCCACAGGAATATCATTTCATTGTGATTTACTCGCGACGCTTAGCTGAGATATGTAGCTTTCCAACAGTATATAAATGATAAATACCGACTTCCTACTCTCCCTGAAATCTGGGGAAATGTAGCTCGTTGCATTTTTTGGGACACCCTGTAGGTTTTCCTTGTTGTGAAAATGGTGTACGGCAAGATGTCTACAAGTAGTTTGAGCAACTCTAACTCTGAGGCACGGCCAATGTTTACTGTATGCTTTCTATATTGGCCTCCACCAACGTTAGAGATCCAAGCATTTAAAAAATAGAAATAATTAATTCACGAGATTTTGGTTCATTGCTTTACAAACAGAAGTTACCACTGGAAATTAATTGCAACTACATATGCTTTAAGCCCATGGATAAACGAAATATTTAATGCAAAATCAAAAAAAAAATAAGCTAGATAATTCATGCATGTGATTGTGCCAATGCAAAATGGTGCAAAAACGGGAAAATGACTGAAAAACCCTGGCATTTGGGTACTCATTTGAGAGTACTCAGGAAGGGCTATCTAATGAAAGGTTTAGTCTTTTTAAAGCCTTTGCATCCTTGTGCTTAGGACGAAAGTAGCCTTAGTATTGAAGAGTTATGTATTTACCTCCAATGGATGCCATATTGATCACAACTCCTCCTTTTCCTCCTTTGTCCAAACCCATGTATTGCAAACCTAGAAGGGTTCCTCGATAGGCGCTGTTCTAAATGACAATACATGTATATATATATATATATATATATATATATATATATATATATATACATATATATATATATATATATATATATATATATAGTATATATATATATATGTATATGTATGTATATATGTACTAGTATGTGTGTGTGTATGCATTCACAAAGTGCACTTACACGGGGTCCATAATTTCACCAAATTCACTATGTATGAACTTTCTATGATTTCCTCTTTTGATTGCACATTGTGGTATTATCCATTCAACTGCCATTCTAGGTTTACGTATTGATTTACAAGGATTATTTTATTTGAGTTCGTCAGTTCCCTAAATTCAAAACTATTTAGAACTGTCCTTCAAATGAAAAAGCTTTACCAATTTACATTGGTATTGTTAGTGTAAATATCGAAGTGCATGTCGACTTACCAGGTTAATTTCAAGGCTTCTTTCCCAGTTCAGTTCATCGACTGTGCCAACGTTGTTCACCACGATATCCAGCCTTCCAAACCTTCGCAGTGTTGATTTGAAGACATCTTTAAAGTGACAGGAAACGGTGTATGTACTGAGTGCACACTCAATAATGATTGCAGTAAGAATAACCAGTTTGATAGAAGGTCAATTGCATTATATATATATATATATATATATATATATATATATATATATATATATATATATATATATATATATATATATATATATATATATATATATATATATATATATATATATATACTAGTATATATATATATATATATATATATATATATATATATATATATATATATATATATATATATATAATATATATATATATATATAGGAACAATAACGAACAGTTTAGTGATAGATAGACCCCAAGGAAGCTGTGGTGTATGGATATACCGAGTAACCCCGAGGGTATCACATACACCACAGCTTCCGAGGAGTCTATGTGGCTTGGGCCACAGTTGACTGCCTTACACCAATCACAGGCCGAGAAAAGTAATCCCCTTTGGTTTTAGGCAGCTTAGAGAACAAAGGCTTGAAAAGTGTGGGTTATGTAGTAGAAAGAACACGAGAGGCCGTGGGTTATGGGGGAAAACCCAAGTTTCCACACGAGTGCGCAGCACGAGTGGGGAACCGAGGGTGGTCCCCCATAAACCACAGCCTCGAGTAGTTCTTTCTGACTTGTAGCATGGCCAGCTCCCTTCAGGCAATCTCAGGCCGAGAGAAAGGTAGGCTCCAGAACACAGGGAGTACAGGAAAGGAATAGTGAAGGATAAGGGATGGGAATGCATGCAGATTCCTCTCGATTATCTGACGTTAATAGGACACATAGTTTAGCGCTCTGGCAATGGAGAAGGTAGGATATTCGGGTGAGCAGTGTGTGGGTACACATCATACCTCATGGTAGATTCATGTTTAGATGTCTTTGTTTCGGCTATTGTAAATACCCTGCTCTACGGCCTTCCCTGTAGTGTCTTATCACATCAGAGACGCACAGATTTAAAATGATGTTGATTTTCAGTGCAGAATAATGGTCTCTCTCTCTCTCTCTCTCTCTCTCTCTCTCTATATATATATATATATATATATATATATATACTAATATATATATATATATATATATATATATATATATATATATGTATATATATATATATATATATATATATATATATATATATATATATATATATATATATATATATATATATATATATATATATATATATATATATATAAGGTATCTCCGCAAGTGTGCTTTCCCGAATGACCACGGTTCACCTGCTTTTGTTTCACCCACAGGTAGGTGTCCACTGACCACAGGGGCTCCACTCCTACAGAGGGCAAAGCCTCTGTGGTAAGTGAACACCTCTTTGTGGGTGAGACAAAGACAGCTAACCGTGTTCTTCAGGAAATAAGAACACACTTTTTTCGAGGCCTGTGATTGGCTGAAGGGAGCAGGCCATGCTACAAGTCCTATAACCCTACACTTTTCGAGGCATCTGATTAGTGGAATGCAAGCAACTGTGGTACAAGAAAGAATATTAGGGAGATGGTCATCGGTATACAATGAACTAAGCAAAACGTGAATGGTAAACGAGATAAACGAAACTTAAAATGGTAAAAAAAGGGACCGGATCAAAAGTCTGTGGTATGCGAGTCGTCTCGAACTGTGTCGGAGATAGGTGGCGTAAATTAACATTGGAGAAGAAAGAAATGATTCAGCACCGATGCTTTTGTCCGGGATACGTAAAAATCATAGATAGGTAAGCGAGGATTTCTTTATATCTAACGGCAGCTTTACTCCGTTGTGAAGTGTCTCTAAAGCCAAATTGACTTACCTTCAAACTCAGAACTCTTTGTGACGTCACAGTGGATGAACTTGACATGGTTTGGTCCATATTTGGCTGCAAGGTCTGTGGAAAGCTGCTTCCCAAGCTCCTGGTTGAAGTCAACTACAGTCACCTGGGAATAGTTATATAATACATGTATATTCATCTCGCTATCAACCTAAGGTTACATCCATTCACCTATCTCTCCTTTCATTCCTCCATCTTTCCACTCATCTTCTAGCTATCTTTTCTTTTTCTCTCTTAACAGGGATCAAATTCGGTTTAGTCTGATGCGTAATGCAGAAACAGTTGCGTGCAATACGCTAACACATTTATAATACATATCACGAATAAAGTATGCTTTTAAGTAGATGAATGAGCGGTGGATGACACTTCGAATTAACCCTCTAATCCTTAGGCCACTTTCGTCCAAAGCACAAGGATGCAAAGATGTTTGACAACCATCTACTAGTAAACCCTGATATGTTGGTATTCATTGGATAGCTCTCGATGAGTACTCTCACATGAATACCCATTTGCCAGGGTTTAAGTCATTTTCTAGTTTTTTGCATCATTTTGTAATGGCCAAATTAGCAACCAGCAGCATAAAGCTTAACATATGGAACGTCACCGACAGTACATCATTCCATACCAATCTTATATATTGCTGTATTATCAACGTGTGTTAAAACGCATAACGAAATTAATGTTGCGAAATGTAATACCTACGCATAACGTAATACAAAATCGTTGCGAAATGTAATGCCTATGCATACTGTAATAAAAAATTGTTGCGAAATGTAATACCTGCCCGAAATATAATAAAAATTGTTGCAAAATGTAATACCTACGCATAATGTAATAAGAAATTTTCATGAAATGTAATCATGTATGCTGGGTGCGCCCATTTCTAACTGGTTACCATTCTCCAGTTGCAATCTTTCCAAAACTGAGGTATATATTGGAACTGTCCAACTTTTACTTCTTTTGTAATATTGTTGGTATTTTCCCCATCAAAATGTCTTCCATATCTATATATTACTTTCCATACTCAGTTTTCCCTCATTTCTTTGTTATTTTCTAAATCGTTTTTGTTTCAGTGTTTTATGATACTTATGGCAACACACATTCAAAATGATTTTCGAAACTGTTACCAATTTTACCAATTACACAGTTAATTCTAAATTCACCTTCTATTACAATTAAACTGATGTATTAGAAGTAATAAACTTCAAAACATTTCATCCAAAAAATTGTTATTACATTATGCGTAAGTATTACATTTCGCAACGATTTTGTATTACGTTATGCGTAGGTATTACATTTCGCAACATTTATTTCATTATGCGTTTTAACAAACGCGTCCTCTATGTGAATGCGGTAGTTATGCCAAGAAACTTGTGAATACTAAAATATCCTTTTACCGCGAACTGTTTCCTTGCAAAAATGTACAAGTACGAATTGATGCAAAGTAAAAAGACTAAGTGAATTCATGGAATGATTGAAGAGGCACTGAATATGATAAAATTGATAGATAAAAACTGATCTCAACAGAGCTTGGATTCGTTTTGAAAGCATCTGTTAAAAAGTTGCTAACTGGTGAAATTATTCGGCGTAAGACATGTTTTTACAATTGCACTGATTAACAGTTTACATTGTTTTAATTACTGTAAATCACTTAGATATGGCGTGAACATTAGCGCAATTACGGTAATGTCCTGGATAGCGTGATCCAATTATTGTTTTTTGACAAGTTGCTTACTCATGTCTACTTGTATCAGAGTATTGGTCCTTTTTTCATCTGTGGTGATTTTAATGCCAGGTGTGGAGACAGTGCAGACTTCATTGAAGGTGTGGATAATTTGCCGTTTCGTTCCACAATTGATTTTAAACGCAATGAATCAGGTGATCTGTTTATTGATTTTCTATGTAATGCTGGTTGTTTAATGCTTAATGGTAGAAGTCTCTCTAATGACTTCACTTGTTTTACACACAGTGGTCAATCAGTTGTTGACTATTGTTTAGTTCCCAGTGAGTATTTAAATATGTACAATGATTTTGCTGTCCATCCACCTCTTTCCCTTAAAGATCGTCTCCGTAATTCTTTCTTAGAGTCCCTTCCTGACCATGCCCTTCTAACATGGTCAGTGACTTTTCCTGTTATTGCTCCAGGAGTCAACGGACTCCCGCCTAGTCCAGACTTGCCTGGGATTAGCTCAGGTGAGTCTTTCAGTCAATCTGCACCTAAAAGATACAAGGTTGACTCAGTCCCATGCAACTTTTTTTCTAGTCCTGATATTATGTCTAGGATTGACAATTTAATTTCAGAGTTCGATCAGAGGGATTTGGGACAGCAGGTTATTGATACTGTATACAGTAACTTCACTGATCTTCTTAAAAATGAAATGGGTTCTACATTCTCACCTGCTTCTCACTCTGAGTCCAATGTTCCTTCTTCTCTTCCTATACGTTTCCATAAACCTTGGTGGAAAAATGTTCTTAAAAAACTCAATCAAGAGAAAAATGCCGCCGAGAAAAATTGGAGACGTTGCACAAGCAAAAGTAGCAGGTCGCATTTCAAGGAAGTTTTTATCAAAAAGAGTAAACTATTTAATCGTGAAAAACAACAAGCTAAGAGACGGTACTGGAAGGAGCAGCAGGATGAACTTGTCCTCCTGCAGTCCTCAAACCCAAAGTCTTTCTGGGAGCAAATTGGTAAGCTTGGAGTAGCAAACGAGAGAAAACAAAGTATCCCCTGGGAAGTAAAGAACCCAGATGGTTCCATTTGTAATGATATACAAGCAGTGATCTCTAAATGGTATCAGGATTATTCTTCATTGTACTCCAAGGTGTCCATAAATAAAGACTTCGATGAAGACTTTGCTCATATGGCTCGTACAAAAGTTAACTCTATGGAAACCGAACTTGGTAGTTTTGTTTCTGATTCATTAGATGGGGCTGGTCTGAATAATGAGATCTCCCTATTAGAGGTACAGCAGGCAATATTGAAAGCAAAAGCTGATAAGGCTCCTGGTTGGGATGCCATTCCAGCAAAAGTGATAAAAAATGAAGCCTGTATCAAATATCTTACCTCTCTTTTTCAAACTTGTTTTATGTCAGGAATAATTCCTTCTCAATGGTTATGTAGTATCATCCGACCCGTCCCCAAACATGGTGAAGACCCATCAGATCCTCTTACGGGATATAGAGGTATTGCTCTTACTTCTGCCATTTACAAAGTATACTGTGATATTCTAAATGCAAGACTTACTCAGTGGGCAGAAGATAATGGAAAGTTGTGTGAAGAACAAAATGGCTTCCGTAAAGCCCGTAATTGTATTGATCATATTTTTGTATTATCTACTATCCTAGAAAACAGACTTTCGCTTGCTTTGTGGACGCCCGAAAAGCCTTTGATCGTGTTGACAGGGACTTACTATGGTTTCGTCTGATCTCAATGGGTGTTTCAGGTACCTTTTTAAATGCACTTAGGTCCCTTTATAAGGGTGTCAAAGCCTGTGTTCGTATAAATGGTAAACTAACTGACTGGTTCAATGTTGACCTGGGCGTAAAGCAAGGCTGTCTTTTGTCACCATGTCTGTTTAACCTGTTCTTTGATAGTCTTTCTGATGAAATCAAGTCATTGCGGAAAGGAGTTCCTTTTGGGAATGAAAAGCTTTCAATATTACTTTACGCTGATGATGTGGTTCTACTGGCTGAAACGGAGGCGGACCTACAGATAATGCTCAATGTTTTATACAAATGGTGTATTAAATGGCGGCTAGAGGTTAATGACACAAAAACTCAGGTTATACATTTTCGAAACCCTTCTAAGCAGAGGTCGAGTGTCCAATTTTATTGTGGTGACCAGTTGCTTAAAACGGTCCCTCAATATAAGTATCTAGGCCTTGTTTTTAATGAGTTTCATGATCTGGCGCAAACTGCTAAATCTGTGGCTGCCTCCGCTAGTAGGGCCTTAGGTCTTATAATTTCAAAATTTTATGCTAATGGCGGTATGCCCTATAAAGTATTTACTAAAGTGTATGAGTCCCTTGTTGCACCTGTCATTGACTATGGAGCAGCCATTTGGGGTACAAGGGAATTCAGTTGTATAAATGCTGTCCAAAATAGGGCTCGCCGAGTATTCTTGGGTCTTGGTCGTTATGCACCCAATGCTGGAGTTCAGGGTGAAATGGGCTGGTTCTTACCTATCCATAAGCAATGGATGAGCATCTCTAGGTTTCGCTGCCGACTTTCTCAAATGAGTGAGGATAGACTTCCTAGTAAAGTCTTTAAATGGGCATTAGCACAGAATATCAGAAATACCTGGCCCACTAAGGTGCGAAAACAAATCGAGACTCTCGGTCTTCATAGGCTTATAATGATGTAAATGATGTTGTTGCATTCCCAGAAATTGGGCAAGTTCTAAGTGATAAGCTTCTTAGTGACTGCAATCTTAAGTGGCAGGCAACATTAGATAGAGAAACTAGCAACAAGTTAAGAACTTATAGATTATTGAAGACTGAGTTCATATCAGAGCCTTACCTGGAGATGCCCATCTCTAGAAAAGAGAGGAAGGCGCTAGCTAAAGTCAGGTGTGGAGTAGCTCCTTTAAGGTTGGAAACGGGTCGCTGGGAGAAACGTAACAATATACAGATTCCTCGTGAAGAAAGAGTGTGTTTGAATTGTTTTAAAAATGGATATATTGAAACGGAAAATGAAGAACACTTTCTTTTGCGGTGTCTGCACCCTGACCTCAAAGTACTTAGAGAAAACCTTTTGCTTAAGGCTTGCACAGTCTTGCCATCCTTTATTTATTTAAATGACACTGGTGAATTGGTGTTACTACTGTCCAACTGTGATATTATCTTTTTCAGTGCCAAAACCTGTTCTAAAATGCTAAACATCAGAACAGATGTGCCCCGGACTGATTTTATATGATTATTTCATTTTAAAATTGTATATTTCTCTTTGTTCATATTGTATGGTCTCTCTTAGGTCAAAGTTGACCGTCCTTTGTTTTATCTTGTCTTGTATGTATTATTTATCTATGGGTGAGACCTTAATAAATTTTTCTTATCTTATCTTATCTTATATAGTGGTGGGAGAACCCCACTGTTTATTTTTACCCACAAAAAAATTGCAGTTAGTCGGGCTCCCTAGGGATCAGGTGTCAAGTATTTGACCTCCGGCCCCTGCCAGATTTTGAAGGCAGTGGTTAATGGCTGTATGCAGTATCCATGTGCCTCCCCATGACTAGACTTTCGTTCTGCCCTTCAGTATGCATGTTGGGTAATTTAATAAGGAGGGGATTTTAAAATAGCGCTTACGGGCGGAGCGCTATTATTGCTATATTACTGTTCCCGCTAAACTTAAGTGATTTACAGTATGTGGTTGCACCTCTATTATGACTCGAATTCTCTTTTACTTATTTGTCATTTTGACGGATCAGTGTCTGTATTTCGTGGCCTCGCATTTGAATCAAATGTCATTACAGGTGTTGATGGCACAGTTTATGACACATGTTTGGAATTTGAAATTTTCTTCTTTTGTCACTTTTTCTGCCATATTGCGGCTAGGTTGTGACTATCCAGTTGTAACTGGTGTACGAAACTGGAGTACCCAGCGAAAACCACCTCCTAAAAGGCAACTTCCTCACATGTCCGGGTCGAATTCGAACCCGGACAGATGTGAGAGACAACTACATGATGTAGCAATCAGTGGCAACGCCTTATATCTCAAGGCCATCAGGGCAGGTCCGTGACACACAAACTGCCAATAAAGGTAAAGGTATTCGGTTTATAGTCTTGTATCCACAGAAGCGCTCACACGACCTTCCTCCCCTAGCAGGCACTGTACACACGGAAACAATTCAATCCCCCGGGGATATTCCAGAGCAACTGGCAGCATATAGCGCAGACGCTCTTAAGCACTACCTTATTTATGCTAGGTACCCATTTTGCAGCTGGGTAGACTGAAGCAATATGGAATATACTGTCTTGCCCAAGGACAGACCAAAGTGCCCCGGCCGGTAATTGAACCAGCGACCCTCTGATTACTAGTCCGACACCTAACCAACTGAGCTACTTTCTCCCACAATAGGAACAATAATGAACTATTAGAAAGATACTGTGATATTAGCTGTCCTCATTAAAGTAGAGATCGTTTGTGTACGTGACCAGCGTTAAACGTACATTCATTCGACTATATGAAACATTGGACTTCAGACAGTCACACTAGCAATCAAAATACGGCTTCGTCATATCAAAAGTTGATGTTATCAACTTTTGGTCATATCAATTGCTGTAATCTGTGGTAGACTCTAAATCCCCGCAGATGTCAGGAATGACGTCATAGCAACTTGCGATCTTGGAATACCCTACCTAGGATTAGGGTTAGGGTTAGGAATCAGGTCCAGGGTTAGGGTTGGGTTACCCAACCCGTTACCTAACTCTAAACCCTAATCCTTGGCCTGATTCCTAAGCCTAATCCTAGGTAGGGTATTCCAATTTCACAAGTTTCCATGACGTCATTCCTGACATCTACGGGGACGTGTCGTAATCTGTGTAATGTGTTCTGTGCTGGCTTGTACTGTCCACTCACCTTGGCGCACTTTTCCAGTAAAGCCTCCACATGAGCTCGACCAATGCCAGCCGCCCCTCCAGTAACTATGGCAACCTTACCCGGTATCTTCATAACTAGCCCCTGTATCGAAATACATCATTTTAGTTATTGTGTGAGTTTGGAAGAGGCAACGCAATTCACTGATGTGCATTTGGCTTTTTCTATACAAAACAAAAAATATTATTGTTATTACTATCATTATCATTGTTATTATAATTATTGTTATCATTATTATTATTATTGTTAACAATAATAACAAGAGTAAGGAAAGCTAATAATGATAATGATAATACTAATAAAATTGATATTATTAATAATAATGAAAATAATAATAATAATAATATAAATAATAATGATAATAATAATAATACATTTACAAGATTAAGTTAATACTGACACGAATGATATAAAATAATAATAATGATAATATCATTAGTAGTAGTAACAATAATGATAATAACAATAATAGTAATTGTATTGTTGTTAATAATAATGATAATAATAATGACAATAATAATAATAACAATAATAATAATCTTTTTTCCTGGTGTTTACCATTGAACAGTCATATAAACATGACGTTTTGGATAAGTATGGCAGTGATTCTTACTTATCACTCCGATAGGATACGAGTTGCCTGATTGTTTACAATAACACTATAACTGTTACTTAGCCTGAAATGACCCTGCTGGACCGCATTACCTAATGAATTAGACACATCCCAAACCGCAAATGCAGTGATACCCTCATTGGTCGAGTAAAGGATCGATATGTACCTGTTATAAATGCTGCTTCTGATCACGGTTTAACTCTGTTGTCATTTACATGTCCCCATATAAAGCTCGGTGTACTCACTTACTCGTTCTGTGTTGTAGATCGTGAACTAGGTCATGAGTCTACTCGACCTAGATTGATTAGACTGGAGGCCAGTCGTTTTTTTTTGCAATTTCTACTACACGATGCTGTAGTAGTCTAGGGAATTAATGAGACATGGTTCGTCGGCAGAATTGGCCATCTGGTAGTAGTGGTCAAAACTATCGAAAGACAATATTTTCCCGGGTACAATAGACTCTGACGACCGTGTGGTCTAAGTCGCCACTGACTGCACGCTGTCTCTCACCACTCTCTGTGTTCTAATCCCGGCATGGGCATGTGAGAAAGTTGCCAGTGACTTGGGGTTAGGCGGTGTTTTTCGCCGGGTACTTCCACTACTTACAACTGGCTAGTCACGAATTAGCCACAATTGGCATAAATATGAGGAAAACGATACTCCAAATTCCTTGCCAATCTGATAGCGTCATAAGATTCAAGCCATAGTTGCTAGGGACTGATATAGATGGCGCAAGTGATGGTTAAATACAGTTTACTAGGTTGGGGATATTCACATTTCTTACTTGTAAAAGCTATTGTGCGTGTGTTGTCATGGCAAACAAGGTTACCAGAACATCTTTACTCCTCACTGCTGTACTAGCTGTCTTTCATTACCACTGTGAGAAATGTAAGAGTGACTGGGTGTTAGGTAGCAGTTTTGGCTGGTACATTATTATTATTATTATTATTATTATTATTATTATTATTATTATTATTATTATTATTATTATTATTATTAATATTATTATTATCATTATTATTATATTGTTGTTGTTGTTGTTATAATCATTATTATTATATTATTATTATTATTATTATTATTATTATTATCATTATTATTATTATTATTATTATTATTATTACACTAACAGCGCACCAATATTTGGAAAATATATTTGCAAAAAATGGTCGTAAAATTTGATCCCTCGGAGCAGTTCTTTTTAAATGTAATACCCTTCCCACCATATAATTTAGTTCTCCCCGAAAAAATATGGGTTAGCCGAGCCCGGGGTTAGCGATGTTACCAACAGTTACCTTAACGTAAAACGTAACTCTTCTTCATTTCTTGTCTAACACATATTGCTTAGGGTAATTTTAGCGCAATGATTTTGTTCATGTATCAAGGGATCAGTGCTATTAAGACCTAGTTAAAAGCCCCATCCCAAAACATACCCCACAACAGCATAATCATATAACAAGATGCATCTCTAGATTATTGAGTGCTATCAGATAGAGAATAGCATAGCCAACTGTCCTTTGTCTACCTATTGGTATACAGGTACCGATTTCGTTCATACTGAAAAGTTGCTTGTTCCACTATTGGCCATTTTTATGAGAGAATACAGCACACAATGTATTTATATTTGTGTTTGTTAATTGACCTTATTACATTTAACA
>OZ012696.1:16918225-16975725 GCA_963942565.1 Maea johnstoni | reverse complement strand
CAGGAAGAGGTAGTTTAGTACAGGAATATCGAAATGAGCTGAAATAAGAATTTTTCATATCAACTTTCAAGGTTTCCCAGTATTATCTAGAAGCAAACTCACTTGTTTCATATCTTGGTAGTATTCCCCAGCATTGCCCGTAGTGTTACAGTTGCTGGCAATCCCCAGGAACAGTGTGCAGGAGAGTGTGTCAGGCAGGTAGTGGAATGAGCCACACAAGCCATGTGAGGAGCACACCCTTGCGCAGCCTGTGACTGTATTCTGTTCCAACGTGACCAGCAGAGCAGTTGCCACGGCTCCTTCAGCACACCTGGCCCTGTATCTGCGGTACTTGTGAAAGTAGTTGTTCTGGTCAGAGGCAGCAGCAGCGCCACCTAGCAGAAACAGCCAGCACCAGAGGAAGAGTGCACGACCAGGCCCAAGCATTGCAGGCAGCCACTGACTACTAAGTGTGTAGATACTCGGCCGTGCTGCCTTCAGATGCTATCTTATACGTGGAACGGTGCAACGTAATAGTGTCACGTGACTACCAGTATCATAGGTAGCACCTGAGGAGAATCTACTACTCCTGTAATGTAAGTCCCTATTGTCTTGGTAATGCTTTTTATTCAGTTAACAACACAATGGAGTTAAAAAGTATAAACATTGGAAACAAAACTAACCAGTTTTAGTGATTTTATGTTTCTGATGTTGACGTAATTTATCAATCGCTGTATTAGGTGAGTAAATGTGGTTGATAATTCTGCACTGCCTTAAGGATACTCTTCATCGATTCCACTTAAAGCACATGTGCTGAGTGCAGACGTAGATATGTATGGTTACCTGCCATTTGGGTTTGTATATGTAATATGCGAGAACAGGGGGCTAATCCGTTTTGAATCATACAAAGAAGGTTTGTAAGTTTGAAAGTGAATGTTTTTCATAAGCATTGCTACATATATTTCTCCTTACTAAGTTGTCATCCCTTTCTTGTATATTTCGTAACTTCAAATATATCTTCTGCAGTTTGGAAATTCCCGCCTGGGAAGTAGTACATTTTGGACATAGAGAAACTCTATGACTTCAAATAAGGATGTCATCAAAAGCCTACAGCACCCATCTATGCTAGGATAAGGAAGTTTAACTTTGATATTGGCCCACTGCATGCATGAAATGGCTAGTATATCTACAGTACAGACATTTAATTTCTGCACCAGTCGACCGGCCGTCTGCCAATGCCTGGTTGTATAAAAAGCCATGCTAAGATGTCAAGAAAATAATCCAAACACATCAATCACACATGTAGCTTGCTAATAAAAGCTACGTTCAGTTACAAGGTCATCCATACATCCATGCCAAGGCAACTGGGTAGCAATCGGGCATACGGTCGTTCAGTATGCCCGGGATGCCCACGCATTAAGTGCAGGAATTAAATGTCGGCACTGGTAGTCGTTTTGTGTTTCTATTGTATCTGTATATGTTTTCCTAGTTGTTACCAATATTGATTAAAATGAATATTGATCCACCTCTAGGTAGGAAATAATGACAATTACTAAATCCATTTCCCATAGGTGTTTATATAGATACTTGTAGTCATTATTAAGGTGATACTCTTAACCCATTATTTTGATCTCAGAATAGTTGTAAACCAGGCATTGATTTGTAGTCACCAATATTTCTATATAAAGTGCAAGTGATACATATTCTTACCCTTATATTATTATTTGCCTTATTTTTTTACTGTTCATAACATTCATCCTTACAAAGTGAAGATAGGCAAGCAATTAACTAGAAACAAATGTGAGTTAGATGATTTATTCCTAAAAAAATTACCTGTGGCTCTTTGAATACTTTATGTATATCATACACTCAGGCAGAATTGAAAAGTATTTAATCCATGGAAGTATTCTGGAAGCAGGGTTCATAAAGATCAACAGCAACAATAACTGTTGACTATTGACGATATGGAGTCAAAGTGAAATGTACAGTGTGATTTTTTACTTCACTCAAGACTGAAGAGAAAAACAGTAATGATTATAGGTAAATCCCCACTAAAATGCCAATATCCTCAAATGCTATATGTTTTACATTTGTTGGAACTAAGTGGTAGGTACAAAGGGCAATAAAATGTGCATTTCACACAGGTAAAAATTGACGGGCCTGTTATTTTTATGGGCCCGTTACGGGCTCAGAACCTGTTATGGGCCCGTTTTAACGGGCCAGTAATGGGCCCGTTATATCAGGCCCGTAACGAGCCCATCAAAATAACTGGCTCAAACGAGCCCGTTACAGGTTTTCAAGGCATAACAGGCTCATTAAAATGGGTTTACAGAGACATCTGGTGGCCATTTTTTACCTTGTTTTTATTATAAAAAGCCACGCATTATCAAAAAAAAATTCTTCCAAAATGGTCAATTGAGCAGAATCTTCTTATTGTAAACATTATTCCTTTTGCAGTGATACTTACAAAGCATGGGATTGGTATGGGTGAAAATGGTATCTATATAAGAGGTCAGATATCATTAACTAGTATATGCGAAGCATTGAACTCTTGTCAGTGCATGATCTAATAAATAAGTGAGGCTTTTTGAGGGGAGATCTTATGGGTATGTACTGACTGGTCTCATGGTATAAATCCTGTGGATGATATTTGGAACATTTGAAAACGGGCACGTTCCGGCCCGTACGGCTTAGTCAACTTTTACCAGTGTAGAACCCTTAAAAAGGATTTCATATCTATTGCGAATACACAGGCTAAATGGTCTCAACTTTGTAATGACACTATAATGAGCAACGATAAACTACTATGTAGAATGGGCATATCACCCACTGACAAGTGATTATTTTGTAAAGAACACATAGAGACCATTGAGCATGTGTACTGGCAATGTGAGAATACACATGAATTGTGGAAAGAAACTGAAGATTGTATAAGGACAATTCACGATTGACACTTTCAAATGGCCAACCAGGGAAAAAATGGTTGTTCTGAATATGATCAGATTATTCAAATGATGATTATTAGCATGAAAGTTGTCATACATCAGAAAAGAAAAACGGGCAAAATTATATGTCCATGAAAGATGTGAAACATAGTTTATAGTTTATTTTATCTCATTGTTTCTAGACTCAAAGAAATAACCACAAACAACATTGATATCTTCTATAATAAATAGAAATCCTTTATTGATGTATTCAAAGTTGACAAACATACATGAAATAGTTGGTATGTAATATGATATATAGAAAGGAAACATCCATAGACACCACATCGGAATATATACATGTACTATATAAATTGTGTTCTTAATCATGGACACATATAACCTTTCCTTATAACATGTTAAAATAGTTATGAATCAATAGCTACACCACTACTTATGTATATTGATTTGATAACCTTATAACAATATCATTTATGTACAATGTTTCGTATTTCATGACGTAAATAGAATGTAGTGAATTAATTCATCATCCCAGCTTCAGGTGTAATAGATTCAGCACGTGTCAGTTCTCAAAAACAATATCCTTTGTAATATGACCTAATTATACTAAGGCAGGCAAGAATCAAAGGCGTGAAGGATGGAGCTTGAGGAATTCTGTGTATGCTAAGACGGAGTTCTGCTGAACACGGAGAGCTTCCCCATTCCTTGTTTCATCTTCCACAAGTTTGATCATGCCTTCTGCAACAGTATCTGGTCTGAAACACAAACACAAGTTTCATCATGCCTACTGCTAGAATCGTAGTTATGAAATACAAACACTTGTTTCATCATGCCTACTGCTAGAATCGTAGTTCTGGAATACAAACACTTGTTTCATCTTCCACAAGTTTAATCATGCCGTCTGCAACATAATCTGGTCTGAAACACAAACAAAATTTCCATCATGGCTTCCACTACAATCTCAGTTCAGAAACACAAACACAAGTTTAATAATGGCTTCTGCCACAGTATTAGTTCTGAAACACCAGAAACAAGTTCAATCATGGCTTCTGCAACAGTCTCAGGTCTATAAAAGAAACACCAGTTCTATCATGCCTAATGCTACAATTTTAGTTCTGAAATATAATTGTAGTCATACCCTCTGCAACAGTCTCTAGTCTGAAGCACAATCACCAGTTTAGTCATGGTTTCTGTCAGAATCTTAGTTCTGAAACACAAACACATATTTAAGGATGCCTTCTGCTAGTATATGGTTTGAAACACAAACACAAATCTAATCATGGCTTCCACTACATTCGTAGTTCTGAAACACAAAGCACACGTTTGATCATGGCTTCTGGAAGTCCAAGGCCTGAAACACAATCGTAAATTCCATCATGCCTTCTGCTACAATTTTAGTTGTGAAATACAAACAAAAGTGTAATCAAAACCTTCTGCAACAGTCTCTGTTCTGTAACACAGACACACATGTAGTAATGGCCTCTGCTACATTAGTAGTTCAGAAACCCAAACGCAAGTTTTATCATGGCTTCTGCGCCAGTCTCTGGTCTGAAATACAAACACAAGTGTACCACTTGTTCTGTTAGTCTTAGTTCTGAAACACAAATACAAGTGTTATCATGGCCTCTGGTACAGCCTTAGTTCTGAAACACAAGCACACAATTAATCATCGCTTCTGCTACAGCCTACGGTCCGAAACATCATAGTCTTGACTTATGCTACAGTTTCTGATCTGAAGTACAAACACAAAAGCCTAATCATGCACTCCGCTATACTTTCTGGTCTAAAAACACACACGAAGAAGAGGTCTATGCCTACTTGGAAACTAGTCATATAATGACTGACTGCATTCTTCACAATGCAATGAAAGTACTGAAGGAATCAACCAGGTGAGATTGGCAAGGAAATCTTGAGTAAAAGCATTTTCATGTTACAAATAAGGCTGTGTTGTTTACAGGAATGGTTATACCCTGCTTAGAAGATGATACCTTAAGCCTGAATACAATACAGGTATATTCGTAATTTCTCTACAACCACAAGGTAAACGATTCTCCATGCTTGGCACTAAGAAATAAATAAGTTGAAGCCACAGTGTACTGCTATCATAGTGATCTTAACACACGTAAATAATTAATTAAGTTTCCTCCTGAATGTAATCATATACAATTCTTTACTAATTCATATTTTCCTACCTTATCAGCATTTTCTTCTTTTGAAGTGTTGCTTGGAGAAGCTGTCGTTTTTCAGGGAAATACACCCTATCACCATTCAGCATATCACCCAGTAGATCAGTCTTCACAAACCATGGACAGATACAGTTCACACGTACGCCGGTGATATCAAAATGTTCCTTTGACTGTAATGACAGATGGAAATATGATGGAGAACTACAGCATGAGTGTGTATAGTTAAACTCATAAAATTGATATCTAAGAAAGAACTGATAAAAGGTATTTAAAAATCAAATACAGAGTCATGCAAA
This sequence comes from Maea johnstoni, assembly GCA_963942565.1. NCBI lineage: Eukaryota > Metazoa > Annelida > Polychaeta > Spionida > Magelonidae > Maea > Maea johnstoni. Next base: position 16,970,319 of record OZ012696.1, on the reverse strand, counting down.
TTAAGTCTATCAAACCTTGTTCTGTCCCTAATATGTAAGCTTTTTAATCCTTATGCTGCTGGTGGTTAATTTGACCAGTGGAAATCGATGCAAAACACTTGAAGATGATTGAAACCCTGGCACATGGGTACTCATTTGAGAGTACTCAGTGAGAGCTATCCAATGAATACTAACATGACAAGGTTTAGATGTTTTTAAAATCTTTGTGTCGCTGTGCTTTGGACGTAAGTAGCATCAGCATTGGAAGGGTTAATAGAAGTGCCTCTTTATCTAGTAATGAAGGATTGGCCCTACCAATTAAGATGGCCCACTACCTACAAGACTCCATTCCTTGTCATGTTATACTAGACAACAGCAAAAACAGTTTTGACCTATCACATTATGTATGTAACCGACAATTACTTTATTCAGATTGCATATTGCTCAATGCAATTATGACTCAGAGAATATAAGAAGTGATGATAGATTAAATTCCACATCCAATTAAAGTAAACCAGTTGCTGTTGTTGATATAAAGTTTATTGTCCAATCCAGATACTGAGATTCATTTCATGCAATGCACAAGTGGTAAAAATCCAGCCAGCCACAAAGGCTTATAATGGACCAAATATAACCATTAATATACATGTCTATATTATCAGATACTAGTAGTCATTCACCATATACGAAGAACAATGTACTATCTAATCAATCATAAAATGCTTATAGTTAGTCTTATACATATAAAGAGTCACGTCTTTTACACACAAATTCTTTCCTGATTCTCCACTAAAATCGAGACAGCTGAGTTTGTGTCGAATAGGAAAACATGACTAGAATGGTTTACTAACAATCTCATCCCGTGCTGGATATTACGTACCCCAAATGAGCGTGTGAAGCCAACAATGGCATGTTTAGCCGCGCAGTAGCATGGTACATCCGGACCAGGTATAAGGCCTGAAAATGTTACAAACAAATCACCAATGTATGACGAGTAGGTAACATGTACTGCACAGAACAGGAATTTTAGTCATTTTAACAATTTCTGCGCTAACCCCAATTATGGCCTGCAATTACAAAAATAAATCACCTACGTATAACACAGAGTTAGATGTTAATTACACAACGGGAATTAGGAGTTTCTGTAGTTTTACCTTTTTTGGCATTGACAGGCCAAATGATGACTGAGCAACGATGGCGGGAAGACGTAACACACACAACTGGGTTAAGACATTATAGTAATGTAATGTCTTTCTGACGTAGAGAGGCTAAATGATCGCAGACCAATTATAAGGGGATCATGTGATACTCACAGTAATGATGGAATAGTTATGTCCTTCTGGAATACAGCAGTAAAATCATCACCTACCGTTTTGTAATGGCGGAAAAAGAAAGCACCCAGTACAATAGCACCGCTGTGCAAAATGAGGCTACAAGATAAACCTACAGTACAGACATTTACTTCCTGTACCAGTTGACCGGACGTCTGCCAGTCCCTGGTTGTACACATACCCATTGATAACATGTCAAAATAAATCAAGCACATCAGTGACCCGCGTAGCTTGCAAATCAAAAAACGTTCAGTTGTGAGGTCATCCATGAATCCATGCCCAGGAAACTGGGTGGCAATCGGGTGTGCGGTCGTGTAGTGCAGGAATTAAATGTCTATACTGTAGTCATTCCGAAATCGGTGAAGCAATCACGAAATTAAACGCATAGCTTGTACATTACGTGTGGTGTGTTAGAATAGATATTAGCAATACCATGAAAAACAAAGACGCGAAGACCAAACATTTACTAGAATAATTAGATTATTCATGCCCCAAGTATTTACCTCCAATGGATGACATATTGATCACAACTCCTCCATTTCCCCCTTTATCCAAACCCATGTATTGTAATCCTAAAAGGGTTCCTCGGTAGGCGCTGTTCTAAATAACAATATATACAAGGTATGTGCATTGCAATCTATTAGGATTCCTAGATAGGCACAGGTCGAAATGGCACCGTACATAAAATAAATATTTTAATCATACATATAAAATATGTTTATTGCAATACTAGAAGGGTTCCTCAATAGGCGCTGTTCTACATGACAAAAGATGTAAATTGCATGTATTGCAATCCTAAAAGGGTTCCACGATAGTAGAAACGACAGTAGAATATAGAACCCATTTATAACAATGCTAGAAAGGTTCTTCAACAGGGTCTGTTCTAAATGACAAATAATACTTGTTAAGCAATCCTCTTTTGGCATTGTTCTTTACTACAACACGAATTACCGTGGGCTGGGAGCGCAAATGATAGTATTGAAATACTTGTATTCAGGTTTTTGCAATCGGCGAAATTAATTGACTAATATCCCCAAGAGAATGGCTTATTTAGGTAAAGACATTTTTGTAGAAATACAAAATGTACATAAGTACTCCAGGTACTCTTTTTAGGTCATCAAAACATAATAAATGAATAATGCAATAAGTGAACGTCACCGACATATTAATTCTCTATGTATATATTAGTATACGAAAGAATCCATGTATGAGTATTACTATGGTATCAGAAACGCAAATCTTATTTTAGCCAGGACATCTGGTCTTTCATGTTCCTTTTATACACTAGATATAGCATTGAGCCTGTGCTCTTTCAGAACCACCCCCGCAGAACTCTAAGCTGGTGTGGCACGCTGCTTGCTTTATAACAGAAGGGGGGGGGGGGGGGGGGGGTTATGGATTCCATGCAACTAAAAGATCCCTTTGAATTTGAAGGCCCTGCTCTATCTCTTCCCCTTGTTTTTCTTTCACCTAGAATTGATTGTCATTGTTCTTCAACAATGACAAAGGACAATTCTTTTGAAATAAAACTTTATGACACTGAATGGCCTTGTGTTCCGATACGGCTTTAATTAAGCCACTATTCATTCATTCCTTCATTCTTTCAGAACCAAGACCACTCCAAGAACTATTCAAAAAGAAACTTTTAGTTTTAGTAATTCTTTGATTTCACTCTTGATTGAATGTAGTGATTGAATTTACATATTTGCCATTGCTATTTTACAATTATGAATTATTTCAAGGCTTCTTTCCTGGTTCCTTTCATAGACTATGCAAACGTTGTTCCCTAAGGATATGTCCTTCTAGATCTAGCATGATATTGGTATTATAAGTGCAAATAAGTGCATATTTACTTACCAAGTTTATATCCAGGCTTCTCTCCCAGTTCAGTTCATCGACTGTGCCAACGTTGTTCACCACGATATCCAGCCTTCCAAACTCTTGTTGTGTTGATTTGAAGACAGCTATAAAGTCAGAGACAAATGCTGTATATAATGAATGGCAGCTTGATAATGATTTTAATAAGGAGAGTCAAGTGCATCAACCCCTAAAGGGTGGCACTATAGTGCCAAATAAATGCTAGCTGATACTTATGATAATTCTGTAGAATCGAGTACGATGAAAAGTATTTAGAATTTTATGAGCATTATAACATTTGATACTATACTAATACTACTACTAATATTGATTTTAATAATAATAATAATGATAATGACAATTCAGCCACTACTACTACTACTATTACTACTACTACTACTACTACTACTACTACTACTACTACTACTACTACTACTACTACTACTACTACTAATGATTAGTAGTAGTAGTAGTAGTAGTAGTAGTAGTAGTAGTAGTAGTAGTAGTAGTAGTCGTAGTAGTAGTAGTTGTAGTAGTATAAGTCTCACTTTAATCAAAACTCATTTTATAATTATCTTTTCTCATTGTTATCATTACATTCCAAAATCAGATCAGTCAAATATTGTTTATCAATTCATTTAATATCAGAGTGCAGATCAATTCTAGAGCCAAGTTTGTCTTTCAAGCCAAATGTATTTACCTTCCATCTCGGATCTCTTTGTGACGTCACAGTGGATGAACTTGACATGGCTTGATCCATATTTGGCTGCAAGGTCTGCCGAAAGCTGCTTCCCAAGCTCCTGGTTAAAGTCAACTACAGACACCTGGGAATAGAGTTATATAACATTTCCATCTACCTATCTCGCTATCAACCTAAGGTTACACGCCGCCATCTAACACTCATTTTATTTCTCCGTCTACCCACTTATCTATTAGTTATCTTTTCACTGTCTTTCTATTGAGAGAGGTGTGTGTTCAGAAAGATATTTTCATGTAACGGGAACCTGTTTTTGTCTGATGTGTACTATAAAGAACAATGGAATTAAATTAGTAAACGAATTCATAATACTTATCATGTAAGAAATATGATTTCAAGTTGGTGAATCCATGGGTGTTTGTACAACCAGGCGCCAGCGACATCCGGTCGACTGATACAGGAATTACATGTCTTTACTGTACTTTACAATAAACCTAATCATATCACTTAACATATGAATGATGGGCCATTTTCAATAGAACATATCTCTGAATTGTGTGATGTCAAACGACCCCATTGTATCTGTGTGATCTGTTCTGTTCTACGTATACCCTGTACTGTTCACTCACCTTGGCGCCCTTTTCCAGTAAAGCCTCCACATGAGCTCGACCAATCCCAGACGCACCTCCTGTTACTATGGCAACCTTACCCGCTATCTTCATCTCAAAACACTATAGAAAAACAAAACAGTATTGTTTACGCTGAGGGAATGATGTGCAAGATATTTTACTTATGTTAATCTGCAATCTCTCATTATTATACAAAAACAAAAAACGTGATTTGCACTTATAACTGTAATCAGCCAAGGACTTCTAATTTGTAAGTCCAGGTGTCTCTGCTCGGATATGATTTACCTGAACATTCACAGTAATCGTTCTAATCAAGTCGATGAAAGATAACTGATCACCGTTTACAAGGCGGTGTTAAGTTATTGCACATCTCAAAAACACACAATCGCAGTGATGTCGTAAATAGAGAACAGTATATGCGACTCTTGTAAATGTTTCAGCTATTCACGCTAATCTAGACTCTGTTGTTATGTCCCCATTTCACGGTGCGGTGTACTACCTAGTGACTAGTTCTGCATTGTAGATGGTGAACTAGGTCAGGAGTCCAAGGCTGTCCGACCTAGATTGATTAGACTCGAGACCAGTCGTTTGACCCTAATGCTGCTGGTGGCTGATGCATATAGGTACGAACGAAATCAAAGCCTACAGAGGCTGGTAATCTGGTGGTAAGCTGAGACAGGGCTTATTGGCGCATAGATAAGAACACTTAAAAATCCTTTATCAAGGATCTACGGTGGTTGAGTAAATCATGGGACAATGAACATGATGCATGTGCAATCAAATCTACATGGACTTTTTTTTTAATTTCGCACACTGCTGTTTTTTTCTTTTTTTTCTAATATCATCATATTTTCAAACAACAAATTGTTTACAAATACAGTCCTTTCTAATACGTCATGTTTCAAAACCCATGAGTTTGCAGATGGTATATATACACCTTTTCATAAGAGATAGAGCGAAACTTTGATAAGAAGTATGTCTCTTTGTTCATAAGTATGTGTGAAACAGGGTCATTAGTTCAACGTATACTTTACGTTGTTAGAAAGTATTCATCATTATGACTTATAGATGATTCATATTCTTCTACATGGACTTGAGGAGTAACTCTAGCTATCAGAAACTAATATGGGCAAGTTGTTCATGACCTACCGGATATTTCAGAAGTCTGGATATTACATTTTACAAAATATAAAGGAAATAAAAAAAAAATACCCCACAAAAAATGTTTATTGAGAAGTCAGTCTCCATAACAATAATACAGATATTTAATGATTATTTTATAGTGATGTCATGTGAGTATGTACCAATACATGTAAATGCAGAGGACACGTTTTGCATTCTCTCAACTGTGAGATGCCTTTATCTAATACATCTTTAGCCCCCCAAAAAGAAGTTATAATCTTTACTATGCCAGTCAGAAACAGCAATGTCCCACATAATAAAACCAACTACTTTAGCCCATTGTGTCAAAAAAGCTATGTCCCAAAAGATGGTTTGTTAGGAATGCATTTGGTTATTACCCCCAACAAGTCAAAAAAGAAAATTCTATATAGATTGTCTTGCCTATCCTAAAAGGGAGCTTTTCAGGAAACGACAGGTAGGATAGGTTCTGGCTAAGTCCAACTGTTTACTTAAACCAAGTAAAACCAAGCAGACTAATAGATAACTTACAGCCTCATCCACGGGGATGTGGGTGTATATGTCTGTTTACATATACATGTCGATTTGAAAAGTAACCCAATATTTCCGGAGGTAAAAGTCACGTTAATACAAATTGGTGCTAATGGCTTTATTTTGCAGTTTGCACTTTGATCAATATCCAGGCAGCTGAGCTTTAAGCAGACAATACTTGGAACCCTTGTCAGAATGATCATTTCATGGCAAGTGGTTATAATCAAAATGTCACCCAACGAAGCTTTGTGTATCCTAGGATTGGTAGTCATCTTAATGGTGGATGCTATCAATGGCCAAAACACCCAACTCTACAAGTTTATTCGTAAGTTTACGTGCAGCTCCAAAAACCTTATTGGAAATTCAACCACGGAAGGAAACATACTGGAAACTGTGGAGCTGAACTCAGAAATAGCCTGCGCAAGGAAATGTGTGAGAACTGACCATTGTGGATCATTCGTGTTTTCTGGTGAAAAGCGATCGTGCAAACTCTTGTTTGCTAACACCGAAAACTGCCCGGCGATGCTCTCTGCACGCGACCAATATTATGAACAGGTGGAAAATGTAAGTATCTTTTAGTTTTGTAATTATTGGGGTATTTATCTTCAAGAGACACATATATACACATATGTTACATGGTCGTTCATATAACCATACGTCGCTTTCAAAACTTTGGTCATATCGCGTTGATATAGAAATGCGGAGATGTGAAATATTCCATTCCCTTATGGAAACATCTATAAAGTTGTCAGTTGAAACTCGACATACATGTAGATAGCAATTATTGAGAACGTATATATATATATATATATATATATATATATATATATATATATATATATATATATATATATATATATATATATATATATATGTATATATATAAATATATATATATATATATATATATATATATATATATATATATATATATATATATATATATATATATATATATATATATATATATATATATATATATGAACGTATTCCATAAAATCTTAACGCAAAGAATAGGGAGGACTCGGGCTACATGCATTTTTATGTTCTGGGTAGACTGGAAACATATATATTCCGTATTTTCTATTCTTCAATAGAAAATTATACTTTGCGTAAGCTATTTTTAACAACATCATAAACATACATAAATCCTAGCACATTTTAGATTGTACTATTGATTTTGATTCTATGATGGTGGCGAAATTTTGCTCAATATAATCCAATTACTGCATGCACTTTCTATTCGTGGACTAGGTCCATCTGTTATATAGAAGGTACTTCTAATAAGCATCGAGGCTTGTAATTATTAAGGGAGAATTATTTCAATTCATATTTCAGAAGAGCTGCATGGAAAATGGATCTTTGTACAGTAAGAGCTGTACCTGTTTCTGTCGCCATGGAGTGAGTGGAGTGCAATGCGAGAAAGCAGCCAATGGTAAGCCCTCTCATATTCTCTGCGGTACACGCTTTTCCATAATGCTATTGACCTTTTACTAGGTCATTTCTGGCACTAAATAGGCATTTGATACTAATCATAAAAATATAGCTGCGAGTTTCCAAAGCGAAAAACAATCTCTTTTGGAGCTCTGAACCCTTAAACCTTTTACTTAACAATAACCAATGTAAATTGATAATTCCTTGAGAATTTAAAAGAAAAACATAAGCTGCTTAGAAAATTAATCTAATCATGCGTAGGATTCTGAAGTTGTACATGTCTACAACTTTGATACTTTTGATAATAACCAAGGCATAAAGAATAAATTCACGAAATGTTTAAAAAATGTACAATGAAAAAAAGTCCATTGAAAAACGTATTGATTCAAAATATGTTCTAAACCTTACAGAATATGATATACGATCAATTTCATTTTTTTTTGGTGCCATGACATAATCGCATCAATAAAGGTTAATTTTGAATACTGTTTTCGTTTGCTACAACTGATGAAAAAAGTATTTAGAGCACTTCATCCTAAGAAATTTGATTTTATTTTGTTCTCAGGTACTGAGTATTTCAGAAGCGTGCCCGATGAGTCTGCAAACTTTCCAAGGTCACACGCTGGCAAGCTGGTTTTGATACGTGACTCCCCTTTTCCAAGGGATACAATGATAGCCGCCTGGAAATACCATATCACTATAAAAGGTACATTGACAATAACATATGATTTATTTTGCCTTTTACATATTTGTTTTTGGACGTGCTTAGATAGAAAGTTTTTTTCTTATAATTATCTGCAAAGCAGATGTTTTTTATTGCCTCTCAACATCATCTTATCTCTAAGGTTTCAGTTCTATAGGGTCCCATTTTAAGGAAGAACTAACTTCTCCAGCCCCTGTTATTATAGAAGTCCTTTCTTTTATCATCTGATTAAAGAGAATTCTGTTTACATACATAATGTATGGAAGTTGTCTCTTCCTATCAATAACCTGTTTTGTGGCCACGATTATTGCATTAATGGTTGGTTTTTGCACATATGCACCAACTATTTTCTCAACATCTGACAGTTTAAAATATTGTCTATATGTTTCCTGATCCATAATTCTATAATTCAACTTGTCTCCATAAATTATTCACGTGTGAACATTTCAAAAAGGCATGCTCAGGTAGAAAGGTTAGAATGGTTATGGGCTACAAGTGACTGTATATATATATATATATATATATATATATATATATATATATATATATATATATATATATATATATATATATATATATATATATATATATATATATATATATATATATATATATATATATATATATATATATATATATATATATTCATCGATTGTCTTACATTATATTTCAGGCGATAGAATGGTCAGTCCCTGTGTTGCAGTGTTCAGACCAACCGTTGATGATTTGTACCAACTGCTCTACAGATCCCAACTGCCATATAACAGCACAGGAAGCCATACCTTCAAACTGGACTGCCCTATCTCTGTCCTGAAGGGGGATCTCATGGCTATCCTTCCCCGCTCTGCCGAGAACCGTAGCGGAATATCAAAATGTGTATATCCCGAGGATATAGCACATTCCAAATGCAAAAATGTTAAATACCAAGCCAGGGCGATGGCCAAGTTAGATTTTAAAGACTTGGATGTTGGTAAAACATATAACATTTCAATGAAAGCCAACATGGCATATGTTCCACTAAGTGCTCTCCTGATAAAATGAACAGTTTATTCATCCTGGAATATTTGAAAAGGGATATTTTGCACTGTCTTGAAAACCACATAATTGATGAGGTATTATCTTCACGGAAAACAAAATTATACAGAATCAAACCGAAGGGTAGCTGACTAACATATTCGAGATTGAAAATAAGCTAAAACTGCAATTATATGAACAATAGCATGATGAAATAAGAGTTTTCAGTATTTGAGCAATGTATAATCAGATCTGATATAAATAGTTACCTTTTGAATTCTAGAACCATACAAAGAAAAAACCTAAAGCATTTTCAAGATAATGATGTACATTAATACAAACACCACATTTTCATGGGTGAATATTGCACTCCCAAAAAGAGTATAGTAATGATAGGACATGGACGTACAGAGCAGAATATGCTGTGATTTGCCAGAAAAAATCTAAAAGAAGTAATGTATAATATATATTGAGATTTCTCCATTGAAATAATTCTGTTTTTAATCAACGTGTATTGTATGTACAGGCACTGTATGTTAAATACTTAATACCTCTCTTCTCTGAATTAGTGATGCACCTAAAATAAAGATTGCACTTCTCGCAACAATGATGATGTTTGGTTTCATTGCTTTTAGTTTTTTCTTCAGTTCAGTGCAATCGGCAAGAGTTACCACCTACTAGTATGTACATTGACAATCCTTTCATTCCCCGTCTGACCTCCATTGGATAAACTCAAATCAAAACGTCTGCATATTGTCCGCCATTTTGAAATCCCTCTGTTACTACGGCATACCAACAATAGTAGCCATGGAACTACCCAAAGTAATATAAATGTATTGGGGTCCTAACATTGAACGTCATTAGCATCCCAATATATGATAAATATTGAGCTCGTAACAGTGCCAAAAACTGGATGCATCCTTAGCTAGTACAGTACCATTAGAAAAGAATGGTATTTCACTTGATCCCCAGTCATGTTGGCATTTTGGGTAATGAAAAGGCAGATATAATCGTTGCCAAGGCAGGCCTATTGAGAAGAGTCACACATATTCCCATTCCTTATGGCGATTTTAAGAAACACATCAATGTCCTTTTAAAATGCAAATGGCAGTCTGAGTTGGATAAAGCAGTCAACAACAAAAAACATGAAATAACTCATTCGCTGGGTTTGTGGCCTGGAGGTTTTAGTATCATTAGGCATGAGGAAAGTGTTGTTAGCAAGGGCACGAATTGGTCATACTCATTTAACTTAATTTCCTTTTGAAAAATGATCCTCCCCAATGTGTAGCCTATGACAGTCGATTGACTGTTGAACATATTCTAATTATGTGTTAATTTTATCGAATCAAGAAATATATATTTTGAACTCTTTGGAAGGTTCTTCATTTTATCTTATTTACATGAGATTGGTCTGTTTTACCGATTTCAAAGTATCTTACGGATGTAGAGTTTCTTTTGAAAAAACCTTACATGTGCAACCTATACTTTGAAACTGTTCATTGTCTTGTATGCAATTTTATTCATTTATTGCTTTGTTGTAGTTTTCGACAATAACAAAGGACCATTATTTATACAGATTTTATGGCACTTAAAATGGCCTGCGTATGCCAATGTGCCATCAAGCAACCATTCAATCATTCATTCCTAACATTGACATTTGTTGAAAGCAATTTTAGACGATCCCTTCACAAACCCATTAGTCACTTAGTTAATTTATCACCATAATATTAATGACCACTCTTCTCTAACTAGGTAACAAATTGCGCAGTAATGCTTTTAAGGTAAACTAATACGTTCACTTCTGTACAAGCTATAGGAAATCGAATTTGTGTATTTGCTAATATTTGCCTTCCAACGTTCCAACTCAATCCTTTCTCAGTTCTAACCGATTGTAAACTACCTATATAGTTTCTTTTGGAACAACATTGAATTTACAACTTATACTTCAAAACTGTTAATTATGTTGTGAGCATTTTTATCTATTCAGTGCTTTGACGTTTTTTCCACAATGACAAAGGACCATCATTTTACACAGATTGTATGGCACTTAATGGCCTTTATATGCCAATGTGCCTTAAGGCAACCGTTCATTCATTCATTCCTAACATTGACAATTGTTGAACGCAATGTTAGAATACCAGTTCAATTCAGTACAGCAAGTAAATTGACCAATCAACGGTAACTGCTAGAATAAGAGTGAAGCTGGTGTTAAATACACACACACGTCCGCATGATAGAGCGATCGGGTGGTACGGTTTCCCGCAAATTGCAGATATGCAGAGTTTTAAACTGTTGATGAGGACAATGATAGATAGTACATGTATGTGTACAGAACGCATTAGTACATGATAATGCAAAATATAGGTAGCAATTGTGCTCGTCTTACATGGGTGTTGTAATGGTTGGAACTATGGCTGATTGCAAATGTTACACACAGCAAACAAAAATACCTTGACAAACCCATTAGTCACTTAGGTTGATTTATCACCATGATATTAATTACCACGCTTTTCTTGCCAGGTAACAAACTGCAAATTAATGCTTTCCCTTTTATACAAGTATATAGGAAATCGAATGTGTGTATGTGCTAACATTTATCTTCTAACGTTCTAATTCAATCCTTGGTGTAGTCAGTGACACCGTGTAAATTATCAAACAAACTGCTCTATCTCTAGGAAAGTTCACTCAAAGAGCTAAGTCATTCCCCTCGGTCCGACCTTGGTGGTGTTTTTGAAACTCACATGTGTCGGCCATTGATCGCGTAACGTGCATGCGCAAAGAAGTGGTATCTATCTACACATACATATATACATACATACATACATAAAACGTATATATATATACATATATATATATATATATATATATATATATATATATATATATATATATATATATATATATATATATATATATATATATATATATATATATATATATATATGTATATGTATATATACAGGTGTACGTTGATATGACGGACACAATGGGACCGGGAAAATTGGTCCGTCATATGCAAAATCCGTCGTATACATATGACGAATACTTGATATGCATCGGACTGGGACCAAGCATATCGTCCATCATATGTAAAAATCCGTCGTACAGTGGTCCGTCATATCCAAGTTCACCTGTATATATAAATAAGGTTTGGTAGTTTGTTGTGCGTTTGATAAAAACATTGCCCTAATAACATCATCCACTTGTTAATGCTTACAAAGACATTATAAATTACTGCTCCTAGGAAATCAATGATAGCTACTATGATGAAACACGTGGTCCTCATGTTAATGTGTTTCGGCAGCTATCAAATATAAACCTAAGATTCTTTGATGTCATAGTAAACGCGATAGAAATGATTTCCACTGGACATCAATTACACACAATATATAAAAAACAACGGAAAGGAAAGGAGGTAAAGATATAGAGGTTCCATCACGAGTGGATGGAAAGAGGAGGAATCTTGCACGAGTGAGTGATTTTGTGTCTTGGGACGAGGCCTGCCCAGTCCCACGACACAAAATCACTCACGAGTGCAAGATATCTTCTCTTTCCATCCACGAGTGATGGAACCTGTTTCCCCCACGATAAAAAGGAGTAATTTACACGTTTAACCGTGAAGTTAGCTAGCTAAACTAGGTCAGCCATAGGCCACCTGTGCACTAGTTCAACAATGGTAATACGCGTTTGTTGTGACGTGCACCGTTTGTTTCCCCTGCAAACTGGCGCCAGATCACGTGCGTGACGCTTGTTCAAATCCACGCGCAGCATTGTTAGGTCTACCTTTGACCCAGCAGCAGTGACCCCTTGACTGAAATTGATGGATCTGATTGGACAATTACACTAGTTTAACACCTTTAACCCCATTGAGGACAGGCCATTGAGGACAACTTATCCTTAACTGTAAACACACACCTCAGAGTGGGAGAAAAATGTGTTCTGAACAAGCAGCTCTGTACATGTTTATGCGCGAGTTGAGAATCGTTTATCAAATAGCGTTGAATATTAATGTTTACTAACGCTCATTATACTTCATCCTTGCTGAAAGACAGTATATAACTGCACTTTCATATAAACGGTTTGATAGTTACCCAAGATAGAGTGACACATGGAATGGTCATTAGAATAAGAGAATAATCTTATAATCTCGTGCGAGATCCTACAATTCACATTTTTTAGCTCCCATTTCGGCCACCAGGGGTCAGGTTAGTATTTCAATTTAGAAGTTGGCCATTACATGTCACAGGAGTGGGCAAATTGATTGCTTATCTTCTTAAGATTGATTACATTTGTGATTCACATTTTCATATTCTCATATTTTCATATTGTGGCCACAAGATAAACCCAAATGATCTTGATTGACCTTGGATGACCTTGAAATGACCTTGGAATGTATTTTTTCTCGGCATGCCCCTCTTTCAATCACATTTTCTACTCAAAATTATCTGAAAATGAAAAATCTGCTCTAGTACAATTTTGACAAAGGCACCAAAGGATACATTTAGAATTGGTACAAAAAGTACAAAAATGCCAATGAATTTGTATTTTCTCTTCTACTGACAAACATGTATGCCCTACCAAGATGAAAATCACATAACTAGTTAAGTAACATTAAAAAAGACTATCCCAATATCTGCTTCCTCCCAAAGATATGTCCAATTTTCGAAATCCACGTTAGCCACCAGGGGGAGGCCATCTTAGATTTATGGGGTCAAATGTCATCACAGATTTTGAAAATATGTCATAACTTCACAATGAAAGCAGATATTGCAGTGATCTCTTTATAATCAAATCTACTTATTGTGGTGTACCTAATGATGTGGTTTTGATTTTCGTAGGTCGCTAATTTTGTCATAAGAATAGCAAATATGTATCTTTATGTCATGCCTCTTAAAAAGGTCAAACTCTGCTTTTTCTGAGCAGATTTTCGCGAAAGTGTAAGCCTCCAAGACAATAAGGGGGTTTAACTTTCATTGTCACGCTATTGGGGGACATTAACATTGACCAAATGTTACATATGATGAAAATTATGAGTTCAAGGTCATTTCAGGGTCATTAGAGGTCTTATCAATGGCATGTAAATTATTCAATTGTTTTGTATCTTTGCAACCTTTTTGGTTGCCAAATGTCATAAAGCTGTGGTTATGCACTCCAAAGAAAATATGTAAGCAGAAATAACATTAGAAGAATTAGGGATGAAATTTAAGAAATCTAATGATAATAAAAGCCCTGGACTTGATGGCGTTTTGAACGAGTTTTTATAAATGATATTGGATTATTACATTTAAGATCATTAAAGTCATACAAAGCTAAAGGGGCCTTAAGATGTGCTCAAACAGCGGGGATCATTACATGTATTCTGGATGGGGCAAAGTGTGTAATTTACAATTTAAAAGTTAGACAAGAGATAAAGATTAGTTCGTTTTACCTTAGTTTAATACACTATGAAATGCATTATCATAGCGCTTTCATGAAATATACCACATTTAATTGCTCTTATACTAAATGGACCTAATTAAGGAACTTGTTAACAAACGTATCTAGAATCTAGATATCTAGGAGGTGGTACTTCATCACCATTGGTTGGCACCAATGTAGTACCTGCAGATCTTATATGTCTCCTCTCACATGAAGGGAGAGGAGGGTTTTGTTTAAGGTGAAATTCCTATCCTAGTTCGCGTTTATACTAACTTCCCTGCTAGATACTTCATAAAACTTTTAACCCAGACTTTTCAAAATCTTCTGAGTTCTTTTCAAGGATATTCTAAGGAACTGCTTAGGATTTGGTGGCCTTTGATATGATCAATGTCATTGCGGAACAAGGTTGGCTTAGAGAGATGCAGGAAGGATAAACTTTGTCTGTCTGCACAATGTTGTGATTGTCTCTGTTATTGTCTTATTTGTTATGAAATGAATAAGAAACAGCAATGTATTTGTGAAATTAAAAAAAAAACTTTGTCGGCAAAATATCGCGGGAATCTTATCATAAAATCTTTTCTATTTTCTAGTTTTCAGGGATGCCTACCTACCTTTCAATTGATTGGATTTTGGTGACCCAAGCTAAAATCTACAAGTCATTCGAGAAGGGTTTCTCGGTTTAGGGAGTTTGTAAATGGCAAAAACCTTATCTGTGTAATATCTCAAGAACACCTTGATGAAAAATGTTTATAATCAAGGTGCATGTTTAAAGCATTTTCATGAATAAATATATTTTGGACACCTTTGGCAAATCTACAAGGTCATATTTGCATGTTTTCTAACTTCGAGAGGAATTCTTCATGAAATCCTTACGTAGGGGGCAGACATTCCATAGTGGCAATGGGGAAATAATGCGCAACTACCGAGAATAGTGAAAGTCTTTATTTCAATCCGTCTTCAAAATCGACCTTCATGCACAGACTGAAATGGTGCACACAGTAATAGTTGTTGATTAAAAATGTAGTAGAAAGATTCATATAAAGTACTGATAGAGGGCAAATCAGACAGAGGTTTATAACAATCAAAAGACTGTACCAGATATAAGATACAGCATACTAGGATGTGTCTAAATAGATGTAATAAATCAAAAACAAGTACAAACCGGCAAAGTGACCTATCGATTATTAGCTAAAGTAGGTATACATTTAGTTTACTGAATCAAAAAAATACTGATTACAACAACCAACAATGCTCATTATTCTGTCAAAATAAAAACCACTCAAATGAATATTTAATTTGTAGTGATGGTTTCTGTATCAATAAGGTTGTTTCGGTATCTTTAAGTTCATGTGCAAAGTTCTTGCACAAAAATGATTGAATGAAGGGTAATACCTTGTCAGAAAACAATTGTTAAAGGTGATGCCAATATCATAAAAAGTTCATTTATAGATTACCATTTCTATAGTCCCATGCATGTCAATATCTCAGCAGAAGGACATTACTACAGTGACGACATTTAATTCCTGCACTAAATGCTTGGGCAGCCGGGGCATAATACAAGACCACATGATTGCCATCCTGTTATCTGGCCATAGATGCATGGATGACGTAGCTTTGATTCTCAAGCTACGTACGTGGGTCATTGATTTGCTTGGCATATTTTATTTTTGACATGTTATCCAAGGGTGTTTGTACAACCAGGCACTGGCAGACGTCAGGTCGACTGGTGCAGGAATTATATATCTGTACTGAATTTCAGGGCAACTACTGAAATTCCTGTTAGAATTTATTTCATATTTGGATTTGTGAGATACTATGTGCTTTAACACAGTTGGTAGTTCTAAGAAATGTGAGTTTTCCTATTTGACAGTTAGATACAGTTATAGTGGCATTTTAAATCTAGTAATGGAATTGATGATTTGTTTCAGCTGTCAGTAGTGAATCTGTTTACCACACACTGACTTTTCAGCTCAAATACATTCTTTGCAAGATGCCATACTCAGCAAGAATCAAATATGTTAAATCTCGAACATCTGGAATTCCGTGAATGCTACGGCAGAATTCTGGTGGACTCGAAGAGCTTCCCCATTCTTTGTCTCATCTTCCACAAGTGTAATCATGGCCTCTGCTACAGTCTGTGGGCTGAAACATAAACACAAGTGTAATCATGGCCTCTGCTACAGTCTGTGGGCTGAAACATAAACACAAGTGTAATCATGGCCTCTGCCACAGTCTGTGGGCTGAAACATAAACACAAGTGTAATCATGGCCTCTGCCACAGTCTGTGGGCTGAAACATAAACACAAGTGTAATCATGGCCTCTGCTCCAGTCTGTGGGCTGAAACATAAACACAAGTGTAACCATGGCCTCTGCCACAGTCTGTGGGCTGAAACATAAACACAAGTGTAATCATGGCCTCTGCTACAGTCTGTGGGCTGAAACATAAACACAAGTGTCATCATGGCCTCTGCTACAGTCTGTGGGCTGAAACATAAACACAAGTGTAATCATGGCCTCTGGTACAGTCTGTCGGCTGAAACATAACACAAGTGTAATCATGGCCTCTGCTACAGTCTGTGGGCTGAAACATAAACACAAGTGTAATCATGGCCTCTGCCACAGTCTGTGGGCTGAAACATAAACACAAGTGTAATCATGGCCTCTGCTACAGTCTGTGGGCTGAAACATAAACACAAGTGTAATCATGGCCTCTGCTACAGGCTGTGGGCTGAAACATAAACACAAGTGTAATCATGGCCTCTGCTACAGTCTGTTAGCTGAAACATAAAAACAAGTTTAATCATGGCCTCTGCTACAGGCTGTGGGCTGAAACATAAACACAAGTGTAATCATGGCCTCTGCTACAGTCTGTGGGCTGAAACATAAACACAAGTGTAATCATGGCCTCTGCTACAGTCTGTGGGCTGAAACATAACCACAAGTGTAATCATGGCCTCTGCTACAGTCTGTGGGCTGAAACATAAACACAAGTGTAATCATGGCCTCTGCCACAGTCTGCGGGCTGAAACATAAACACAAGTGTAATCATGGCCTCTGCCACAGTCTGTGGGCTGAAACATGAACACAAGTGTAATCATGGCCTCTGCTACAGTCTGTGGGTTGAAACATAAACACAAGTGTAATCATGGCCTCTGCCACAGTCTGTGGGCTGAAACATAAACACAAGCGTAATCAAGTCCTCTGCCACAGTCTGTGGGCTGAAACATAAACACAAGTGTAATCATGGCCTCTGCTACAGTCTGTTAGCTGAAACATAAAAACAAGTTTAATCATGGCCTCTGCTACAGTCTGTGGGCTGAAACATAAACACAAGTGTACTCATGGCCTCTGCCACAGTCTGTGGGCTGAAACATAAACACAAGCGTAATCAAGTCCTCTGCCACAGTCTGTGGGCTGAAACATAAACACAAGTGTAATCATGGCCTCTGCTACAGTCTGTTAGCTGAAACATAAAAACAAGTGTAATCATCGCCTCTGCTACAGTCTGTGGGCTGAAACATAAACACAAGTGTAATCATGGCCTCTGCCACAGTCTGTGGGCTGAAACATAAACAGAAGCGTAATCAAGTCCTCTGCCACAGTCTGTGGGCTGAAACATAAACACAAGTGTAATCATGGCCTCTGCTACAGTCTGTTAGCTGAAACATAAAAACAAGTTTAATCATGGCCTCTGCTACAGTCTGTGGGCTGAAACATAAACACAAGTGTACTCATGGCCTCTGCCACAGTCTGTGGGCTGAAACATAAACACAAGCGTAATCAAGTCCTCTGCCACAGTCTGTGGGCTGAAACATAAACACAAGTGTAATCATGGCCTCTGCTACAGTCTGTTAGCTGAAACATAAAAACAAGTGTAATCATGGCCTCTGCAACAGTCTGTGGACTGAAACATAAACACAAGTGTAATAATGGCCTCTGCTACAGTCTGTGGGCTGAAACATAAACACAAGTGTAATAATGGCCTCTGCTACAGTCTGTGGGCTAAAACATAAACACAAGTGTAATTATGGGCTCTGCCACAGTCTGTGAGTATAAGCACATTTTTGTAACCAAGCAAAGTAGGTTGTTTACAATAATAATCATGAAACTACTTACAAGATGTAATCAAACGTGTCAATACTGTTACAGTCATGATATCACAAATAATCTGTAGTTAATTATTTGAAATGATTGGCACCAACTGGCCAAGGAAGAAATCGGACACATATTTTAACTGCTATAATGATATAAACTTATTCAAAGTTTGCATAGTTTCTTTCCATATGTAATCATGGATGTTTTTTTGTAGTTCCCCACAAAGTACTCTTTGTCTTCTTCAGCCAATAAGACTAGATATATCATGGATTGGATAATACCAGACAATGACCTTCATATTGAATCATGAACATGATACTCAGGTTTTGCGACACTAAATTATATAAAGTTCATGAGTAATAAAATATATCCAAGCTCCACTCGTTACAACCTTTTCTCACCTAATCAGCATGTTCTCTTACCTTATCAGCATGTCCTTATTTTGAAACAATGCATCGAGAAGGGGTCGTTGTTCAGGGAAGTATAGCCTTCCTTCTCCCATCGTATTCTCCAGTAGATCAGTCGCAACAAACGCGGGACAGATGCAGTTCACACGTACCCCAGTGATATCAAAATGTTCCTTTGACTGTAAGTACAGATGGTAAAATGATGTAACTACAGCATGACTATATTGTGTTAAAGTTATGAAAATTGTTTTGAGTGATTGTTGCTGAGTAGCTTCATTTTTCGAAGGAATCTTGAATTTGGAGTCTCCTTAAATTTGTAGATCTGCAAACCATTCTGAACTGCTTACTGATCAGGGGTTGCAAATAGTCTTGTCCAAAATACTTATTCTATCGTAAGGTTGGAGCCTTTCTCAAGAAAAGGAGACTTTATGTAGTGTCATTTTTATTGATGGTTGTCTTAGTGTGTGTATGTATGTATGAATGTATGTATCGTGTATATATGTATTTATGTATGTAAGTATATGTTTAATGTATACATGTATGTATGGATATATGTATGTATGTATGTATGGATGTATGTATGTATATATGTATATATAAACGTATATACGTATAAAACCATTAATACCTAGCTGCCATACCAATCAGCAGCAATACCTGCATATGTCTATCTTTTATGTGAATGGAGGCAAATTACTCGATGATATAGACTACTCACTTCCATGTACTCATTTGACACAAAGTGATGGCAATGCCTTAATCGAATCTATGTCTTATTGATTTCGAAGGTTTCGAATGACCTGCCATATCTAGTCTTGGGTTGGGATTTGACATTTGTTTAAATAATCTGCTACGTGCTGCCCTCTATTGACAGTTGAATTTCTGCTGATGCCGCATATTGCAGGGTTCTGTTACCAGAGGGTCTATTGGCTTGACTTTTGTTATATGTGGCCTCCTGATTCTGAGCAATATGAAAACTGATTTTCTAACTAGCTAACGGTTCTTTAGGACTTAAGGTGACATTCACAACTGTAAAATAGTCAATCCATATTGTTATACCGTTTCAAAACATCTTTAATCCCTTTAGGAATCAAAGTAAAAATACTTTGGTGTCATACAAACAGAGTGACACTAATTGCTATGGAAAATAAAGACCGTTAGATACGACCCTAAATTCATAAAAATATTCCTATTCCGTGTGAAATCTTGGCCCATACTGGATATTACGTACCCCAAATGAGCGTGTGAACCCGACTATTGCATGTTTAGTGGCGCAGTAGCTTGGTGAATTAGGACTAGGTATAAGGCCTGCAATGACAAAAACAAATCACAAATGTATGACAGGTAGATAACATGTGAATCTAAATAAAGAAAATCTTTTGTCGTTGTTTCTTTTTCTTCCAAGGAAATACTAAATGATGGCTAATAATTATGGCTTAAAATAACAAAGCAAATCACCTAGATTGAAAATGTATACGCACAGACTACGAATTAAAATTGTATATATTGCTATTTTTTCATGCCATTTATAGGCTACACAGGATAAAGTGATGACCCCTAATGAAGGAAGGAAAGAATTCATGGGGTTTCACATCACTCTCAACAACGGAGGTGATATTGCAACGAGGTAGACACACATAACCGGGCAGTAATTCCTAATTCTTCTTCTTCTAAGGGTCTCTTAGTTACAGATGGACCAAAGATAGCCCTCCACCACACATTTATATAGCAACCGGGCCAAACTGCTTCGCGATCCAGTGAAAACTTGAACCTGCGAAATCACGCTTGTACCAGGCATTGTAAACACTATGCCAGGGAATATTGAAAATTGTTATGCATTATATAAAAGCCTATTCCTTGACAAATTCCAGAAGGGGTCATTCATCAAAATCGGCCCATGCACTTTTATTTTTTCCCCAATTCAGCTACCCCTACCCTAGTATTTGCTTAAATTCTGCTACATATCCGTATTTGTAAGGTCTTCAATATATTGGCCCACAGCACCATCCTACCACCATTTGCGCCACCCTCAACATAGATTTTTTTTCTTTAGACTTTCATATCCTTCAAAAAAATATAGGTTTCATTTTGTTAAAAGAACCACTCAGATATCTCAATGTTTAGAGACCGTTTGGGTGTTTGGTTCCTGCTCATTATGCATATAAGGCCATTTTTAAGGCAAACCCATACAAACTCGTGCAGAAATTGACAATCGTGCGAGCTTGTACAGTTATAATAAAGCAAACCTCGTTAAATGTCTATGTGCCTGTATTGGCCAGTTAAGGCATCGTGAGACACGGCTATTGCGGTCACAATAGAGGCCTGTACATTACGGGTCAATACTTTTAAAATTTCAAAAGCTTCAGTAAATTTGTATATTTTGATGAGTACATTTTGGATTATTTGTTCTTCAAGGGCATTCTGCTGCTGACGGTTCCCTGCAATCACTTTTTTGGCAGTTACATCTGATAGTTTGCAATGCCGCTGGTTTCGTTCCATACTGTGAAAGTTATTATTGCTTCCTCGGGTTGTCCAATCACCGATCATGATTTCTGCCTTGTGACCTGTTCAATTAATTTAATATTGTCCTCTGCCGGAGGGCATTTTATCTCAACTAAAAATGAACTTCTGAGTCCATTAGATCCAGCACTGATATCAATCGAATGCTTCTCATAAGACTAAATGCGAACCCTGTAACATCGTACACAGATACCATATTAATGCATCCCAATCTAATGCTTTGTCAGAATCAGTGCAAAATGAATGGTGCTTGAATGATTGCAAAATATACAAATCTGCTCAATTGATCACTTTGATGGTATATAATATATGTAATTCATTTACAACATTTTCAAAGTTTTATTTCAAAATAAAAAACATGAATTAAAAAAGGCAAGCATATAATAAATAGTTCTTGGTATGGCCGCCAGATGTCTCCCTGTACCTACACAAATCGTTGCAATTCTTACCAAGTCAAACATGGTCAAGCGTCCAGGACCTCGGACATCAACTAAAATCCTATTGTTAATAATCTTTAAATAAATCATGTTGACGTAAAATTCTGAGATACAGCGTATATTGGGAGCCTTATCATAAGAAATACCATATTTTTTACGGTCTAGTAAACAGAATTGTGTTATTGGTTGATTGGGAAATTCTCTCTGCACTAGGATAACTTTGCATTGACAATTCCTTATAGATATACTCTTTTTACAAAAACTTGAGAGAGGTGATGCTCTTTTTACCTGCCATGGATGACATGTTGATCACAACTCCTCCCTTGCCTCCTTTGTCCAAACCCATGTATTGCAATCCTAGAAGGGTTCCTCGATAGGCGCTTTTCTAAACAAGAAACACAAAACACATACTGTAAAGCCCTCCAGCACTTCTCCTACATGTTTGTCTACTGTAAACACTTCAGCAAACCTAAAACAATGTAAAACAATCCTGAACGACACATTCTATTCAGTAGGCGCTGTTCGAAAAAATAACAAACGTTAAAGCAATGTACTGCAAACCCATGTAGTGCAATAATTAGATCTGTTTCTGAGAACGTGCTGATCTAGAAGACAGAAACAATAAATTCGATGTATTGCAATTTTAAAAAGGCCGTCTATAAGTGTTGTTTCAAATGACATTGAATTCTAAAACTATCTATTAGATTTCAGCACATGTGCCCATTGTAAAACTTCTCTTAATGATAATTCATATACACTCATATATGTCAATCATATAACGTCCTTCTATAGGAACATTTACAAGCAAAAGAAAAAGCTCGGGCACTGCAACCTTTAAAGGTCTTCTGGAGGTGCGTTGTATGATGGTAGCAAACATAAAAACTTTTTTCTGTTGAAATCCTAGAAGATACCTCAATAGGCACTAATTAGACCGACAACACACAGATGGAAAGAGTGCTATTCTGAAAGGGAATCACACAAAACCTGTACTCAAATTCTCTGCAGGAATAGTTGCGTAGGAATTATAAACAACGTGAGAATGTAATTTTTGGCGCCTTATTGCTACCAAACGCAGGAATTGTTTTAAGGGTTATGAATTATATAGTATTCACCTCCGACACAGGTGTGTGTAATTGTAGCATGTTGTTTTCTGCAGAAAGTCAATTTCCTCGCTGTCTATAATTCCATTTAATTCAAAATTACTTTCCTTCCAACATCGAGCGCTCTGGTAAGCATCATGGTGATCATATTGGTAATCTAAGTGTGAATATTTGTGTGTTGACTTACCAGGTTCAAATCCATGCTTCTTTCCCAGTTCAGTTCATTGACTGTGCCAACGTTGTTCACCACGATATCCAGCCTTCCAAACTCTTGTAGTGTTGATTTGAATACATCTACAGAGTAATAAACAAACGCCTTTTATACCTAACCCTCCCAATGGCGAGGCTAATTTTTCCAAAGCAATGATTTGATTTGATTTCATTCGGTCTAGTAAGATGTATATTATACAGAATTTGGCACATACAATCACGTATAAAGTTGACTAGATCTAGATGGAGAGTCTATGCAATAGCATTATAACCAGACACAGGATATATACACTTAACGTTAAAAACATTTCTATAGTGGTCCTAGTTTTCCAAGAGTCCAATGTCATCACATGTGATAATCAACTCTACTGCTCAAGATTGACATAACAAGAATATCATATAGTGTAATTCTGTTTTAAAGAGAAGCCAAAATGTTCGGACTAGAAGTGACAAACTTCTTTTTTCTTTAGACTCAGAGAGGGCTGACATGAAATGTTTTTGCATCTCACTTTAATAAGAGATTTATCGAACGTAGTCTGGATCTTGTCTGTTAAATAGTTCCATATTCTGGCACCTATTAGTGGAAGGACTTTATACCATATGAATCAACCTTGAATACTGTGACTGGTGTTATAGTGGTGTGATTCATTTACTCTTTCAAAACCTTGAAGGCACTCTGGAGAATATCCATTTATGCAGTTAAATACATGGCTTGCGGCCATAAATCTTCTCTTTTCAATGCTCATCCACTTGACCTCATTAAAATCATTGTCTTCCAAGTGTGTTCTGTTTGAGTAGTTTAAAACATAACCAATCAATTTATTTTGGACGGGCTGAAGGCGAGTCTGTAATATTTTGGTAGACTGTGGTAATATAAATTGCTGGCGTAGTCTATTGTCGACTAAATCATTGCAATGCAGGTAATTGTCCTGCAGTACTTATTTAGGAACATTTTCTTTCTGTAAAGAAATTTGAGACTAGCATTTGAGACTGGCATCAAATCAAAATCAAAACCTTTTGATTGGGTAACCCTTTGTCAGATACAATATGTCTTCCTGGTGGTATAGCATCATCCTAATGTATTAATTGTTGATAGCATGCATAAAAAGAGGGACTCCCTTTCCTTGCTAAAATACAATTATTCCTAACACTTGCCGTCAATTTCTTTATCATCTAACAAAGATTTCAGAAAGGAGGTAATTGCGTCTTGAGTTTGTCTAGATGTGAGATCTTCTGGAGTCTCAACATAGAATTTGGGTTAGACACTTGATGTACTGCTGCGCTCCCTTTCCAGTTGGTTTAATAATGATATACTAATTATTACATAGTGACTCGATAGCTGCCTCTTCCCCCTTTGAGAGATTATGGTATTTGATCGATAGGTGACCCCTTGTGTGTCAATAGCACCATTTCATTTTGCCTCATAATTACTTCCAGTGATGTCACTGAAAGGGTTTCCATTTAGATGGTTCACTAAATATTTGTTGTCCAAAATCCTTGTTTTTTAGATCTGGTGCCATAGGTCAATGGGGCACCCAATCTTACCCCACCTCCTCCGATAACTTGGTAAAGAAGAGCTGTATACATATCCTCATGTGGAGTGTATTAAGGTCCTCCCTTAAATCCTCAAAGTCTGGTTCACCAGGTACGGGACAAAACTTTTTTTAAATCATCTAAACCCTTTCATGTTGGCACTCATTGGAAAGCTCTCGCTGAGTACTGTCAGATTAGTACCCATGTTCCCGGGTGTCTGTCAGTTTTTTTGCATCATTTTGTATATGTCAAATTAGCCGTCTGCAGCATAAGGGTTACGTGAGATAACTGCATACCCATATGCCAGGGTTTCAGTCAATATGTTTTAGATTTTGGCATCACTTTGTATTGGTCAAATTAGCTACCAGCAGCAAAAGGGTTAAGTGGCAGGTTACTGCAGGGTTATTATTGTTCAAGTACCGAAGTTGTGAGAGAAGAGATATCATAACCTCCCTGGGCATGGGTCGCCGACATTTAGTTCCAAAAGTGTTGTACCCCTTAAACAGTGTATCCACATTAATGTAAGGGTCAACCTTATCACTAGTGATTCCTCAAAGTCAGGATTTTATCATGTAAAATCCAGGCTCTTATGGTCTGGGTCGTTAAATGTCAATCCATACTGTGACAGTCTAAGTTTTGAGGAATTAAACGGAAATGTCCACACATGCATTCCCTTATTTTTCTTTTTGACCTACCTACATAACGCTTGTGCAGTGTATACAGTTAATTGTATCATTTGTTGCAGAATCACAGTTCCTGATTGTGTTATAGTTGTGGGCAGTAGTAGGATTACTAATTGAACCACTTTTGACCAATTTAGGGCAAAACCTGTAATTTGTGTGTGTACATCTTTTCTTGGGCCCTTTCTCATTATAAGGGTCATCATTATTATGGTCCAGTTGGACATCATACCAGGGCTCTCACAATGTGATACCTGAGGTCTTTGGGTCTGCAGAAACCTTTTGTAGATTTTCAGTTGATTATGGGCCAAGTTCTGCTAGACGCAAGGTTCCGGAACCCGCCGACAGACGGCTTCAAACAAGTCGAATGCCTTTGTGGAACGCCTTGGATTGTTTCATTAGAGAAAACTTGGTTCTTCCAGTTATGTATGATAGCGTCCACTCTGTTTTGGTCAAACAGCACGGATACATTCAATGGACTAATTGTACTAAGAATACACTTTTAGGAAATTAAATAACCTTTTTTAAATCAGTGAAATTTGCGATTTTACAGTTTTTATGACGTCACAAGTAATTGGAAGCTAATTATAGAACGCGACGGTGGCGACGCGTAGCTATAGCGGCGTTCATTTACACTACAGACATGTAGTGTAAATGAACGCCGAACACGAACACGTTACAGTCAACCCCCCCCCCCCCCCTACTACACCCATTCTACTGCCGACACATGGCATCCAACCCTAGTTCCGAAAAACTCTGGATATGGCAAATTTCTCATATGTTGCAGGTGGGAGTTGAACCCAGAGAGTGGTGAGAGACAGCTAGCAGTCAGTGACAATGTCTTAGACCACATGGCCAGTATGTGCACTTGACAAACTTGTGCACAAGCTGGAAACATCCATAGTTACCAATAAATTATCTTCTGGTAGCTGGCCAGTAATTTATTGGTGGGCTGTATAAAATGGTCCCCAAATTGAGATATCCTTTCAGTAGGACACCAATTCCACGAAACAATGGGTCTTCCTGGTGGAGAACTAGGACTTTAATGGATTTGGGTAAAATATAAAACAGTTAAGACACATGTAGATATTCATGACACTTATCATCTATTTTGTTCTCTTTGCTGAGAGTTTTTAGAAATCAACCTTTCATGTTATTACCATATTCATGTATCAAGACTTCTAAGGTTTCAGTATAAACTTTTAGGTCAGAGACCTGTCTGAACCCCTCATTCACTGCAACATCCTCTACCACTATGACCCCACCCTTGTCAGCCAGTCCGGTGACAATATATTCATCGTTATATACCTCCTTTACTACAGTACAGACATTTAATTCCTGCACCAGTTGACCGGACGTCTGCCTGTGACTGGTCGTACAAACACTTATGGATAACGTATCAAAGATGAACCAAGCACAGAGTAGCTTGCGAACCAAAACTACGTTCAATTGTGAGGTCGTACATGTATCCATGTCCAGGAAACTGGGTGGCAATTGGGCGTGCAGTCGCGTATTATGCCCGGACTGACCAGGCATTAAGTGCAGGAATTAAATGTCGGCACTGTACATCCATCAGTTGTAACAATAATAACCACATCGACTGATGCCTATTCATTCCTACATTTCAGTAGTTCAGTAATCTAAATTACCTTTTTTCTGCTACGGTTAGAATAATAGTATACCATTTACAGATTTTATGTCTGTTATATGGTCACTATTATACTCAATACAATAACAATATCAATATAATAATAATAATAATAATTTTAATAATAATAATAATAATAATAATGATCTTAATAATAATAATAATAATAATAATAATAATAATAATAATAATAATATAATAACACTATGATAATGACAAAAACTAATATAAGGAGAAGAAAATGAAAAGGTTACTGATATTGATAATCATTATAATTGTATAACCTTATCATTATTATTTCTATATTATTATCATTATTATTATTATTATTTTTATTATTATTATTATCTACCATTGATATTTTCTACCATTATTATTATTCATGATAAGTGATATCCTTTCATTATTATAACCATTGCATATCGAATTAGTTCCAAACCGCCAAAAGATTCATCATAAAGCAGAATTACCCCACTGTAAAGTCTCTCTGACGCCTTATTAACTTACCTTCAAACTCAGAACTCTTTGTGACGTCACAATGGATGAAGCTGACATGGCTTGATCCATATTTGGCTGCAAGTTCTGCCGTAAGCTGCTTCCCAACCTCCTTGTTGAAGTCAACTATAGACACCTGAGAGATAGAGAGAGATATGACTGTGCTCATCAGGAGTATAACCCATTCGTGTCAAATATGCAGTACTAGAAAAAGATAACCTGATTAGGAAAATCATCAATAGCGAAAATATGACAGCAAATGATTTAATAAGTGAATGGGTAAAAAAATGAATAGTACTTCAAATGAACTTGCATCTTTTGCGATAATCATTTATAATACTTATATCTCTCGGGCCTTTTTGTTGCATTTTAAGGGCTTGAAAGGCATGAAGCGGGGTGCCTTGTTAATACACACATACACACTCATAACATATTTATCTCTCTCTCTGTATATATATATATATATATATATATATATATATATATATATGTATATATATATATATATATATATATATATATATATATATATATATATATATATATATATATATATATATATATATTTGTATATATATATATATATATATATATATATATATATATATATATATATATATATATATATATATATATATATATATTTATATATATAAATATATATATATATATATATATATATATATATATATATATATATATATATATATATATATATATATATATATATATATATATATATATATATATATATATATATATATTATATGACCATTGACCAATCTCTCTTTTGATTGGTTAATTCAGGCTATGACCAATTTCTATACTAGGAAATATCTCCCAACCAGTCCATCAAAACAGTTGATGGACTGGACAATATTGACTGATCCCAAAGAGGCACACCATCCAATGAGAGTGCCAGAATAGTGACACACCCCCATATTTTCCCAGCATGCTAACAGCCAATCAGATGGACTGAGACATGACCGGACACCATTTTGCCCAGATTAGCCAATCAGGAAGCAGGACATAACTGCATTAGGCATTAAGCAGGTCATGCCTCTGATCCGTCTGCACCAATGTAAACAGACAAAATAGCTACCTCTTCTGCAAGTTCTCCACCAGAACTTGGTAAAAAAAAGACATGCTACCCCTAACAGACCAGCATATGGAGGATACATTGAAGAAGAGAAATGCTGCAAATTCTGACAAGGTTACTGGAAACAGTGTAAACATTATAAGGAAGTATTTGAATGAGAAAAATCTGCCTGTGGATTAGATGAACTTCTCTCAAAATTGTATTGTGAAGTTCGTACTTCTGCCTGTGGATTTTGAAAGTTTGGATGACAAGGCACTAGATGAACTTCTCTCAGAGGTTTATTGTGAAGTTCGTTCTGATAGTGGTAGTTTAATAAAATGTTTCTTAACAATCTGTCTGATGTGTAATCAATGCTTCTTCCATTTGTCAGTGGTCATATAATAAAACAAATATGAACTGATCCCTTGGGCAAATCAGGTTAAATGGACCTCAGGAGAGCAATATTGCCTGCGGCCTTCGGCCTTGGGCAATATTGCTCTCCCTCGGTCAATATAACCTGATATTGCCCTCGGGATCAGTCCATATTTCTATAATATTATATATATATATATATATATATATATATATATATATATATATATATATATATATATATATATATATATATATATATATATATATATATATATATATATATATATATATATATATTTATATATATATACATATATATATATATATATATATATATATATATATATATATATATATATATATATATATATATATATATATATATATATATATATATATACCTTGGACTTGGGGCAATCCCTTTCCTTGCAGTTTAGTTTTATTCCCCTCATGTACCTCGAACAAGTGCCTGTTGGGCAGAGGTCAACTCGTACCCAGTGGAACTTGTATCAATACGAATCTCCTACACGTATAAATAATCAAGAGGATTTTAACGCTGTTCTTCTCGCATGTAACGAAACGCCCTAGTACGTAGCATTGACACAAAAGGGCGATATTCAAATCGATAGAGATCTACTAGCCGTCATTGCATGCTATTAACAATGAGAACAAAACCGATGAAACAAGTAGTGTTTGCAATATCTCCCTGGATGAACACAAAAAAAAGTGAAACGCACAGATATCATCGCAAATGCGTTACCTTTATTTTATTGCATAGCGGATGGGCAAAATGAACCCAACTTTAAGGCGCATGCAGTGGGGCCTTGTTAAAACTTACTATTTCGACTGGTCATCAGTCTGTTCATACATATTTAGGAAAACTAATAATGCGTGTATTTTAATTGTATTTGTATACTACTACTACTACTACTACTACTACTACTACTACTACTACTACTACTACTACAACAACAACAACTACTACTACTACTACTACTACTACTACTACTACTACTACTACTACTACTACTACGAGAGAGAGAGAGAGAGAGAGAGAGAGAGAGAGAGAGAGAGAGAGAGAGAGAGAGAGTGGAGTAAAATAGCTTGACTATGTCTTACTCTGTACTGTTCACTCACCTTTGCGCCCTTTTCCAGTAAAGCCTCCACATGAGCTCGGCCAATCCCAGACGCCCCTCCAGTAACTATGGCGACTTTATCCGTCATTGTCATCTTCCACTTCCTTTATTATAGTAATACATAGTAATGGTTATTGCGGGAGGTGGCAAAAAGATCCACAGAACCAGCTGTGACCTTCATTTACTCGCACAACATATAGGAATCATAGGTATTAATTGTAATGATAACAATAATAGTAGTAATAATAATAATAATAATAATAATAATAATAATAATGATAATAATAATAATGATAATAATAATAATAATAATAATAATAATAATTCTAATGATTATGATGTAATATTGATATTAATGATATTAATAAATATAATGATAATAATGGATATAATAATAATAATAATAATAATAATAATAATAATAATAATAATAATAATAATGATAAAAATAATAATAATAATAATAGTAATAATATTCATGATAATAATAATAATAATAATAATAATAATAATAATAATAATAATAATAATAATAATAATAATAATAATAATAAAAATAATAATAGTAATGACAATGATAATAATATTGATAACAATAATAATAATGATAATAATAATAATTACAAAAAATAATGATAATGATAATGATAATAATTATAATAAAAGAAATCATCATCATCATCATCATAACAATAATAATAATAATAATAATAATAATAATAATAATATTAATAATGATAATAATAATAATAATAATAATAATAACAACAACAACAACAACTATACTACTACTACTATTACTACTACTACTACTACTACTACTACTACTACTACTACTACTACTACTACTACTACTAATAATAATAATAATAATAATGACAACCATTATGATAACGACAAGAACTCCAACAAAAGCTACAAAAGGGCAATACTATTGAAATGTTTAAAATATCTTCATTGATTGTCTGCATCCTTTGGTTTGATATGCTACCTTTAAACATATGAAGAAAATCTTAACTCAATTGATGCAAAGGCTATCATTTTGATGATGGGGACTAAGAAATATTTGCAAAATGAAAACATTTTGCTATATATATCATTTATTGACTGTACTGTGATACAAAAGTAATAAATGCGAACATAAACATATACCAGCTATAATGCAGGGGCGGATCCAGATGGTTTTTACTGCCTAGGCGATTATGGTTTATAATTCAAACATGTCCATTGTGAAAAGAATTATTCTCAGAGAATATCTTAGTGCATTTATTCACTACTCATGCATTTGTTAAGCATCTCACTTTAGTACTATTTACAGACTGACCACATATTTATTTCGACACTTCCATTACAAATATATTTTTCTCTAAAAAGTCAAAACGCAAAGTTACTAACAGGCAAGTATACCTCATGCTGAAATTCAATCTACCGGTAGGAATTTAGAGTTGAAATAAAATTTCGATTATCTTAACTTTTTCTGCTATATCTAGGCTGAATTGAGACTATGCAGTTGCAAACTCCATGTCACTGGCAACTCTCTCGCGTGACCGGGTCGGAATTCGAAATAGGCAGTGATGAAGGACTGTGAGATGTCAGTCATTATACCTTAGACCACTTGGCCATCAGGGTAGGCCCCAAGCTACCTGTAGGAGCTTTACTTTAGGATGACACTTGTCCGTCAGTCAGGTAGTCAATTTGATCATTCGTCTGAGTTAGTCTCCGTCTACCCTATAGTTGGTTTATAATTTTATATTTTATTGCTTTCATCAATTCTTGCAGGCTATGAATTTATAGGTCACTAGTCAACATAAACTGGGTACATAAACATTAAATGTAGCCCAATGGTGTATTAAAGGTCATTTAGTGCAGGGTTACCCCAGTTCTTTTAGACCCCATACCATAGGATATTAGTTTGTTGAAACCTTTTTGTCATGTGAGTTACATTCTTGTAAACTATCTATTAAACAGCCCTGATGGCTGAGTGGTCTAAGGCGTTGGCACTGACTGCTTCCTGTTTCTCCCCTCTGCCTGGGTTCGAATCTTGGCTGGGGCATGTGAGAAAGTTGCAAGCGACTTGGTGTTAGACATTGCTTTTCGCCGGGTACTCTGATTTCCTCCACTGCGTTAAAATGGCTTGTCACGAATCAGCCACAATATGGCAGACAAAGTGACGATGATACAATCCATTTTTAAACTGGAGGAGACCCTCAGCGTACACCATCATGGTATGAAAGGTTTCGTGCAGATTTTGCAACGAGAAGTTGAATTTGGGCTGCAATCATATGGGAAAAAAGAGCATTTTTAAACTTTGAAAGGTATGTTTAAACATACTTCATACCTAAATGTATCATGGTGCTGGATTACAAAACAACTTTAATGCATATAATATTTGTCTCTGGTGGTATCTTTCAGAAAGATATCGATGGTAAGTTCATGACGTATTCTAGAATAATCTGATTAACCCTTAAAGTTGGGATTTAAAATGCTGAATGGAGGCCTACCTTTGTTAAAGAGGATATTACACAGCTAGCTCCACTGTATCGAACTTGCATCAAAGCAAGTTAAATACATTCTATTCATAACAACTTCAGTATGCCCAGGGTTAGGTAGTACACAACATCCGGCATTACTCTTGTGCTCATATACAGTCCTGGATTATACTTTCTTTTGAAATAATTGTATAGTGGAGTGGAGGGTATTTCCAGTAATCTCATACTATTGCTCAGATAAATATACTGCAAGGGATTATTTGAATAATTTGGGTCATAGCACAGACCTGCCAACCACAACTTCAACTGGTATAACTGATACCGTCTATCACAGAGTAGGCTTACATGTACAAGCATCCATGTGTATTGTATTGTATGTTCATTGACTGTATTGAATACAAAACCATGGCCATTTAGCTCTTCAGTAGACTCATGGTGACCTTTCCCAACTATTAGAAGGCCATCTGTATCAGTATTATTAGTTACTACTACCTTAACTAGTGTTACTTTTAAATCACAACAAACTTCAAATCTTCAAGACACAGCTCAAAACCTTGTTATTTCGATAGGTGTTCAATTGACTATATGGACCAATAACATCTGTCCGGTGACTATTCTTTATAAAGCGCTTTTGAGCATAATAGGTGGAGAGAGTACTATGTTAAATATCTATGATCATTATCAGTATTCTTATTCGTATTCGTATTCTTATTCTTATAATTGTTATCATTATCATTATTATTATTGGTATTATTATTATTATTATTATTATTATTATTATTATTATTAGTAGTAGTAGTAGTAGTAGTAGTAGTAGTAGTAGTAGTAGTAGTAGTAGTAGTAGTAGTAGTAGTAGTAGTAGTAGTAGTAGTAATAATAGTAGTATCATTATTATTATCATTAGCAGTTTTAAGAGTGTACAGATATACTTTATAACATTGTAAGAGCGTTTTAGGCTGATTATCAGAAGTTACGCCTGTGGTTGGGCCAAGCAGCAGCATGGGGATAAGTATTCTTTTGGGGGAGGTATTGCATCTTATAGTATTGGGAACCCACTTATCAATTTCTTTTGTTGGGTCTAATAGAGTAATATTTTTTATGTTATTGGATGATGAAAACATGCACCTTTGTCTGATTTTCAATAAGAATATGACAATACAATTTGAACGGAGTAGAAGATAAAAAAATATGACATTCTTCCCTCCGTTGTGATCTTTCCTCCAATTATTTTTTAATTTACAGTTCACACGGTGAAGGAGCTGCGTTTGTGAATACTATGCATTGTTCTTGGTTTTTACCCCAACCCCTCCCCCCCCCCCCACTTAACTCTTAGACCCCACTGGGAAGGTACCTATGTGATGCTGAAGGTTTTCCTGACCAGAAGACACAAACATCCTTCTTTATGTCGAGTCCCATGATCAACCATAAACGGATATTTGCCGGAAAACGTTTGTGCGATCTGCACTTCTTAGCGTTTGCCAACGACTTTAACAATTGTCAACTGAGAATACTACATTAATTGGCACGCCAATATTATCACCAAATTCCACTTCATTACATAGTCAAATATCAGGTATTCACAGACTAACCACATATTTATTTCGACACTTCCATTACAAATACTTTTTTCTCTAGAAAATCAAAACGCAAAGTCAGTAGTTAATAACAGTCAAGTATACCTCATGCTGAAATTCAAGCTACCGGTAGGAATATGGAGTTAAAAATAAAAACTTGATAATCCTCACTTTTTCTGCTATATCTAGGCTGAATTGAGACTACGCAGTTGCAAACTTCATGTCACTGGCAACTTTCTCACATGACCGGGTCGGGATTCGAAATAGGCAGTGGTGAAGGACTGTGAGCAGTCAATCATTATACCTTAGACCACTAGGCCATCAGGGCAGGCCCCAAGCTACCAGTGGGAGTTTTACTTTAGGATGACACTTGTTAGTCAGGAAGTTGATTTGATCATTTGTATGAGTTAGCTTCCGTCTAACCTGTTGTTGGTTTATAATTTTATCTTTTATTGCTTTCCTCAAATTTTGCAGGCTATGAATTTATAGGTCACTAGTCAACAGAAACTGGGTACATAAACATTAAATGTAGCCCAATGGTGTATTGAAGGTCATTTAGTGCAGGGTTACCCCAGTTCTTTTAGACCCCATACCATAGGATATTAGTTTGTTGAAACCTTTTTGTCATGTGCGTTACATTCTTGTAAACCATCTATTAAACAGCCCTGATGGCTGAGTGGTCTAAGGCGTTGGCACTGACTGCTTCCTGTTTCTCCCCACTGCCTGGGTTCGAATCTTGGCTGGGGCATGTGAGAAAGTTGCAAGCGACTTGGTGTTAGATATTGCTTTTCGTCGGGTACTCTGATTTCCTCCACTACGTTTAAATGGCTTGTCACGAATCAGCCGCAATATGGCAGACAAAGTGACGATGATACAATCCATTTTAAACTGGAGGAGACCCTCAGCGTACACCATCATGGTATGAAAGGTTTCGTGCAGATTTTGCAACGAGAAGTTGAGTTTGGGCTGCAATCATATGGGAAAAAAGAGCATTTTTAAAATCTGAAAGGTATGTTTAAACATACTTCATACCTAAATGTATCATGGTGCTGGATTACAAAACAACTCTAATGCATAGAATATTTGTCTCTGGTGACGTGGTATCTTTCAGAAAGATATCGATGGTAAGTTCATGACGTATTCTAGAATAATCTGATTAACCCTTAAAGTTGGGATTTAAAATGCTGAATGGAGGCCTACCTTTGTTAAAGAGGATATTACACAGCTAGCTCCACTGTATCGAACTTGCATCAACGGAAGTTAAATACTTTCTATTCATAACAACTTCAGTATGCCCAGGGTTAGGTAGTACACAACATCCGGCATTACTCTTGTGCTCATATACAGTCCTGGATTATACTTTCTTTTGAAATAATTGTATAGTGGAGTGGAGGGTATTTCCAGTAATCTCATACTATTGCTCAGATAAATATACTGCAAGGGATTATTTGAATAATTTGGGTCATAGCAGAGACCTGCCAACCACAACTTCAACTGGTATAACTGATACCGTCTATCACAGAGTAGGCTTACATGTACAAGCATCCATGTGTATTGTATTGTATGTTCATTGACTGTATTGAATACAAAACCATGGCCATTTAGCTCTTCAGTAGACTCATGGTGACCTTTCCCAACTATTAGAAGGTCATCTGTATCAGTATTACTAGTTACTACTACCTTAACTAGTGTTACTTTTAAATCACAACAAACTTCAAATCTTCAAGACACAGCTCAAAACTTTGTTATTTCGATAGGTGTTCAATTGACTATATGGACCAATAACATCTGTCCGGTGACTATTCTTTATAAAGCGTTTTTGAACATAATAGGTGGAGAGAGTACTATGTTAAATATTAATTAGCATCATCAGTTTTCTTATTCTTATTGTTCTTATTCGTATTCGTCTTATCATCATCATTAGCAGTTTTAAGAGTTTACAGAGATACTTTATAACATTATAAGAGCGTTTTAGGCTGATTATAAGAAGTTATGCTGTGGTTGGACCAATCAGCAACGTGCAGATGAATATTTTCTCGGGGAAGGTGTGTTTCTCCTAGTATTGGGAACCCACTAATAAATTTATTTTGTTTGGTCTAATATTTTATATGTTATTGGATGTCTGATTATCAAAAAGAACATGACAATAAGATTTGAACGGAGTAAAAGATAAAAAAAAATACTGTAAAGTTCGAAATATTAACGTGGAACTATAATTGGCGACTTTAGCGAGTGGGTCAAATTCGCTAATATTACGATCCGTTCATATTTGTTCCATCTTTCAACACTTTTTCTATGTACTGTTATGTCCTCGTCGCCTTGTAGTCCAAAACATCCGTATCTAGTTTTAAAAAACGGCCGAAACTGTGCGCAGGCCTCAAATCGCGTTTCCGTGTTTGGAGGCCATATGCAGGAGTGTGGACAACCGTATGTACATACATTAACCACATACTTGTTTCATTGAATAAGGAAATTGCTACACACTTCCTCCTGGTAAAGCAGTTGTTTGTTCCCTCTGTTCACGTTGTTAGGCCCAAGATTAAAAAGCAATACAAAGAACCTGTGCCTTTGCCATAGCAAGTAGCACTGTAGCTAATCATCTTATCTTTTAGTGAACAATACAGACCACTTCCACCCTAGCATTGTTATATGCAAGTAGAGAGTGGGGGGATTACTTTATCAATACAGTAGCTACCTTGAAATGTCTACGTTGCTGCATTAAGCTTTAAAGTCTGCCAAACAGATTTGTATTGAGAACGTAGTTATAACCTAGCCTACAGCTGAGAGTAGGTGAAGCTGAGTGTTTAGATTTGGCATCTGGATTGCTCATGTACTCTGTCAATGTTAAACATAACCTAGTGAAGTAAGCATTACAAATAGATATGAAAACAAAGAATATTATACCCAATGGGAACAACAATATTCAGATTTTTCTCCGAAATTGCTCAAGACATGCATACATATATATATATATATATATATATATATATATATATATATATATATATATATATATATATATATATATATGTATATATATATATATATATATATATATATATATATATATATATATATATATATATATATATATATATATAGTCACGTCCGCCAAAATCATACGTCACATTTTGACCATTTATCGAACCAGGTCTAGTTTTAATATCTGTCGGCAGATGACGTTTTTCGAGATGGTTCACACGCGAATATTATGATTCGCTATTATGGAAAAATGGATCGAAACGCTAAATTTAATCTCGCCAATATTTCGAACTTTACAGTATGATATTCTTCCCTCCGCAGTGATCTTTCCTCCAATTTTGTGAAATTCAAAGTTCACACGGTGAAGGAGCTGCTTTTGTAAATACTATGCATTGTTCTTGGGTATAAACCCCGAATTAACTCTTACACCTCGCTGGGATGGTACCTTTGTGATGCCTAACGTTTTCTTTACCAGAAGACACAAACATTCTTCTTTATGTCGAATACCATGATCAACCATAAACGCATATGTTTCAGAAAACGTTTGCGCGATCCGCACTTCTTAGCGTTTGCCAACGACTTTAACAATTGTCAACTCCGAATGCTACATTAATTGGCACGCCAATACTATCACCACATTGCACTTCATTACATAGTCAAATACCAGATATATTCAAAAGTGGTTATGTCCCAGCAAGTAGAAGAAATAACTAATATCTACCTATACATGATGCTTTTGATCGTCGCTCGGTTTTAACTGTTACACAGTTGCTATGTCCACCTTTCACGGCGAGTTACTTTCGTGGGCTGTTAGCCAGGGCCTTGTCGCTGCTATGCCTAGCTAGATCCAGTGTACTGGAGAAAAGGAGGCGAGCCTGCGAAACCGAGGCTATATTTTCCAGGGAATTATGGGTAATCAGATTGCAAAACTAGTTCGGGATATGTTCAAGGTTATGCATAGAAAATAAAATTGATAATCAATAAAAGTCTTTGGAAACTCTTTAACGAGTTTGAAATTATTCGAGTTTAGTAGTGAATTATAACACGAGGTCCGAATTAGTGGCTAAATGCATCAAAGGACGTTTTCTGTTGTCCAAAAACAGCCTCCATGAGCAGTTTTTTATGCTCTAAGACGACTGACAAACTTGGTCATGACCAGAAGTGTGTTGCGAGCGAAAGTGGAAACTACGTTTTTATTGAAATTTAAATAATTTATGGATATCAAAATTGTCTATGGATATCGGAAAACTATTTTTGATTTTCATAAATGGCATTATTTACTGATATAAATACATATTTTCTATCCATCAAATACCTTTGGTATCCGTAAATTATTTATGGATATCAAAATTGGGTAGGGGTGTCAGCATTTATTAATCTGAAAAAAACATTTATTGATATCAATTAATGAATCCTAATATTCATGAATGCTTCTATTACTTACTATTATATTAATATTAGTATTTTTTATTGATATGAAAAATCATGAATACGAATAAAAGTAGACCTTAATTCATTTAAGAAAATGATTTTTATCATCAATTTCCATTTATAGATATTCATAATTCATAAAAGGATATCAAAAATATTTTCGAATATCAATAAATCATCCATGAAAGTTGGCATTTATTGATATCAGAAATGATTCATGGATATAGTATATATTAAAAAGTTAAGTTTGGTATCAAAATGCCTCATCTTTAAAAATTCATTGCATATCAGTAAACTGTTATCAATGAATATCAATAAATGCTATATTTTATGGATAACAGTAGATGATTTCTTGACTTTAAAATCATTTATGATGGCATTACATGCTAACATATTTGGATATAAGTGTTAACTAATTGATTTATTCTTTGCAAGAAGGATATTGGCCATGCTATCCCGAAGTGTATCATATGTCATGAATCAAAGTAATTATATTTTGTAACAAAGTAAACTCGCACGGAGAAAGGTTAATATAATTAATGAAGAGATAACAAAATGAAAACTTAGATAGTTTCTTTAATTCAATATGTGATAACAAAATATATATATTTTTACTACATACAAAACGAGCTACTGCACCAATGAGTTAAGACAAACAGTAAGCTGACAAGATGGACTGCTTTATAATAATCTCAGTGCGAGTACGTTTAAAGGGTCCACAAACCATACATTGTTATTCCTTTAACATCAACACCCGCTGTGTAAGAAGTTTGTAATGGTCCTATTTCTGTTACGCTCGTTGGATCCGCTATGGCAGCGGTAACACACAATGCCCTGAATGCACATACAATGGCTGTCTTTGTTTACTTTGTAACTCGAGGACCCCTTTGACACTTGGGAGAAACATTTAGCTGAATAAGATGGCACAAACAATGGCAAAATATGCATGAAGTTGGTCCAATCTTCGCGCATGGTGAGATTTCAAACAGGCCAAGGGGAAGTTGTCGACAGCATATCCCAGGCTATGAATATTGATTGTTTAGCTCCAAGAGTCTCTGGAACGAATTGTAGGTGATGTAGGTTCAGAGAAACTTCTGTCTTTTTTAAGATCCTGGAGTTTGGGGAAAACAAAGACGTCATCCAGAGAATCACTCGCTCCTTTTCCAAGGTTCTTGCCCTTTGTCCTGGAACACGTTCCTAAAAATGAGGACAACACGTCATCAAGGTTATTCCGTTCCAATACGTGTTACTCATAAACACTTGTGTGTGTGTACATATATATATATATATATATATATATATATATATATATATATATATATATATATATATATTATGCAAATATGACATCCCAGTGGGGATACCCTGATGGAATGTCTCCCGGGGGAGGACGTTTTTTTCCCGAGGGGGAAGCCAGATGGAAAACCATCCTCCCGAGGGGGACATTCCACCTGGGTATCCCCACTGGGATGTCATATTTGTTTTAATATACCGAACAAACCTCCATTTGGTAAAATATCAATGAAAACAACAGTTCGCTAACCCTATCAATATTCCCTGCATATAATTTGATCTAATCAACAATGCATTCTTGCGCTAGTGCCTGTTGCACCATGTTTGTAGTCGATGTGCAATTTCCACGTGCAGTGATGACGTGACAAACAATGATGTCACATATACATATATATATATATATATATATATATATACATATATATATATATATATATATATATATATATATATATATATATATATATATATATATATATATATATATATATATATATATATATCTGATTTAACAGACCTGTATGAATAGATGCAAGATAAAAAATTGTCCAAATCATATATACATTGGGCCCTTCCAATCTGTACGGTCGATTCGAAAATCTGTAAGTTTGCTTGCATAAATACTGTTCTTGTCACTTTCTACATCATTCAAGAGAGTAGCCTACCTACTGAGTTTATGTATTGATTTGTTCTAGTTTTTAAGGAGACTATCGAAAATAAATGTTCTCATGTCGAGACAGTGGTTCGGTTTTGTTCATGACCTTTGCACTAGTGCAGCTGCTATAACTGTTATGACCAGCTTTACTATAGAGGATGTCACACTTACCTATTGGGCTGGCGTAGGGGCTAGGGCAGGGAGAAGCGAAGATGAGTTCATTGTCTATAACCAGCTGTACTATAGAGGATGCCTCACTTACCTGGTGGGCTGGCGTATGGGGCTAGGGCAGGGAGAAGCGAAGATGAGTTCACTGTCTATAACCAGCTGTACTATAGAGGATGTCACACTTACCTGGTGGGCTGGCGTAGAGGCTAGGGCAGGGAGAAGCGAAGATGAGTTCACTGTCTATGACCAGCTGTACTATGGAGGATGTCACACTTACCTGGTGGGCTGGCGTAGGGGCTAGGGCAGGGAGAAGCGAAGATGAGTTCACTGTCTATGACCAGCTGTACTATAGAGGATGTCATACTTACCTTGTGGGCTGGCGTAGGGGCTAGGGCAGGGAGAAGCGAAGATGAGTTCACTGTCTATGACCAGCTGTACTATAGAGGATGTCACACTTACCTGGTGGGCTGGCGTAGGGGCTAGGGCAGGGAGAAGCGAAGATGAGTTCACTGTCTATGACCAGCTGTACTATGGAGGATGTCACACTTACCTGGTGGGCTGGCGTAGGGGCTAGGACAGGGAGAAGCGAAGATGAGTTCACTGTCTATGACCAGCTGTACTATGGAGGATGTCATACTTACCTGGTGGGCTGGCGTATGGGCTAG
This sequence comes from Maea johnstoni, assembly GCA_963942565.1. Taxonomy (NCBI): domain Eukaryota; kingdom Metazoa; phylum Annelida; class Polychaeta; order Spionida; family Magelonidae; genus Maea; species Maea johnstoni. The sequence continues at coordinate 16,928,614 of OZ012696.1, read as the reverse complement.
GGCAGGGAGAAGCGAAGATGAGTTCACTGTCTATGACCAGCTGTACTATGGAGGATGTCACACTTACCTGGTGGGCTGGCGTAGGGGCTAGGGCAGGGAGAAGCGAAGATGAGTTCACTGTCTATGACCAGCTGTACTATGGAGGATGTCACACTTACCTGGTGGGCTGGCGTAGGGGCTAGGGCAGGGAGAAGCGAAGATGAGTTCACTGTCTATGACCAGCTGTACTATGGAGGATGTCACACTTACCTGGTGGGCTGGCGTAGGGACTAGGGCAGGGAGAAGCGAAGATGAGTTCACTGTCTATGACCAGCTGTACTATAGAGGATGTCACACTTACCTGGTGGGCTGGCGTAGGGACTAGGGCAGGGAGAAGCGAAGATGAGTTCACTGTCTATGACCAGCTGTACTATAGAGGATGTCACACTTACCTGGTGGGCTGGCGTAGGGGCTCGGGCAGGGAGAAGCGAAGATGAGTTCACTGTCTATGACCAGCTGTACTATGAAGGATGTCACGCTTACCTGGTGGGCTGGCGTAGGGGCTAGGGCAGGGAGAAGCGAAGATGAGTTCACTGTCTATGACCAGCTGTACTATGGAGGATGTCACACTTACCTGGTGGGCTGGCGTAGGGGCTAGGGCAGGGAGAAGCGAAGATGAGTTCACTGTCTATGACCAGCTGTACTATGGAGGATGTCACACTTACCTGGTGGGCTGGCGTAGGGGCTAGGGCAGGAAGAAGCGAAGATGAGTTCACTGTCTATGACCAGCTGTACTATGGAGGATGTCACACTTACCTGGTGGGCTGGCGTAGGGTCTAGGGCAGGGAGAAGCGAAGATGAGTTCACTGTCTATGACCAGCTGTACTATGGAGGATGTCACACTTACCTGGTGGGCTGGCGTAGGGGCTAGGGCAGGGAGAAGCGAAGATGAGTTCACTGTCTATGACCAGCTGTACTATGGAGGATGTCACACTTACCTGGTGGGCTGGCGTAGGGTCTAGGGCAGGGAGAAGCGAAGATGAGTTCACTGTCTATGACCAGCTGTACTATGGAGGATGTCACACTTCCCTGGTGGGCTGGCGTAGGGGCTAGGGCAGGGAGAAGCGAAGATGAGTTCACTGTCTATGACCAGCTGTACTATGGAGGATGTCACACTTACCTGGGGGGCTGGCGTAGGGGCTAGGGCAGGGAGAAGCGAAGATGAGTTCATTGTCTATGACCAGCTGTACTATGGAGGATGTCACACTTACCTGGGGGGCTGGCGTAGGGGCTAGGGCAGGGAGAAGCGAAGATGAGTTCATTGTCTATGACCAGCTGTACTATGGAGGATGTCACACTTACCTGGCGGGCTGGCGTAGGGGCTAGGGCAGGGAGAAGCGAAGATGAGTTCACTGTCTATGACCAGCTGTACTATGGAGGATGTCACACTTACCTGGTGGGCTGGCGTAGGGGCTAGGGCAGGGAGAAGCGAAGATGAGTTCATTGTCTATGACCAGCTGTACTATGGAGGATGTCACACTTATCTGGTGGGCTGGCGTAGGGGCTAGGGCAGGGAGAAGCGAAGATGAGTTCACTGTCTATGACCAGCTGTACTATAGAAGATGCCACACTTACCTGGTGGGCTGGCGTAGGGGCTAGGGCAGGGAGAAGCGAAGATGAGTTCACTGTCTATGACCAGCTGTACTATGGAGGATGTCACACTTACCTGGTGGGCTGGCATAGGGGCTAGGGCAGGGAGAAGCGAAGATGAGTTCACTGTCTATGACCAGCTGTACTATGGAGGATGTCACACTTACCTGGTGGGCTGGCGTAGGGGCTAGGGCAGGGAGAAGCGAAGATGAGTTCATTGTCTATGACCAGCTGTACTATGGAGGATGCCTCACTTACCTGGTGGGCTGGCGTAGGGGCTAGGACAGGGAGAAGCGAAGATGAGTTCACTGTCTATGACCAGCTGTACTATAGAGGATGTCACACTTACCTGGTGGGCTGGCGTAGGGACTAGGGCAGGGAGAAGCGAAGATGAGTTCACTGTCTATGACCAGCTGTACTATGGAGGATGTCACACTTACCTGGTGGGCTGGCATAGGGGCTAGGGCAGGGAGAAGCGAAGATGAGTTCACTGTCTATGACCAGCTGTACTATGGAGGATGTCACACTTACCTGGTGGGCTGGCGTAGGGGCTAGGGCAGGGAGAAGCGAAGATGAGTTCACTGTCTATGACCAGCTGTACTATAGAGGATGTCTCACTTACCTGGTTGGCTGGCGTAGGGGCTAGGGCAGGGAGAAGCGAAGATGAGTTCACTGTCTATGACCAGCTGTACTATGGAGGATGTCATACTTACCTGGTGGGCTGGCGTATGGGCTAGGGCAGGGAGAAGCGAAGATGAGTTCACTGTCTATGACCAGCTGTACTATGGAGGATGTCACACTTACCTGGTGGGCTGGCGTAGGGGCTAGGGCAGGGAGAAGCGAAGATGAGTTCACTGTCTATGACCAGCTGTACTATGGAGGATGTCACACTTACCTGGTGGGCTGGCGTAGGGGCTAGGGCAGGGAGAAGCGAAGATGAGTTCACTGTCTATGACCAGCTGTACTATGGAGGATGTCACACTTACCTGGTGGGCTGGCGTAGGGACTAGGGCAGGGAGAAGCGAAGATGAGTTCACTGTCTATGACCAGCTGTACTATAGAGGATGTCACACTTACCTGGTGGGCTGGCGTAGGGACTAGGGCAGGGAGAAGCGAAGATGAGTTCACTGTCTATGACCAGCTGTACTATAGAGGATGTCACACTTACCTGGTGGGCTGGCGTAGGGGCTCGGGCAGGGAGAAGCGAAGATGAGTTCACTGTCTATGACCAGCTGTACTATGAAGGATGTCACGCTTACCTGGTGGGCTGGCGTAGGGGCTAGGGCAGGGAGAAGCGAAGATGAGTTCACTGTCTATGACCAGCTGTACTATGGAGGATGTCACACTTACCTGGTGGGCTGGCGTAGGGGCTAGGGCAGGGAGAAGCGAAGATGAGTTCACTGTCTATGACCAGCTGTACTATGGAGGATGTCACACTTACCTGGTGGGCTGGCGTAGGGGCTAGGGCAGGAAGAAGCGAAGATGAGTTCACTGTCTATGACCAGCTGTACTATGGAGGATGTCACACTTACCTGGTGGGCTGGCGTAGGGTCTAGGGCAGGGAGAAGCGAAGATGAGTTCACTGTCTATGACCAGCTGTACTATGGAGGATGTCACACTTACCTGGTGGGCTGGCGTAGGGGCTAGGGCAGGGAGAAGCGAAGATGAGTTCACTGTCTATGACCAGCTGTACTATGGAGGATGTCACACTTACCTGGTGGGCTGGCGTAGGGTCTAGGGCAGGGAGAAGCGAAGATGAGTTCACTGTCTATGACCAGCTGTACTATGGAGGATGTCACACTTACCTGGTGGGCTGGCGTAGGGGCTAGGGCAGGGAGAAGCGAAGATGAGTTCACTGTCTATGACCAGCTGTACTATGGAGGATGTCACACTTACCTGGGGGGCTGGCGTAGGGGCTAGGGCAGGGAGAAGCGAAGATGAGTTCATTGTCTATGACCAGCTGTACTATGGAGGATGTCACACTTACCTGGGGGGCTGGCGTAGGGGCTAGGGCAGGGAGAAGCGAAGATGAGTTCATTGTCTATGACCAGCTGTACTATGGAGGATGTCACACTTACCTGGCGGGCTGGCGTAGGGGCTAGGGCAGGGAGAAGCGAAGATGAGTTCACTGTCTATGACCAGCTGTACTATGGAGGATGTCACACTTACCTGGTGGGCTGGCGTAGGGGCTAGGGCAGGGAGAAGCGAAGATGAGTTCATTGTCTATGACCAGCTGTACTATGGAGGATGTCACACTTATCTGGTGGGCTGGCGTAGGGGCTAGGGCAGGGAGAAGCGAAGATGAGTTCACTGTCTATGACCAGCTGTACTATAGAAGATGCCACACTTACCTGGTGGGCTGGCGTAGGGGCTAGGGCAGGGAGAAGCGAAGATGAGTTCACTGTCTATGACCAGCTGTACTATGGAGGATGTCACACTTACCTGGTGGGCTGGCATAGGGGCTAGGGCAGGGAGAAGCGAAGATGAGTTCACTGTCTATGACCAGCTGTACTATGGAGGATGTCACACTTACCTGGTGGGCTGGCGTAGGGGCTAGGGCAGGGAGAAGCGAAGATGAGTTCATTGTCTATGACCAGCTGTACTATGGAGGATGCCTCACTTACCTGGTGGGCTGGCGTAGGGGCTAGGACAGGGAGAAGCGAAGATGAGTTCACTGTCTATGACCAGCTGTACTATAGAGGATGTCACACTTACCTGGTGGGCTGGCGTAGGGACTAGGGCAGGGAGAAGCGAAGATGAGTTCACTGTCTATGACCAGCTGTACTATGGAGGATGTCACACTTACCTGGTGGGCTGGCATAGGGGCCCAGCGAGAAGCGAAGATGAGTTCACTGTCTATGACCAGCTGTACTATGGAGGATGTCACACTTACCTGGTGGGCTGGCGTAGGGGCTAGGGCAGGGAGAAGCGAAGATGAGTTCACTGTCTATGACCAGCTGTACTATAGAGGATGTCTCACTTACCTGGTTGGCTGGCGTAGGGGCTAGGGCAGGGAGAAGCGAAGATGAGTTCACTGTCTATGACCAGCTGTACTATGGAGGATGTCTCACTTACCTGGTGGGCTGGCGTAGGGGCTAGGGCAGGGAGAAGCGAAGATGAGTTCACTGTCTATGACCAGCTGTACTATGGAGGATATCTCACTTACCTGGTGGGCTGGCGTAGGGGCTAGGGCAGGGAGAAGCGAAGATGAGTTCACTGTCTATGACCAGCTGTACTATGGAGGATGTCACACTTACCTGGTGGGCTGGCGTAGGGGCTAGGACAGGGAGAAGCGAAGATGAGTTCACTGTCTATGACCAGCTGTACTATGGAGGATATCTCACTTACCTGGTGGGCTGGCAAAGGGGCTAGGGCACGGAGAAGCGAAGATGAGTTCACTGTCTATGACCAGCTGTACTATAGAGGATGTCTCACTTACCTGGAGGGCTGGCGTAGGGGCTAGGGCAGGGAGAAGCGAAGATGAGTTCATTGTCTATGACCAGCTTTACTATGGAGAATGTCACACTTACCTGGTGGGCTGGCGTAGGGGCTAGGACAGGGAGAAGCGAAGATGAGTTCATTGTCTATGACCAGCTGTACTATAGAGGATGTCTCACTTACCTGGAGGGCTGGCGTAGGGGCTAGGGCAGGGAGAAGCGAAGATGAGTTCACTGTCTATGACCAGCTTTACTATGGAGAATGTCACACTTACCTGGTGGGCTGGCGTAGGGGCTAGGACAGGGAGAAGCGAAGATGAGTTCACTGTCTATGACCAGCTGTACTATAGAGGATGTCTCACTTACCTGGTGGGCTGGCGTAGGGGCTAGGGCAGGGAGAAGCGAAGATGAGTTCATTGTCTATGACCAGCTGTACTATGGAGGATGTCTCACTTACCTGGTGGGCTGGCGTAGGGGCTAGGGCAGGGAGAAGCGAAGATGAGTTCATTGTCTATGACCAGCTGTACTATGGAGGATGTCACACTTACCTGGTGGGCTGGCCTAGGGGCTAGGGCAGGGAGAAGCGAAGATGAGTTCATTGTCTATGACCAGCTGTACTATGGAGGATGTCACACTTACATGGTGGGCTGGCGTAGGGGCTAGGGCAGGGAGAAGCGAAGATGAGTTCACTGTCTATGACCAGCTGTACTATGGAGGATGTCACACTTACCTGGTGGGCTGGCGTAGGGGCTAGGGCAGGGAGAAGCGAAGATGAGTTCACTGTCTATGACCAGCTGTACTATGGAGGATGTCACACTTACCTGGTGGGCTGGCGTAGGGGCTAGGGCAGGGAGAAGCGAAGATGAGTTCATTGTCTATGACCAGCTGTACTATGGAGGATGCCTCACTTACCTGGTGGGCTGGCATAGGGGCTAGGACAGGGAGAAGCGAAGATGAGTTCACTGTCTATGACCAGCTGTACTATAGAGGATGTCACACTTACCTGGTGGGCTGGCGTAGGGACTAGGGCAGGGAGAAGCGAAGATGAGTTCACTGTCTATGACCAGCTGTACTATGGAGGATGTCACACTTACCTGGTGGGCTGGCGTAGGGGCTAGGGCAGGGAGAAGCGAAGATGAGTTCACTGTCTATGACCAGCTGTACTATGGAGGATGTCACGCTTACCTGGTGGGCTGGCATAGGGGCTAGGGCAGGGAGAAGCGAAGATGAGTTCACTGTCTATGACCAGCTGTACTATAGAGGATGTCTCACTTACCTGGTGGGCTGGCGTAGGGGCTAGGGCAGGGAGAAGCGAAGATGAGTTCACTGTCTATGACCAGCTGTACTATGGAGGATGTCTCACTTACCTGGTGGGCTGGCGTAGGGGCTAGGGCAGGGAGAAGCGAAGATGAGTTCACTGTCTATGACCAGCTGTACTATGGAGGATATCTCACTTACCTGGTGGGCTGGCGTAGGGGCTAGGGCAGGGAGAAGCGAAGATGAGTTCACTGTCTATGACCAGCTGTACTATAGAGGATGTCTCACTTACCTGGAGGGCTGGCGTAGGGGCTAGGGCAGGGAGAAGCGAAGATGAGTTCATTGTCTATGACCAGCTTTACTATGGAGAATGTCACACTTACCTGGTGGGCTGGCGTAGGGGCTAGGACAGGGAGAAGCGAAGATGAGTTCATTGTCTATGACCAGCTGTACTATAGAGGATGTCTCACTTACCTGGAGGGCTGGCGTAGGGGCTAGGACAGGGAGAAGCGAAGATGAGTTCATTGTCTATGACCAGCTGTACTATGGAGGATGTCTCACTTACCTGGTGGGCTGGCGTAGGGGCTAGGGCAGGGAGAAGCGAAGATGAGTTCATTGTCTATGACCAGCTGTACTATGGAGGATGTCACACTTACCTGGTGGGCTGGCCTAGGGGCTAGGGCAGGGAGAAGCGAAGATGAGTTCATTGTCTATGACCAGCTGTACTATGGAGGATGTCACACTTACCTGGTGGGCTGGCGTAGGGGCTAGGGCAGGGAGAAGCGAAGATGAGTTCACTGTCTATGACCAGCTGTACTATGGAGGATGTCACACTTACCTGGTGGGCTGGCGTAGGGGCTAGGGCAGGGAGAAGCGAAGATGAGTTCACTGTCTATGACCAGCTGTACTATATAGGATGCCTCACTTACCTGGTGGGCTGGCGTAGGGGCTCGGGCAGGGAGAAGCGAAGATGAGTTCACTGTCTATGACCAGCTGTACTATATAGGATGCCTCACTTACCTGGTGGGCTGGCGTAGGGGCTAGGGCAGGGAGAAGCGAAGATGAGTTCACTGTCTATGACCAGCTGTACTATAGAGGATGTCACACTTACCTGGTGGGCTGGCGTAGGGGCTAGGGCAGGGAGAAGCGAAGATGAGTTCACTGTCTATGACCAGCTGTACTATAGAGGATGTCACACTTACCTGGTGGGCTGGCGTAGGGGCTAGGGCAGGGAGAAGCGAAGATGAGTTCACTGTCTATGACCAGCTGTACTATAGAGGATGTCACACTTACCTGGTGGGCTGGCGTAGGGGCTAGGGCAGGGAGAAGCGAAGATGAGTTCATTGTCTATGACCAGCTGTACTATAGAGGATGTCACACTTACCTGGTGGGCTGGCGTAGGGGCTAGGGCAGGGAGAAGCGAAGATGAGTTCACTGTCTATGACCAGCTGTACTATAGAGGATGTCACACTTACCTGGTGGGCTGGCGTAGGGGCTAGGGCAGGGAGAAGCGAAGATGAGTTCACTGTCTATGACCAGCTGTACTATAGAGGATGTCACACTTACCTGGTGGGCTGGCGTAGGGGCTAGGGCAGGGAGAAGCGAAGATGAGTTCATTGTCTATGACCAGCTGTACTATAGAGGATGTCACACTTACCTGGTGGGCTGGCGTAGGGGCTAGGGCAGGGAGAAGCGAAGATGAGTTCACTGTCTATGACCAGCTGTACTATGGAGGATGTCACACTTACCTGGTGGGCTGGCGTAGGGGCTAGGGCATGTAGAAGCGAAGATGAGTTCACTGTCTATAACCAGCTGTACTATGGAGGATGTCACACTTACCTGGTGGGCTGGCGTAGGGGCTAGGGCAGGGAGAAGCGAAGATGAGTTCACTGTCTATGACCAGCTGTACTATAGAGGATGTCACACTTACCTGGTGGGCTGGCGTAGGGGCTAGGGCATGTAGAAGCGAAGATGAGTTCACTGTCTATAACCAGCTGTACTATGGAGGATGTCACACTTACCTGGTGGGCTGGTGTAGGGGCTAGGGCAGGGAGAAGCGAAGATGAGTTCACTGTCTATGACCAGCTGTACTATGGAGGATATCACACTTACCTGGTGGGCTGGCGTAGGGGCTAGGGCAGGGAGAAGCGAAGATGAGTTCACTGTCTATGACCAGCTGTACTATAGAAGATGTCACACTTACCTGGTGGGCTGGCGTAGGGGCTAGGGCATGTAGAAGCGAAGATGAGTTCACTGTCTATGACCAGCTGTACTATGGAGGATGTCACACTTACCTGGTGGGCTGGCGTAGGGGCTAGGGCAGGGAGAAGCGAAGATGAGTTCACTGTCTATGACCAGCTGTACTATAGAGGATGTCACACTTACCTGGTGGGCTGGCGTAGGGGCTAGGGCAGGGAGAAGCGAAGATGAGTTCACTGTCTATGACCAGCTGTACTATAGAGGATGTCACACTTACCTGGTGGGCTGGCGTAGGGGCTAGGGCAGGGAGAAGCGAAGATGAGTTCACTGTCTATGACCAGCTGTACTATGGAGGATGTCACACTTACCTGGTGGGCTGGCGTACGGGCTAGGGCAGGGAGAAGCGAAGATGAGTTCATTGTCTATGACCAGCTGTACTATGGAGGATGTCACACTTACCTGGTGGGCTGGCGTAGGGGCTAGGGCAGGGAGAAGCGAAGATGAGTTCATTGTCTATGACCAGCTGTACTATGGAGGATGTCATACTTACCTGGTGGGCTGGCGTAGGGGCTAGGGCAGGGAGAAGCGAAGATGAGTTCACTGTCTATGACCAGCTGTACTATGGAGGATGTCACACTTACCTGGTGGGCTGGCGTAGGGGCTAGGGCAGGGAGAAGCGAAGATGAGTTCATTGTCTATGACCAGCTGTACTATAGAGGATGTCACACTTACCTGGTGGGCTGGCGTAGGGGCTAGGGCAGGGAGAAGCGAAGATGAGTTCACTGTCTATGACCAGCTGTACTATGGAGGATGTCACACTTACCTGGTGGGCTGGCGTAGGGGCTAGGGCATGTAGAAGCGAAGATGAGTTCACTGTCTATAACCAGCTGTACTATGGAGGATGTCACACTTACCTGGTGGGCTGGCGTAGGGGCTAGGGCAGGGAGAAGCGAAGATGAGTTCACTGTCTATGACCAGCTGTACTATAGAGGATGTCACACTTACCTGGTGGGCTGGCGTAGGGGCTAGGGCATGTAGAAGCGAAGATGAGTTCACTGTCTATAACCAGCTGTACTATGGAGGATGTCACACTTACCTGGTGGGCTGGTGTAGGGGCTAGGGCAGGGAGAAGCGAAGATGAGTTCACTGTCTATGACCAGCTGTACTATGGAGGATATCACACTTACCTGGTGGGCTGGCGTAGGGGCTAGGGCAGGGAGAAGCGAAGATGAGTTTACTGTCTATGACCAGCTGTACTATAGAAGATGTCACACTTACCTGGTGGGCTGGCGTAGGGGCTAGGGCATGTAGAAGCGAAGATGAGTTCACTGTCTATGACCAGCTGTACTATGGAGGATGTCACACTTACCTGGTGGGCTGGCGTAGGGGCTAGGGCAGGGAGAAGCGAAGATGAGTTCACTGTCTATGACCAGCTGTACTATAGAGGATGTCACACTTACCTGGTGGGCTGGCGTAGGGGCTAGGGCAGGGAGAAGCGAAGATGAGTTCACTGTCTATGACCAGCTGTACTATAGAGGATGTCACACTTACCTGGTGGGCTGGCGTAGGGGCTAGGGCAGGGAGAAGCGAAGATGAGTTCACTGTCTATGACCAGCTGTACTATGGAGGATGTCACACTTACCTGGTGGGCTGGCGTACGGGCTAGGGCAGGGAGAAGCGAAGATGAGTTCATTGTCTATGACCAGCTGTACTATGGAGGATGTCACACTTACCTGGTGGGCTGGCGTAGGGGCTAGGGCAGGGAGAAGCGAAGATGAGTTCATTGTCTATGACCAGCTGTACTATGGAGGATGTCATACTTACCTGGTGGGCTGGCGTAGGGGCTAGGGCAGGGAGAAGCGAAGAT
>OZ012696.1:16895725-16905725 GCA_963942565.1 Maea johnstoni | reverse complement strand
CGTCAGGGATGTATGTATGTATGTATGTATGTATGTATGTATGTATGTATGTATGTATGTATGTATGTATGTATGTATGTATGTATGTATGTATGTATGTATGTGTTGAGTATACCTGTAAGTAGTCTCTGATATGTTGACAGCGTCAGGGATGTATGTATGTACGTATGTATGTGTGTATGTATGTGTTGAGTATACCTGTAGGTAGTCTCTGATATGTTGACAGCGTCAGGGATGTATGTATGTATGTATGTATGTATGTATGTGTTGAGTATACCTGTAGGTAGTCTCTGATATGTTGACAGCGTCAGGGATGTATGTATGTATGTATGTATGTATGTATGTATGTATGTATGTATGTATGTATGTATGTGTTGAGTATACCTGTAGGTAGTCTCTGATATGTTGACAGCGTCAGGGTATCCCGTGCTCTCCATGCGGCTACAGAGGTTCACAGCATTGCCGAACACACAGAAACTAGGCAGCTTGTGACCTATGACCCCCGCAACCACCTCGCCAGAATGGATGCCTATCCGGATCTGAAATATTAAGGGAGAAATTAGAGCAATGCAGAGAACGAATTGATAATACATTAGGTGAGAACACATTTGTAGATATACGGAGATAATTAACAGGCTGCACTTAATCGTTTCTCCTCGCGCTGTTTGCTATGCAGTATATTCGTCTAGAGAGAGAGATAGAGAGAGAGACAGAGAGGATGAATGATAGAATCAGAGAGAGAGAGAGAGAGAGAGAGAGAGAGAGAGAGAGAGAGAGAGAGAGAGAGAGAGAGAGAGAGAGAGGCGGTGAGTACGTGAGAGAGAGAGAGAGAGAGAGAGAGAGAGAGAGAGAGAGAGAGAGAGAGAGAGAGAGAGAGAGAGGATGAATGAGAGAATCAGAGAGAGAGAGAGAGAGAGAGAGAGAGAGAGAGAGAGAGAGAGAGAGAGAGAGAGAGACTGAGACTGAGAGAGAGAGAGAGAGAGAGAGAGAGAGAGAGAGAGAGAGAGAGAGAGAGAGAGAGAGTGCAACGTGACAACGTCTAAGACCACTCGGCTTTTTGGTCTTATTATACAGAAGGTCAATACAGACACGTGGCAAGGTGTGCAGGAAGGTTGAGTACATGGCCAAATTTGATTATAAGGGAACTGATCTGACTGTCCTAAATCAGCTGTCAAGCAACCAATACTGCACGAGCAAATACAACACAACAATGGTTGATATCAATGAATAATGCATACACTCCTATATCGGTTAACATATAGGCGTGTCTCACCTGTACCGGTGCGTCATCTATAGGCGTGTCTCTGGCCATGTCCAGCATCTCCAGAGCCACCAAAGCCACGTTCTTGGCGTGAACTGACGTCTTCTCTGGCATGCCGCTCGCTATCATGTACTTGTCCCCTGTTGTTTCCACCTAGAACAGAAATGAAATCATGAATACAGATAACTTCTCAAACATTTTACAAGCTAAAAACTGAACATTATCGACTTTCCCGGTCATAGTAATGATGGACACACCGCTAGGATCGCGCTGTTAAGTAAGCTAGGCCACGCCTACTAACACCTCGTTAGCCAATGCGGGACAACTAAATACGCGCATGATTTACGTCACCAATCACTCAGGGATAGACACAATCTACTAGAATTGAAATCCATCTGTGTAAGACCAATTAATATTTCAAATTCTGGACTATGTGAACATAGATGGGCACAAATAATACTATATGCATAACTTTTGCCCCTCCGCGACTTATATTATGACAAATGAATATTTCTTAACGAATCTAAATATTCCTCTAAGGCTGAATAATGAATAATCATGATTCATTTTGGAATATTCCTTAATTATATGTAAATATGATTATTTGTAATTCATGGTTGGGTATATTTTCAAAGTGCGTGTGAACGGGCTATTTCAATTGTGAATGCTGTATGTCGGTAGTTGCCGACAAACTGGTAAACTGTCGGAAAAGTGAGCTAACAATCGCACAAACACGATGAAACAATCGTCTTTGGTAATCTAGCAAAACACTCTAACACCAAATTTTCAAGTGAAAAATGGAAGCGGGCCGACTTTCAGTAATCACCTTAATCTCTATTGAATTATAGAGCCAAAGATGTCTACTTTCACGTTCCGGGTGAAATCGCTTGGTGCCACCTTTATAAATTCGTCAAAAATGGGTTGAAATCCGTGTTTCAAGGCATTTTCCTATCCTTTAAATGACTTAAAGAAGGGAAGTGTTACCACAAACAGCTCTTTTAAAAGTGAAAAAGGAAGTGAATGAATCGTTTTTTATTCAACTTTTTTAAATTTGAAAACATCCATAAGTATTCAAAGATACAATATCAAGGTGAAACGGTCTATTTTCATAAGCCGAATCCTCAGCAATACGTTTCCAGTAAAATTCTACTACGATTTTAGTTTAGTAAATTGGACGGCAGCTACCGAGTCTGCTACGTCATCTGAGCATGCACACTGCGCATGGTACGAAATGTTGATAATGAGCAGCTTTTTTTCTCATACTTGTAGACTCTCGCGTCTACATTTATTATTGTATCTACTACGTGCACGAGTGCATGTCAATGTGGCGTAGTCTGCTGGCCAATGGCATTACTAGTTGATTTAAGTACATCATTTAATGTGCAGATGGATGACCAATTACAAAACTGTTTGGTGACCGAGTAATACGTCATCACTTTATGCGTATATCAATATCCAATGAAAACTCGGGTTGATGTTGAGTACTATGTCATCAATGCATGCGTAGAACGATTTTCAATGACAGCACAAAGCGTAATCGTAAATGCGCTGAATACGGTATCAAACTCTTCCGTTTATGAATAACTCACCTTATAGACGTTGTGTACTTTCTGGTCGACAATGCTGTCGAACTTAGTATAGAGGTCGTTGAGCAGGTTGACCACCTCTATGGGGTTGTCACACTTCCTCTCGCAGAACTCCGCGAAGTTGCAGATGCCGCTGAAGAGCAGCGTTACCGAGTCGTACTTGACGGCCTCCACCGGCTTGCCCATGCGCAGCTCGTTGGCCATGGATGGCGGCAAGATGGAGTAGAGTAGTTTGTCCGTCAACTGTTTCTCCACCTCAAGCTCACGGTATGTCTGCTGGAGACGGTCTGTCATCAGCTGCAAATAGTGGTTTCATATGCTCATTATATCAGGATTGTTTAATGATTAGTTAAGGTTAGTTTGACAATTTGCCACCGGTGGCACTACTGCGCAACTGGAAGTGACATCACAGGGCGCCAGAACCGGCAAAATTGATCTGGAGACGGACTTGTAAGCATCCATGTTACCATAGGCCAAGTCTATAGATTCCATGACTCCGGTGTTGCCTGGAGTCTGCTGATCCAAGCAACACATCAGCTGCATACAGCATATACAGGTTACTACGATTGCAATTAAATTTCATTATTTGAATATGAGATGGGCTTTTTAGAAAGTTCCAGTTACGTTGGGATGGAAGATGGTTTTTACCAGGTACTGGAGCTGGTCAGTCGCCAGCTTCAAACGAGTGGTTTCATATGGTCATTATACCAGGATTGCATTTAAATGCCATTGTTTGTATCGGGATGGGCTTGTGAGAAAGTTGACAGTGACGTTGGCCTACAAAGTGTGATTTAATATGCTCGTTATACCAGGATTGCATTTAAATTTTATGGTTTGAATTAGAGATGGGCTTGCGAGAACGTTGACGTTGGGCCACAGAAGTGTGATTTTCATTATATCAGGATTGTATTCAAATTTCATTGTTTGAATCAGGTATAAGCGTGAGAAAGTTGCTATTGACGTTGGGCTAGGAGGTGGTTTTCACCGGGTACTGAAGCCGGTCAGTTATCAGCTGCATAAGTGTAATTTCAAATGCTCATTATATCAGGACTGCATTTAAATGCACCTTCAATTTCATTATTTGAATCGGAGATGGGCTTGTGAGAAAGTTTGGGGACTATTTAAGATTTAATGCTCCCCCAGTCCATACTGGCATCTGGCACATGCCAACTTAGTTACATGCAATTAGGAGTACTAAGAACTGGTTTCACCTAGCTCCTGAGTACCCATTATGTACACAGCATTAAAAAATATGAGGAATATATAGGAAAAAATACAAATTTAGAGGGGAATATAGAGGAATTATGGGATGAATGGGGTGGTAAAATTCCAGGATAATTGTGTCTGTGAGATTTGACTTGTTTGTATATATACAAACACTTGTGTTATCACTGTTGCCACAGTGAGTGATGATCACTCATTCATGTTGTTGTGATTGTCTTTTCTTTTCATTCTTCAGCTTAGATATAGAATTACAATAAAAGATTAAAAACAGTTTTCCTTTTTTTATGTTTGAAAGTTGTAATTATGAATAGAGAGCAGTGGCCAAGGGGGTAATCACATGAGTAATACTCACAAGTCTTATCATAATTACATGTTAGGTGTAAACATCTAAATTCAAAATAAAATATCAACTAAATAAGATATTAATCAGAATATTACGATTGATCGTGTCGTCACACTTTGTAGTTGACACAGAAACAATAGGTCATTGTCATATCAGAACAATCAGTCATCTTTCGCAATAAATCAGAGGAAATCTCTTCTTCATAAAATCATTCACCATTTTTTGTAACACTTATGTACTTAATCATAATCCATCTATCACGAACAATAAAATAACTTCACTAATGAAGAAATACCATTATTTTACGGAAAAGGCGTAATCAATGATCACAATCGAATATACATGTATATTTATTGCTATCGAACAAAGTTGTTTCCGTAAGCAATTAACTTTTGTTTCATTTCCATTACCGTATTGGCCATTTACATTCCAATTGTAAACATCATACTCTTCCAAAAAGAATACATGGGTTCTCTAAAGAAAGTTAGGTAAAGCTGAGCTCCTTGAGGAGTCTTAATACAGATATACACGTACAGAAAGGTTTCCATTTAATACAAGTAATTCATGACGTATACGACCTAGCACATACCGCCCGAGGGCTTTATACGTACCTCGAGTTTCTGCGTGAGCTCGTACTCTGCCTTGAACTGTTCGCTGAGCAGGATGAGATCCCGCGTGGCGTCGTGCACGGGGATGTCAGACAGGTAGAGGCCCCTCTCGCGCAGGTCCTCCAGATTCCCCACGCTCGGCGAGCACAGGAACATGATGACGTCAGGATCTTTGGTGCGGATCATCTGACCCTTGAGGCGCATGCGCGAATGGTGCATCGTGTCTTCCGGGTCCGGAACAGTGGGCACACTCAACTGTACGTTCTTGAAAATAGCGATACCGGAATCCCTTCGCTCGCTCTTAGGGCTGATCTTAATCTCATCGCGCAGGCGAATCACGAAGATACTGTTGATATGTCCCAGGATGTTGTCAAAGGTGAGGTCAAGCTGAGGACGCACAAGGTGAAAGACGTCATCGAAGGAGTAGCAGGGATTGTTGAGTTGTTTGATGACCCTGGCTATGGAGTCGCCAGCCTGCAGGACGTTCATGTCCCGGTCGAAGACGAGATGGAACGGGAAGGCTCGGCAGAAAGTCGCCGGGCCGATCAGACACTCATCGCCAAGAAGTCCACCGTAGTCCTCAAAGTTTGCCGCGAACGTAGGGCTCCCGAGTACAGAGGGGATGTTAAGAGACATTACGTTTTCCGTCTGTTTTTCCTTGATAAGAAAGGCGGCGTGGTCGCCCTTGCGCTCAAGGAACTCTATCGTGACGTCACGATTGTGGAGCTTCCGCGCCGCCGTTCTGATCACCCCTATGACCACGTGCTCCAGATTCCTCCGCTCGGAG
Organism: Maea johnstoni; assembly: GCA_963942565.1. Classification (NCBI taxonomy): domain Eukaryota; kingdom Metazoa; phylum Annelida; class Polychaeta; order Spionida; family Magelonidae; genus Maea; species Maea johnstoni. Next base: position 16,899,916 of record OZ012696.1, on the reverse strand, counting down.
TGGTAGTGCAGCAGCACGGTGCCGTCGTCGCGCTCGCTGCACCGGAAGGACGGCGCGCGCATTCCCGGGTAGATGGTCGACAGGTGGTCGTGAAGGGCGTCCATGTTCTGCAGGAAGTCGACCAAGTTGCCGCCAAGCAGTCGTAGGATACTGTCGTAACCAGATTCCTCGCAGAACTCAAAGAACATCTCACCAAACATCTCCCAGATCTGTGTTGTCTCAAGCACTACAAGAAAAAAATTGCTCACAGCTGAATATTTTGCAAATAGTTTGTTCGTCGAGAGCACTTCAAACTTTGTATTCAATAATACGAGTTGACGCAAAAGGGAAGCAGTTATAATATTGCATAATTTTTTGAATGTGAAGTGAAAAATACAAACATTAATACATGTTAACATTTCGTGCTAAAGAATACAACAGTCTACCGGTTGCTGATTAAAATTTCTGACTCTAACGTCTACCCTGCTTTTATTTGGCTCTTAGGATATAGTATAGGTCTTCGGATGAGAAATTAATTGAGCATCACAAAGGTACTCTGCTAACAGGGTGTAAGATTCTATGCGTAAAAACTGAAAAAAATGTGCATAGTGTTTTCAAACAAAATTAAACACTGTACAGTACAGATGATTAATTCCTGTACTAGTCGACCGGTCACCTGCTAGCAACTGGTAGATACTAGAAGAGTTACCCTAGTAAGCCAGCAAGATAATGATGCACACATATGGAGACAAAGTAGCTGTTGGTTAGGTGTCAGACTAGTAATCAGAGGGTCGCTGGTTCGATTCCCGGCCACTCCGGGCACTTTGGTCGTTCTTGGGCAAAACAGTTTATTCCATATTGCTTCAGTCTACCCAGCTGCAGAATGGGTACCTAGCATAAATAAGGCAGTGCTTAGAGTGTGTGCGCTATATGCTGCCAGTTGCTCTGGAATATCCCCCGGGGGATTGACATGGTTCATGTGTGTACAGTGCCTGCTAGAGGAGGAAGGTCGTGTGAGCACTTCGGTGGTTACAAGACTATAAACCGAATACCTTTACCTTTTACATGGCTATATACCGGCTAGCGGCTTATGAAGACAACTTTTATATTTAGCCGTAACGCCACAGGCATGCAGATGTTTCTAGGTCCAAGTACCCGAGTGGCAATCAGGCATGCGGTCGTGTAGAATGCCCGGTCTGCCTGCACAGTTAGTGCATAAATCAAATGTCTTTACTGTACCTAGTACTTGCGCGGCAGCCTCCACCAGGTTGTAGGTGACCTTGTCATCATACAGCATGCGGTTCCGGAATGGACTGGCTAGCCTCGTCTCCGAAACCTGCCTGCAAACAGTAGGGCAGAGCATCAGACTTATCACTCTAAACTACACTTTTCACATAGCAATGAGGAAGAAAAACTGCTCCTTCTAATAAAGGGTATGTTTTTGTGGTCTGAATGTTCAGCGAATTCATTATATTATTATCAAGTTGCAAATGGAGCAAAACATGGTTACTACCAGATGGTGCGATGGGAGGCAGTCGGGAGCTACAGTACAGACATATACCAAACACTCAAATATAACGTCAGAAAATGGGCCAATCACATCAATGGCCACATTGCTTGCGAATCAAAGCTACGTTCAGTTGCGAGGTCATCCATGCATCCATGCCCAGGAAACTGGATGGCAATCGGGCATGCCGTTGTGTATTACGCCAGCCCTTGCCCTTGCCCAGGCATTTAATGCAGGGATCAAATATCGGCACTGCACCTGTCAGGCCAACTTGGAAACTCTAAGCTGCACTGGACAATTATACAGTATACCCTAAAAACGACAGAAGTGCGTATCCCTTATATATATATATATATATATATATATATATATATATATATATATATATATATATATATATATATATATATATATATATATATATATATATATATATATATATATATACATATATATATATATATATATATATATATATATATATATATATATATATATATATATATATATATATATATATATATATATATATCCCCGTAATTTAGAAATGGGAAAGAAAAAGTCACTGTACATTGACAATTAAAAAGCATATATATGCAACAAAATATGTTAAAACAACGCCATTTAATTAATCCTAAAGCTGACTATTTACGGTATAGGAATGTTTACTTCACTAAAGCCTTAATGACTGTTCACCAGGGCAGTATGTGTATTTAATGTGCGCCTGAAGACATCCTGGTCAGGATGCCTTAAGTTATTAAGGTTTTTATTATTGCTTACTTGCATACGACGTTTCTTGTGGTCTAGTTAGTAATATCTTGTGATATGTAGTGTGCAGACCAACAATAAGCTCTGGAGGGCATTATGAGGTGACATTTAATGCCCTGCGTCACAGGGCATTATGGGGATTTAATGACCGGTCACATGGTACAAATCCTGATTGCTGATTGGACAATCTAAAGCAAGCAATAATAAATGGGATTAATACCCTCACTGTACCTTGCTAAATCAAGACAAAAATGCCATCAATAGGTTAATACATAAATCGATGTGTTTAAAAAAATGACACTTTACAGTAAAGGAATATGTAGTATATGGAATTGAAGTAATCGGTTTACATACCTAACCTCCTCCCACACCGCCTCACCATATTTTCTACCGATCAGCAGTTCAAGCGCTCGGTTGACGAAGCCGTACTGAAAATACAAACAGACATTCAGCCTAAATCAAACATGGCAGAAGATCTCCTGGTAATTGACTTCCGCTCATGTAGAGTTTCAGCTTGAAGCAGCAAACACGTCCTTCTTTTTTAGCATTTTTTTCGGAAAACATTTGAAGGAGAAATATTGAAAAGAACCTTGAAGCCCTTATAATGGTAAGGCTACTTTCGCCCAAAGCACTAGGATGCAAAGGTTTTTGAAAACCATCTAAACCCCGTCATGTTGGTATGCATTGTATAGCTCTTTGGTGAGTACTCTCAGATGAGTACCCAAATGCCAGTGTCTTGGTCATTTTTCAGGTTTTTACATCATTTGGCATTTGACAAATTGACAGTCACCAGCAGCATAAGGGTTAAGTTATATTTAAAAGAATCATGGATCCATACTGCAGTCAAAGTTTCGATGGAAGTTTCGAATTGATGACGACGTATGAGCTTTAACCCATTAACACTCAGAGCAGCCGAAACAGGCCTGACGATTTTTGAGATATTTTACTTGCAAACACATATTCTGAAAAAACATTTGAAGGAGAAGTGTTGATCAGAAGCCAACCAACAACTCTCCTTCAAATATTTTTTTGAAATTTCCCTTTATTCCCAAGTTATTTCCAAAGGTATGAGAGTAGCAGACGATACTTTCTAGAGTAACTCTGAGTGTGAATGGGTTAAATTAATGAACATGCATAACTCGGACTCGCCCAACTCGCATTTCCACATGCCTCAGATAAAAGGAATGTTCAAAGATTTCCTTTGGGGCAAAAAAACTAAAAAATTCCGACAAGGAAAAACCAAACACATTATGGGTTTTAAGTTACCCAAACTTAACACTATTTGGTAAGCCCTAAAGGCAAGTTGGTCGAGAAGAATTTATCAAGAAGATGAGGGATGGGAAATATTTCCAATACACTAAGGTCTCGATAAAACTTTCATATTTGGAGATATTTACCTAAACAACCTTAAACAAATTAACTAGAAATATGTTCTGGCTAGATTATATAATAGCCATTGAAGATTTAACTGTAAAACGACAATCCCTCACCTTTATAGAACCGTGTGCTATGCCCAAATATGCCACACAAAAATAGTGCCTGGTTTAAAGGAGGGATTAGATTTACTGGTGACTTGTTGAACTCATTGGGACAGATGGAAAGCAGAGAAGAGAGAATTTCTAAATGGGGCATTAGTTGCAACTTCTTAGAATATGTACAATTAAGATTTAGAATTCGGAATTTTATGAGAAATCATATAGATATATAGATGGTACACTTTTTATGCAACCATGTTTGCCCTTTCTAGTTCAACTCCTTAAAAGGTTCTGCACACTTATATAAGAATATTGAGAAAAGCCAACAGAAGCATTCCATTTTCAAATTAAGGCAAAATGGGAAGTCTAAATAATACAGTACATCTTGATCAAATTAAAACATGCTTCAGACTGTTATAAGACAACAGAGTGTACTTATTTTGGGGTTTATACAGTTTAAGA
>OZ012696.1:16888766-16893025 GCA_963942565.1 Maea johnstoni | reverse complement strand
CTTGGCTTCGTTGGTGGCTTTCCCCTGCCATTACCAATAGGTAGAACATCACTTATTCATAGAAGAGATTGGTACGAAAAGGGTTAGATAATTGGTAACATATGTAATGAGAAAGATATGGACAAAAATATAGAAAATCCATCATCCAGATTATTAATCCCTTCAATATGATTTCCGTATGTAACACAAGACTTCAAAAGAATGCGGTATACGATGGACCTTGTTCGATTCTTTGAATGGATGAACATGATATATCTAGAGCATTGCCATTAGACATTATCATATAAATGAAGACATCTATATACATTGAGAGTAGACATTGTCTTATACATGAAGATAAGTATGGAAAATATATATTTTCTAGAAGTTGCCCAAAGGATGGCTATACAGTGTACCTATAATCATTATATGCCTACTGCTCATTCTCTGCTGTGATTGGTCAGATCATGGCCACATGACCACCTTACAAAAGTGATATTGGGGTGCAATATCACTTTCCAACACTCTGACTCGGAGCTGTCAGGTTCATGTGCTCAATTCTCAACTTAAACTCTTGAAAAGGAAGCCAACAGAATTGAATTGAGACAAGGAAATCAGAAGAGCTTGGGCTTCTTGTAAAATCATGAATAGGAAGGGAATTGGTAAAACACATTTTTAAATTAAATGAATAAATCTTTACATTTCTAAAACTAAGGTATTCGACTTCTTCGGGTTTTTATAGTATTTTGATTGTGATATTACTGAATTAACACACGAATATATTACAGCTTAGAAATTTACATTAACCCAATGGTTTGTGGTAAAACCCAGAAATGGAAAAACACATTAAAATATTTACATTTTCATAATTCTTTAAATTAGTAAATTATTCCATTTGAATGAGCAGTAGGCATATAATAAAACAAATATGGCACTTTGGTTTCGTGCAATATCAATTTTTATTGCACTCCGAAAAATGATATTGCAGTCGGCGCAAGCGCCTCGTGCAATATCATTTTTCAGAGTGCAATAAAAAATGATATTGCATTCACCCAAGTGCCATATTTGTATAATATTGACTGCAGACGTTCGATAGATGAGGAAACCTATGAACCTTGACTGTATACGTTATGTGATGGATTTAGGTATCTGTGCATATTTATTATAGACATATAAATGATGGACCTTTCAACAGAAATGGTTCGTAGAATGATAAAGAAAATATATAATGGAGAAAATATCCTAGTTAATTTTCATAGATGTCATATAGGCGAAGACACTCATGAACATTATATGTGTATACCTCAAACCCTTATACTGACTGTGGCAAACTTGGCCAATACAAAATAATGAATAAATCCTGACAAATAAATAAAGCCCTGGTATGTGGGTACTCATCTGAGAGTAGCCTATGAGGGCTATCCAATGAGTACCAACATGACAGGGATTAGATGAATTTCAAAGAGTTGTGCTTTGGACGAAAGTAGCCTCAGCATTGAACATTGAAAGGGTTAAATGCATGAAAAAAACACACGCATAGCGATTGTGTCGCTATCTAATAAGTCCCATTTTACCAGACATGTGATGCAGTCTGTTTATTACCTGGACCTCCCCCTGGCTGTTAGACCGGTGTTTTCTGATGCTGTAATGGCTCCACTCCCCATCTACCCTTGAGTGCCTCTATATGAGAATCTCGCTCCTCTCAGCCCTCTCTCCGCCGCCTGCCTGCTGTGAGTGGCATTCAGGGACTAGAGTAGGCTTTTCCATTCCCATATCCCATCAAACAATACTGTATGACTCTTATTAGGGGCACACAGGTTGTCAAGGCATCTCTAGGCAAGATCATCATAATACACAATACACAAACACAAAAGAACAAAAACAAACATAAGCAAAACCAATGAAAAAATGAAACGAAACAACATGGCTATTAAACAAAGTCAAAAAAATGCGTTAATGCAAAACAGTTACCTTTTACTTGATTTGAATGTGAACTCAGTAACGTTTTGCTGAAAAGCTACCTGTAGATCCGTGTTTAATTCCCTCTATCTATGACATGAAGGGGGAGAAAAGGGGCTTCCCAAAGCCGAGTGGTCTAGGGTGTTGACATTCACTGCTTGCTACTGCGTTCGATCCGAATTTGTCCTTGAGCATGTGAGACAGTTACAAGTGCCTTGGGTTAGGCTGTGGTTTAACTCCGGAACTCCGGTTATGCCTCGAATAACATCCGGGCAGTCACGATTTAATATCTACAGTGCCGACATTTAATTCCTGTACTAAATGTGTGGGCAGCCCGGCATAATACACGACTGCACGCCCGGTTGCCACCACGTTTCCTGGCATAGATACATGGATGACCTCTTAAATGAACGTAGCATTGATTCGCAAGCTACGCGTGGGTCATTGATGTGCTTGGCCTATTTTCTGACGTTATATAGGGTCTTTGAACAACCAGACACTGGCAGAAGTCCGGTTGACGGTGCAGGAATTAAATGTCTCAACTGTATATGGCCAAATCGGTGGCTTAAAAGGAAATTCGAAATTCCTTATGGGCCATACATGTACATGTAGCTGCTGATTATTTCCCCGCTGACAGGGCATCATTATAATGACACATATATCGGTATTTAACATAGAAATAAAAATGGAAATTAATTTGTCAGGGTGATTATGTTATAGATGATGAACTATAATTGTACTACAACCAGTCTCAAAACACAACCTTTTACTAAGAACTTATAGTGCACTTTGTTTGTGATATTTATGTTGCTTGCCGTCATGAACATTTTCTGCGAAAAAAATGACATTTTCATGCATGAAAATGAAATGTTTCCTCTAAAATTTCCTGGGATGAATTTTATGCCCTTATTTATGTATTGAATTCTTACACATAAAAATCTTTGGGGCACATTTTATTTTACCTAGTATATCGCTCTATGCATGATAAAATGTCATTTCATGCATGGAAATCTCATTCTCATGCACGAAAATAAAACTTTCATGCATGATATTTTCATGTCACGATTCTTTCATGCATGAAACCTTTCCTATGGGTGCTTTTCTTTATCCACATGGCCACTTCATGGAGTAATATTACCAGAGGGCCATTAAGGTAAATTTTATCGGTGGCCGTTGAATTATTCAGAAACCCCCATATCCATATTTGATAGCTAGACGAAGAACCATATACATTTTAATGGCTAAACAGCCGCCACTTTTGAGTATTCTGCAACACGCGGACATATATGCTATAAAACATGCTTGGTTTTACATTGTAGTAGGATTGAAATCACATATTATACGCAAAATATGCAAACATGAACATGCCATGCGCTGTTAGAATAGTCGATTATGGCTTGTCAGGGAGAGATGAATCCATTTAAACAAGCAAGGAGAAAGATAGAATAAAGACTAACAATTGATTAGGGCTCAATTATTACTCAACTTGATTAAACTGGTAATATATAGACAGTTTATTGCTAGTATAGAACAGCAGAAATACCCGCATTTCTGACAAGTTTACTTAACTTGTATTTCTTGGAATTTCATTTTTGTTTTTTCGTCGCCTTTTCTGTTATATTACGGCTGAACCGTCACTTACCAGTTGTTACTAGTGAAGGAAACCGGAGAACACAGCGATACCCAACCCCAAGTCACTAGCAACTTTCTCACATGCCAGGGATGGGGTTTGAAGGTGAGAGAAACCTTAGCTAGCTTGCAACGTCTTACACCACAAGGCCATCGGGGCAGGCCCCAGTATATTCCGAACTACCCTGGCTATGCATGCAGCTCTTTATGAGATGTAATCTTCGGTCAATGAGTTGAGAAACATATACGCGTCCTAATATCAATAAACTTGGATGTCTGCCACGTGGCTGTGTGGAGTCGTGCCGCCTGCGGTAACACTAGGTAATCCCACTGCTTAGCGGAGCTCCGGCCCAGCCAGCCGCGCCTACGTGACGCGACCTTTAACTAGCAATTAACAGGCAGGAAGACGGGATTTTAACGTGACTTTGGATCCCGGGATAAGCGCCAAAGATGAGAGCAATCTGCCGCCGCTGTGAGTTCAACCGTCACTGAGCCACTGAGCCTGGATATGGGCTACTCGGGAAATTCGATAAATTTCTTGCATGAAAGTATCGTGGCATGAAAATTTCGTTTTCATGCATGAAAATGAAATTTCCGTGCGTTAAAATGAAATTTCCAAGCATGAAAATGAAATTTCCATGCATGAAAATGCATGAATATTTTGCACCAAAAAATTCATGGACGAGAATTCC
>OZ012696.1:16866266-16883766 GCA_963942565.1 Maea johnstoni | reverse complement strand
AATGTAGCTGCCAATACTTACATGTACTTAAATAGGACACACACTTTGCTCCATTCTAACATACTTAACTGCAATTCTACCATTTCCATGAATTATGCACGACGCCGAGAGTGACTTCTCCATCAAACAGGCGTTTCAAGATACAGACCTTTTACGGTATTGCCCATTCAGACAGATTCCTAGTCATATATAATTCATACTATTATAATGAGGGCATACAGTACTGGAATGCCAGAACTGAATGCGTGGGCAACCCGGGCATAATAGGCAACCGCAAGCCCAGTATTTCCAGTTAGTTTACGGGGTATGATGCACGGATGACCTCACAACTGAACGTATAGCTTTGATTCGTGGGTCTTTGATTTGCTCTGCTTATTTCGTTGACATGTTATCCGTGGATGTTTGGAACACCAGGCACTGGATGACGTCTGGTTCACTGTTGCAGGAATTAAATGCCTGTACTGTATGTGCACTGTGACTTAGCAACTTAGTAATGCACTTTTCAAAACCCAATTTCTGAAAAGCTTTGAAATATTTCTTAACTTTGTCTTAAACTTTCCAAAACGCGTTGACATGTTCTTCTGTTTTACTTTATCAGTGCCATCCGCATAGAGAAGTATTCATTTTACCTCTCCGACCGCTATTAACATCTAATGTGCCTATGATTGCTGGGCATACATCGTGTCTTATGGATATTTGTCTATCTTTAAGTAGTATTGACAGCAATCAAAATGTCAAATTTCTTAAGTATCGCACGATGTGAATTAAACAGCAGAGGACTGACATCGTTGCGTCATGTTATTTTATAATAAGCTATGCCGCCTGGAATTGATGATACAATTGATATGTACATCACTTATTTTAGTCTATTTATCGTAGTCAAGATATATGAAATGTGTTCGAAAAAGTAAATGTTTATGATAAAGATTAACAAGGTAATACAATCAACCATAAATTGGACATAGTCCTAGCGAGTAAGCATCTGCACATCCTTGGCACTAGAATACATGTAGACCACCTCTCGTGCTTGCTTTGATGGCCATGTGGTCTAAGGCATTGTCACTGACTACTACCTGTCTCTCACTACTGAGGGCCTGCCCCGATGGTCGTGTGGTCTATGGCGTTGCCACTGACTGCTAGCCACGTTTCACCACTGAGGGCCTGCCCTGATGGTCGTGTGGTCTAAGGTGTTGCCACTGGTTGCTAGCTGTCTCTGACCACTGAGGGCCTACCCTGATGGTCGTGTGGTCTATGGCGTTGCCACTGACTGCTAGCCATGTTTCACCACTGAGGGCCTGCCCCGATGGCCATGTGGTCTAAGGCATCGCCAGTGACTGCTAGCCGTCTCTCACCACTGAGGGCCTGCCCCGATGGTCGTGTGGTCTATGGTGTTGCCATTGACTGCTAGCCATCTCTCACCACTGAGGGCCTGCCCCGATGGTCGTGTGGTCTATGGCGTTGCTACTGACTGCATGCCATCTCTCACCACTGAGGGCCTGCCCCGATGGTCGTGTGGTCTATGGCGTTGCCACTGACTGCTAGCCGTCTCTCACCACTGAGGGCCTGCTCTGATGGTCGTGTGGTCTAGGGCGTTGCTACTGACTGCTAGCCATCTCTCACCACTGAGGGCCTGCCCCGATGGTCGTGTGGTCTATGGTGTTGCCATTGACTGCTAGCCTTCTCTCACCACTGAGGGTCTGCCCTGATGGTCGTGTGGTCTATGGCGTTGCCACTGACTGCTAGCCATCTCTCACCACTGAGGGCCTGCCCCGATGGTCGTGTGGTCTATGGCGTTGCTACTGACTGCTAGCCACCTCTCACCACTGAGGGCCTGCCCTGATGGTCGTGTGGTCTATGGTGTTGCCACTGACTGCTGGCCGTCTCTCACCACTGAGGGCCTGCCCCGATAGTCGTGCGGTCTATGGTGTTGCCACTGACTGCTAGCCATCTCTCACCACTGAGGGCCTGTCCCGATGGTCGTGTGGTCTATGGTGTTGCCACTGACTGTTAGCTGCCTCTCATCACTGAGGGCCTGCCCCGATGGTCGTGTGGTCTATGGCGTTGCCACTGACTGCTAGCCATCTCTCACCACTGAGGGCCTGCCCTGATGCTCGTGGGATCTAAGGCGTTGCCACTGACTGCCAGCTGTCCTTCACCATTGAGGGCCTGCCCTGATGGTCGTGTGGTCTAAGGCGTTGCCATTGACTGCTAGCTGTATCTCACCACTGAGGGCCTGCCCCGATGGTCGTGTGGTCTATGATGTTGCCACTGACTGCTACATTATAGCTGTCTGTCACCACTGAGGGCCTGCCCTGATGATCGCGTGGTCTATGGCATTGCCACTGACTGCTAGCCGTCTCTCACCACTGAGGGCCTGCCCCGATGGTCGTGTGGTCTATGGTGTTGCCACTGACTGCTAGCTGTCTCTGACCACTGAGGGCCTGCCCTGATGGTCGTGTGGTCTAAGGTGTTGCCACTGATTGCTAGCTGTCTCTGACCACTGAGGGCTGCCACTGACTGCTAGCTGTATCTCACCACTGAGGGCCTGCCCTGATGGTCGTGTGGTCTAAGGCGTTGCCACTGACTACTAGCTGTCTCTCACCACTCAGGGCCTCCCCTGATGGTTGTGTGGTCTAAGGCGTTGCCACTGACTGTTAGCTATCTCTCACCGCTGTCCGGGTTCGAATCTCACCCGGGCCATGTGAGAAAGTTGCCAGCGACTTGGGGTTAGGCGGCGGTTTTCGCCCAGAACACAGGCTTCCTCCACCAGTTACAACTGGCTAGTAACGACTTAACAGAAAATAAGAAAATGGCAGAAAAATTAACGAATAACAAAAGATTCCCCTAAAATAGAGAGGCTGAGGTTTGATAGAGAGGCAGCGAAAAGTCAACCAAAGACAGGGACTCAAACTTTCATCGAAGACAACCAAAAAGAAAAGTACAACAATGTAAAACTCTACAAGAAGGGATATAGACCTCTGTGCATAACGAGATATATTAACCTCTTTGTCACGCACAAACCAAAATTTAAAAATATATATATTTGTGGTACAGAATGCGTTGAATCTTATGACACCATTTGGCAACAAGTGACACTATTTGGCACCACGTTGCAAAATACGGCACCGAATGCATCATGTTGCAAAGGAGATCTTACTGTAAGTGTTACCTATGACCAATGATAATTTTCTGCAACTTTACCACGATACTACTATCTCAGCCTACAGCACTGTGGCATGTGTCAGCTGGCAATGACGTCATGACGTCATTGTTTCCCGTGTGCCTGTCCTCGGCATCAATCTTGATGTAAAATACAAGATGAAAGACGGCCGCGTGCGCGCTATTGTCACTGCTTAATGCTTGTTAGGCGGCTTGCCTTTGATCACCATAATCAGCTCCTGCGCAAGCCCAGCCTTTAATGACGTGCTGTGCGTTATCTCCCATTTCAGAGCCTGATTAATTTTTGGCTAATTCCATTATTCCATTATTGAATATACTACGTCAGTCAAGCCTATGGAATGAAGCAAAGCTGGAATCCCACGAAATTCATCAATACTGTAACCAATTCTTTTATAAATGTTGAGCAACATTCGAAGGTAAATTTTCGTTACAAATGATTTCAAAGGACGTCTCGTGCTTGTTAACAGGTATCTAAGATATGCCATTTACAAGGTCATCGAAAAATGTAATCTCTTTTCTGTATGCAATTATAGCGCTTTGCGTATGGGGTAGGTAATATTCAAATTAATCCATGTTTGTATACTATAATGATCACTCGCTTTTGAAATGATAACTTATTGGATCTTTTGATCAAATTGTGCAATAATATAACTAGTGTTATATATCACTTTCCCATTTGATATGATATTAATTATGATGTACAAACAAACTTTTTTTCCAAAATTAGCACTGGAGTACATACTTCATTGGAGCATCATAATCAGCATATAGTAGAATACATTACGCGGGATTGGCTAACAAGTCACTTTAATGTATGACTCACAGGACAACAATGAACAGGCGTAATCCCTCCCTTTTTGTATAAGTCTGCTGTAACGAATAACAGGCTATCTTGCGTAGGTTCTACATAACTTCTACCCAGCTCTGTTTAAATGTTCACCTGTGTTATTTGTGACATAACAATAATTTTCTGTTTTCCTCTGTAATAACATAGTACCGCAAATGTAGTTTATATTTTGTCTCTACTATTATTGTTATATAGCGAATCCGCAAGTCAGTAAACACACACACTCACACACACACACACACATATATGTATATATATATATATATATATATATATATATATATATATATATATATATATATATATATATATATATATATATATATATATATATATATATATATATAATTTTTTATATATATATATATATATATATATATATATATATATATATATATATATATATATATATATATATATATATATATATATATATATATATATATATATATATATATATTACCTTCTATCATTGGCAACAAGTACAGTACATTTGATTCCTGCACCAGTCGCCTTGATATCTGCCAGTGCTTGGTTGTACAAACGCCCATGGATAACGTCAAAAATGAGCAAAGCACATCAATGACCCATGTAGCATACGAATCAAAGGTAAGTTCAATTGTGAGGTCATCCTTGCCTTCATGGCCAAGAAACTGGGTGACAACCGGGCGTGCAGGAATTAAATGCATGTACCATAGGTGCTGCGTAATGCCATAGCCGCCATCAAGGCGGGGCCGGAAACTGCCTGGAATTTAGCTCAGTAAATCTCCACGCCCGCAGCTGAGTACTTTATGAGGGCTGCACTAGACAGCCTGCTTATAACAATGGCGGCGACTAGATGCCACCCACTCCCCGCCACGACAGCAGCAATCTACTCAACCAGGTAAGCAACAGCAATGTGCAACCAAAACTATTAACCTTTCCAATGCTGAGGCTACTTTTGTCAAAAGCACATGGATGAAAAGATTTCCGAAAACCATCAAAACCCTATCCTTTTGGTATTTATTGGATAGCTCTCACTGAGTACTCTCAGATGAGTACCCATTTGCCAGGGTTTTAGTCATCTTTAGTTTTATTGCATCATTTTGTTTTGGCCAAATTAGCCACCAGCAGCATAAGGGTTAACATTGCTTTGGTTGACAACATCCAGGGAACCTAGGAAAGCAAGAAACAAACATCATAGTATGACTCTACAAGTCCGACCATAAATTGCAACAACATCTTATCGGTTATTTAAAGCATATAGCAGAAGTTATTCCTTCCAATGCTGAGGCTACTATCGTCCAAAGAACAAGGACACAGCGATTCCTCAGACAATCTTAGCCCTGTCATGTTGGCATCCATTGGTAAGCTCTCGCTGAGTACTCTCAGATGAGTACCCATATGCCAGGGTCCAAGTACTACTGTGGGTTACACATATGAAATGGCAACTAGTAGTCGAATAAGGAGAGAAGTACAGTACAGACATTTAATTCCTACACCGGTCGACCGGACGTCTGCCTGTGCCCAGTTGTACAAACACCCATGAATAGCATGTCAAAATCGTACGTCGAGCACATCAATGCCCCATGTAGCTTGCAAATCAAAGATACGTTCAGTTCTGAGGTCATCCATACACCCATGCCCACGAAACTTGGTGGCAGTCGAGCGCGCAGTCGTTCAATATCCCCGGGCTGTCCACACATTTAGTGCAGGAATTAAATGACGGCACTGTAGTTATAACCACATTGAAATGAGGGATAGTTATTTTTCTGAGAACAATATTTTGGCTATCAAGGAAAGATTCAAATTGACGTGGCATCTATGATCAGTTTCCATCTTTAATTTCAACTTGTGAGACCAACGCTAAATCCTTCCAATGCTCAGGGAACCTGCGGCCTAAGCACAAACTTAAGATGTAATACTTTAAAAAACATCTGAACCCTGCCATGTTGGTATTCATTGAATAGCTCTCGCTAAGATTTCTCAGATGAGTACCCATATGTCAGGGTTTCAGTCATTATTCAGGTTTTTGCATCATTCTTTATTGGCAAAATTAGCCACCAGCAGCATACGCGTTAACTAATCTATCATGCTAGTTTGCTGCGGGTAGGTGGCAAGAGATTAATAGGTACCCAATGGGCATATGCAGGCACTTATTGAATGCTGTATATTCCGTATATCATTTTGTCTATGTAAAATGAGTTTCTTGTTTACTCTACAGTCATAGTTTAATGCTTTCCTTTTTGTTTTCTTAATTTAATTTTGAGTTAAAGCTTTGTTTGTCTGTGTACTTTGTCGATCATCTTTCTTATTTTTTCATATGCTTTTTTGTGTTTCAACACAATGAATCATAAGGTACACACATCAAATAATTAAAACACTGCTGGATGAGAAATAGAAAAACAAATAGCTTATATTATTAGTGGTAAGGTTTAAGCACGCTACGCTCGTAAAGTGAAACAAACGTTGAAGTGGAAATGCGTTACTGAAACAAAGTAGTTGTTTCGTATTATTTAATCATGTGTTCTTAATTGAACATTTTGATAACACAATGCGATACGGCATTGCAATTTTGATTGTAATAAAAAAGGAGCAATTCCGTCAAAAACAACTTCCAAAATCAATGCATTCCACGAAGGCTTCGTTGTTACCACGTGTTTAGTACAGTACAGCCATATAATTTCTGCACCAGTCGACCGAACGTCTGCCAGTGCCTGGTTGTTCAAACACCCATGGATAACATGTCACCAAAATAAGCCAAGCACATTAATGACCCACGTAGCTTGTGAATCAAAGCTACGTTCAGTTGTGAGGTCATCCGTCGATCCATGGAAAACTTGGTGGTAATCGGGTGTGCGGTCGTGTATAATGTCCGGGCTGTCAACGCGTTAATTAGTGCAGGAATTACATCTCGGCACTACGAAAAGTTTCATGCATGAAATAATTGTGTCATGAAAAAACTCATTTTCATGCATGAAAATGAAATTTCCAGACATGAAAATGAAATTTCCAGACATGAAAATGAAATTTCCATGCATGAAAATGAAAATCTTGCCCAAAAATGTTCATGGGTGAAAACTTTCTTATATGAAGTTGTGTTCGGCCAACTACCCATGAAAATCTTTCGGGCGAAAAATTCATGACAGGGGCGAAATCTTTATTTTCATGCATGTAAATATCATCTTTTGTCATTTTCATTCATGAAATCTTCATGCTACATTTTTTTTATGCATGAAACGTTTTGTACGGCAGTACATGTTACGAGCGTGAGTGACATGCCACTGTGTACTGCCAGTGCTTCCAGGCGCCTATAATGAACTACCTTCGTTTCTAGGAAGACCTCCGTTGGTATTTTCTAAATTAGTTTCATTAAGAGTAGGAGAGAGTCGGCGCCTATTACCATGCCTGTATTGCCTGAGATATGAAAAAGCTGCTGAATTGATAAGGAAAATCATGCCTCACGGCTGCATTATTGTTTAGTGCGCATGCGCATCAATTTAGCCCTTCCAATGCTGATGATACATTCGTCCAAAGTACAAGGACGCAAAGAATTGTGAAAACCATCTAAACCCTGTCATGTTGGTATTCATTAGAAAGCTCTCACTGAGTATTCTAAGATGAGAGCCCATATGCCAGGGTTTTCTGTTATTTTTTAGTTCTTGGCCAAATTAACCAGCAGCAGCATAAGGGTTAAAAAGAAGGTCAGTATATCTGTTCATCGACATCATGTCAATGCAATATTCAATAGCCTGTCCATACGGCTTTAGAGAGAATAGATCAAATTGCAAAGAACCTCAAAAGATAAAAAGGAGAGCAGAATCAACTCACAGGATTAATGATTTCAAGAGTTGCACTAATGAAATATACAATGATGACATAATTATATTGAAAAGTTGACCATTTGCCGAGAAATTTATTACCGTAGCGTTTATCGTTGCAAGTACATGTTTTCACAATACATGTATTTCCTGGGATACATTTCTAATGTGGAAAGAATCAAGACCTACCTTTATAGGATGCCTAAGTATTATTCTTATGGCAAGCGAAAGAATGCTGGATAAGTATATAATCAAGAAACAAAGTTAAGATATATGATGTTGATAATATTTTGGTATTGGTCAACACAGCTTATATTTGATGTGTTTGAAATATGCCAGGAAAGGTTAGAAAAGGGAAGATCTTAGATTTGCATGATATGAGACATAGAATGTGTGTTTTAATTAAATGCAATCAGTTTTATGCTCAACTCGACGATAATATAAACTACCTTGAAAAAAGGTCATATCCAATCTAAGACTTCATTGAAAGCTATTGATACACGTAGATAAGCTTACTGAAAAATGAAAGTTTTTGAACGACGTCACTATCGAAAGTTTGCAATGACAAAGGAGGGTTTGAGACAAGTTTGTGTGAACTTTGGTTGCCAATAAGTGTGAATTTCGTAATTAGATCTATGCGTTTGTGTCAATCGAACATGTTTGAAATAGAAAGCATACATTACAAGAACAATTAACTAAAACATATCTGACAGCCGTTCTTGAACAAGAGTACCGACATTGAATTCCTGCACTAAATGCCTGGGTAACCCAGGCATATTACACGACCACATGCCCGATTGCCAGCCAGTTTTCTGGGCATAGATGCACGGATGATATCACAAATTAACGTAGCTTTGATTCATAAGCTCCGAGGGCCATTGATGTGCTTGCCTTATTGTTTGACATGTTATCCATGGGTGTTTGTGCAACCAGGTACTGACAGACGTCCGGTCGACTGGTACAGGACTTACATGCCTGTACTTGACTGAGGGTGTCCCCTCAATCTGCAGTAATGCTGATTTACCATAAGCGCTATTTTGCAGCTTACTCTGAGTCCCGGAAGGTGGATTGATAATACTTTATGTGTGTGACAAGACCCAACTGTGATGACATTCATTATAAAAGACAAGGAGACATAATAAACGTCATATTACCTCAAAGTCACTTACATGAAAGGTGCATGATTAAGTAATAATTCATACTTCTATCAGCAATACCATAGTAAATCAAATCCATATAAATTTATACTATTTGTATCGTTAAAAAGCAGGTGTGTCCTATGATTAAGAGGGCTAATTGATGTAAACATAACGCATTTAATAGTGATTTATTAATCTGCTGTCTGATGCATACCTGTGATTAAAGGCTTCATCCAGACACTCGGTGACGTCATCCCTAGGTTATCTGAAGGACGAGCTGAACAAGGTCAGGGCTCAACATTAAGAAAACACTTCATTAGCCCAAAAGGGCTAGTTACTGTAACTTTTACTAGCCCTTAAATATTTTTGCTAGCCCTGATTTGACTTTTTGTTTTAAATATGGTGATCTTTGTTGATAACATAGCCTCTTTTGATAACATGAAAAGAATACAGTGTATTGTGTTGAATTGAGTTTTATTATCATCCAGGTATGCAGAGCCAGAGGAGGGCTTCATACTTTTTTAAGTGCTGATATTCTAATTCTATCTAGCCCCTCAGGGCTACTCACAGGTAGAATTTACTAGCCCTGACTTTCAATAACTAGCCCGGGGCTACAGGGCTAGCCTTAATGTCGAGCCCTGAAGGTAAAAAATAAAATAATTTGGTGTAATAACAATATGAAATGCTATCAGCCCCTACCACAGGCATCAGGGATGGGAAGATACATTTAGCTACAGTGCCGGCATTTAATTCCTGCACTAAATGAGCGGGCCGCCCGGGCATAGTTCACAACCGCACGCCCGATTGCTACACAGTTTCTTGGCCATTTATGCATGTGTGACGTCACGACTGAACATAGCTTTGTTTGACATGCTATGTGTGTCATTGATGTGCTTTGCTTATTTTTTGAATTGTTGTCCACAATAGTTTTTATAACCAGGCACTGGCAGACGTCCGGTCGACTGGTGCAGGAACTAAATGTCTGCACTGTAGTTTCAAAATTCGCCTGTATGTCAACTCTTAAAGTCATATTATGTTAATAACTTTTTTCTAATACTGTTTTTAATTTTTCTCCTGGTATTTCTTATATTGTAATTCATATAGCAACACAGTATGTCATAATCCCACAAAAAAAATCAATCAGTCACTGTATGTAAATATCAAATATCTAGTTTACTTTTCTCACCATTGAAAAAGGTTGATCAGTTCAAAGTAAACTGGCCATGGACCCCAAACCATCATAAAACTGCTGAGTGTACCTTCAATATTTGCACTTTTTTTCTTCCATGCACATTTGTCGATAAAGCAGGCTTTTGCTAGTTGTAGTAGAGTTTTTTTCCTTCTTGTCTTTTCTGATAGATTATTTGTTTTGTGGTTATAATTGTTTTGTTATTGATATGATATTTGGTCTTTTGACCAAATATTTTGTCAACATTTGGAATTCTTATTGGTACACCTAGACATGCTTGAAGCTAACTTTCAACATTGCTCCAAATATTAGAAACTATTGTACATTCAAAACGTGCATGGCAGATATCTTCTGAAAATTCTCTGCATCTTGGACATTTATCCGAATCTTTTATTCCCATTTGGAAAAAGATCTTATTTGTCATCACCCGACCATGTAATGATTTGAATTGTATCTCGTATATACACTTTCTGGTGATTTTGTTAATGTTTTAGAACCAAGTTCTATTGTTTCTATTGGAATACCTTCATTTAGTTTTTTGGACCATTTCTCTTTGATAGATTATAGCATTAGAAGATCGTATTGCATTATGTAATTGTAAGTGGTTGCAGATCCTTTAACTCCATATCCTGTCTTTTGTAATAATAGAGGAAGCTTAGTTCTGACAATTGGAGTCATTTTCATAAAGTTAGCATATAAGTTCATAATATTGTGTCTTAGTGTTACATAATCTAGGTAGTTACAGTCACACCCCTATCTTTTAATTCCTGCCTTGTCATCAATTCTCCCTTTTGAGTTAAGATATCAGATAATGTGTGCAGACCTTTGCCACACCAAGCTTTTCTAAAGAGCAATAGTGTTTGTGAATTAAACGAATGGGGTCTGCAGTGAAGTTCAGAGGTGTTTTTTGGCTTACATATGTGTAATAAGCTCTCTGCATTTGCTACTACATACAGCCAAAATTTGTTTTGGATATTTTGTCTAATTCTATTTATGTCCCCATATCAAGGTATTTTGTGAATATTAAGGATCCTAGGAAACGCAGCCCATCCTAGCGATTCTTGTTGAATTCTGTTCAGCCATGGGAGTTTTAAAGCTGCATCAAATTTCCTCAAGTTTATCAATTTGAAGCCTGCTAGTGTGAGCAGAGTTTATAGTTACTTTTCCTATATTTGCTTGGTTTGGTCCCCTATAAAAAGTTATCAAAGATTTCTTCTAATTCTTCTATATTTTGGACTTGGGATAGCCCTATGTCACCTTGAGTGCCTGTATGTAATGGTATTGTTTCTTATCCACCTGTAGAGGTGACATTTCCTTGAGTCTTTACACGACTCCTCTTGAGTGTGTCTGAAATATATGCATATTTCTGTCTGTCCAGTACCCTTCCAATTATGCTAAGGTTCCTCAGGTATGAGGTTAGTCTTGTAAGGGGATAGTCGGTTTTCGACCCCCTTTGGTTTAAAATTTTTCTTTTGCCATTTATGTCCTACTGTTTATGCTTGATTTTGTTAGAATAACTCACAGAGGTGAGATATTTATTGTAAGGGACAGCCAGATTATAAACATTTGTTCTTTAATTAGGTTTTTCTCTTGGTGCTGTATACCAGCACTCAGCAAACTTGATGGTTAAATTTAGAAATATATGCATTCTCTGTTTGTGTTAATCCCCATATAAACCCCGTATGGGGGCTAGACCTAATAGTCTTGCTAAGGGCTTGTTTATATCTTAGTGTACACTTGGAATGGTTACAATCATATCCAATGTACCAAATAATAACCTGTATTTTGTCAGTTTTAAGTTATATTAACCTTGTATGTTCTATGTTCAGTTATCTCACTGTTAATAACGTAATACCTACTGTTAGTAGTAGTTGTAAGTATGATGCAGATGCATTATATCTTAATACTTTCTTTTGCCACTAGATGGCGTTCGAGTTTTGTGATTATCTGCAGTATGAGCGTATGAAATACGACGCAATCCAAGCACACTGTCCAGTAACATATGGTTTTGTGCTATCAAACTACCTAGCACCATACATATTTTCCTGGATATGTCTTGTCTACGGGTAAAATTGTATCATACTTTAGTATAGGTTTTCTGCTGTTCTGTAGAACACCTTTTGTATAGACCCATCCTAAAACCTAGGTGGATGGATGTTTTGGGCAGTAACATTTAAGTTTTAGTTTGTTCACTTGCCGCTAGATGGCGTTCTTGTATAATGATAGCAAAGTGTGCGAGCGTGCTCCTCATACCTCAGTCCTTGTACACTTCTAGTATGCATGTATGTCTGACATACAGTATACCTTTTTTCTTTTTTCTTCTACTAGATATGTATAAAATACGATTTCATGTTTTGCCCCCAGGTATGCCTGGTGTATATGCTGAACCTCAGTAACTAGACTTTCAGTTACTTATTTTTGATATGTTACCTATTTGTACTACTGTTATTTTTTGAGAAATATTTGTAATTGTATGAATTTTTGTAACGTGACGTTACAGCCAATAAACATTCAATTCAATTCAATAGACAGCAGGATATGTGTGATTTTTACGATATTATTTAACTTTTCCAAAAGGTGGGACAAACATGATAGATAACAACTAACAGTTATAGTTTATTGACGTATAGTGGCATATAAGTGAGTGAGCATTGTCACCCGAGGACGTAGCCCGAGGGTGACAATGCTCATGAGGGGTAGACTATCATATTGGCAACCCAACAGCGATGTCATATTTGTTTTATTATACCAAACACCCCCCCCCCCCTCACCCTGGGCACCCAGAATCCATGACAAGTTGAAACTTACAAAACCCACTTGGGCAGTGCAATTTCGGAGCAGCAGGTTTACCATGCAGACCATGCTGGGATGTCATATTTGTTCATCATACCGAACAACCTACCATCTCAACTGGGTTGAGATTTTACTTTTTCCCTAAATTGAGACACTCGCACATGTTGTTCTCAACAATAAGATAATACCATTGTTGACGGCGGCATGCTGCTTATACTTTCGCCACGTGTGGGGATCTTGAAAGCATGACGTCCTCAACAATATAGGGAATCATGAAACGGCACCTTAACAACGGGTGCTAATACGTCCTCTCCTTGACAGCGGGTGCTAATACGTCGAATGGTGACCACTGTCAAGGAACCTACAGAAGCACAGGTTGCCAACAGCTTTGACACATGGCTCTCATCCAATGGGAGGTATAAGAAAACCTTATATGCCACTATATACGTATTCCGCTACAGTCAAGAGTGTCATCATCACCACCCTAGGCCCGGTGCACAAACCCCATATGCACCGACATACAACACCCCATTGTATGCACAATCTCACTCATATTGAGTTTAGGATTAAGAGCCCACTTACCTAGGGAAACCCCATCCCACCCAAAAGCGCTAATCACAACGCTACGGTATTTTTCACCAATTGCTTCTGATGAGGGACATCTAAGCCCGAAACCGTCAATTACGTCCCACCCATTATGGGGAAACGTACTACCATTGTTGACGTTCTACGTGACGTCACAAGCGCGCGATATCCCAGCAAACGGCTGCTTGATGCGTTATCTTGGCAACCTATTTTTTCTTTCTTGTTTCCCTTCTCCAATTTCTGGAGGCTCACTGATTGGTCAGGAGCTGGGCTCGTATCTGCATACGATCCTTAATAGCTAGAGTCGCTTTGTGTATATTCACTGTCTCACTGCTGAATAGGTCATCAGTATAGAAGCTGCTGTCTAGATGACTGTACTTCCTACAGCGAGTCATGTGACCTAGAGTGTCTTCATCCTCCTCACATAGGGGGCAGTCCAAATTGGCCCTTCCGTTCTTATAGTTAGTGGCGAGGTTGAGCATCATCAGCCTGCTTTTAATTGCAACTCTAGCATCTTCTGATTTTAGTTCAGTTAGGTACTCTTTCCTTTCAAATGTTTCTATGTTTGCAATTTTTGATTTCTCTTTCCTCATACTTTCAAGCTCAACTTGAAGCTTCATTTTAATTGCACTATCAACAGTTTTCTTCCAGAAGTATTTACTGAGGTTTCCTATCTCCTCATCACTGTACTTCTCGAGGTTGTATTTCTGTTTGATTATTTTTATCTCCTCATTCCAACATCCAGGCATATCCAGTTTTTTCTGTTCATCATATACCTGTTTGATTAATTTTGTCGGAGGCCCACTTAGTATTCTGTGTAGGAAGAGAAGTTTCTTCTTAGATATTTGTTGTTCAGCTGGCATTATTCCAGTCTCTGCATATAACCCGTATCCAGGAGTACTTTCTGGGAGTTTTAAGAGTCTTTTTAGACATCTAAGGGTGATCTTATCAATGCTATTTATGTCACTTTTACGTATGTTTGTCCACGTTTCACTATTGTAATATATTTTTGGTATTATTACCACCTCCATGAGTTTAAGTTTCACTTGTATATCTTTTTCTGGGATATTCATTCCCTTGCTGATTGCAATCAATTCCATGGTGTCGAGATGGGCTTGTTTTTCTCTTTTTTCTATGTTTACATCTAGGTTGTTTTTACAGTTTAAGTTATCACCTAGGTATTTGTACTGTGAACAGCTGCCCATTTCTTGGTTGTTAATCCTTATTTCCGGGATTTCAGGAAGCTTCTTTTTATGTACCATCATCACTTGGGACTTTTGCATATTGAACTTCATTCTGTTTGCATTCTGGAACAATTCGTTGGCAGCTGCAGTTTTCACTGATATTCTATCATTGATGGAGGTCTGAAGGATGTCATCTTGAAACATTTGTGATGGAATTCTTATTTCACCATATTGAACTCCGCCTCCTCCAGTTTCCACTATTTCCTTGGCAGTGTCTATGAGTTTAGCGCACATTATGCCAGCCATAACTGTACCCTGCATAACCACCTCATTTATCTGGAATGGCTCAGTTTTTCCCACGTGGGTTTCAACTATTATTTCAGCTGTCTTGTTCATTTCATATATCAACATCCACTCTGGACCCCTTACTCCACTCTCCCACAGCGACATCATACATTTTCTCAGCCATAGTCTGTCAAAACACTTCTCTAGGTCAAAGAATTGCAGTGTCACTGGCAAATCTATATATTGAAAATAGTCAAGCATTGCTCGAAGTATGAACAGGTGTTCAGTGGAACTTCTGTTTTTTCTTGCTCCATTCTGGCACTCACTCATTGCAGAGTCGATTTTTGAGTATTGCCTGTTTAGGATTATTCTTTCAAATATTTTTTGAAGACTGGATGTTAGAAAAATTCCTCTTTTGTTGTTTAAGTAATCTTTTTCCCTTTATTTTTGTAGATGCTCTTTATTTTCACTTTCCTCCAATCTCTTGGACACTTTTTTTCCTTAAGTATTTTATTGTACAACTTTTTTAGTGATATTATCATGTCACTTCCTCCCCTCTTAATCATCTCATTTGTTATTTCATCACTTCCTGGTGCTTTATTATTTTTAAGATTTTTAATCACTGTGTTCATTTCGTCATTACTTATATTCTCTGTCATGGAGTTCCTGGCAATCTCTGTACACTTTCTGAATCGCTTGTCTGTTATCTCCTGAATAATTCTACAGCTTTCATCAATCTCTCTGGTCTTCAGTATCTCCTGGTAGTTTTCTTTGTATGCATCCTTTATTTCATCAGAAGTTACACACTCCTTGCCATTTTCTGTCACCTTGCTGGCTGTATCCACCTTTTTAGGATTCATTCGCTGTTTTAACTTCCAAAACTCATTTGACTTTACTCCTCCTCCTTTATCTAGAGTTTCCAGGTTGTTCTGTATTTGCTTTATTCTCTCCGCTTCCATAGCTCTTGATATTTGTATGTTGAGTTCTTCTAAGTCTCTCTCGGTCTCCATCCTTTTTAAGCAGTTTTTTGCCTTTTTGTTTAGGCTAAGCTCTCTTTTCTTAGTCCTCTTTTTTATCAATCAGTTCTTTGACTGTTTTGGCCACTGTTACTTTTCCACTTTTTATAGTCTTCTTTTTAAAGCTATTTTTACGTATTTTGATAAATTCTTTCTTCCATGCCTCAGAGGCTTCGTCTATATTGGATGCATTGTGAGCATTGACTAGCGTCTTGTTGTTTTCTGTTAGTTTTTCATAGATAAACCATCCATTCTCATCATCTAGTTTCCATCTTTTTTTTTCTTTTTTTTTTTTTCACATCCGAAGCCCAATAACGGGTCGCAACTACAACACCATCAGATGTTGCAGTTGCAAGACCAACAACATTATCTACTGTATCACATGTCAAATATGCTTCAAACAGTATATTGGACACACCAAAAGAACTCTGGGTGAACGGATGTGTGAACACTTCCGCTACATCACCCAACACAACTCCACTCACAGTGTCGGCCGACACTTTAATATGGAGGATCACCAAGGTCTGGGCAATGTTAAACTACATGTTTTACAATTTGGCCGTAAAGATCCTGACTCACAGGAATCTTTAGATATACGCTTAGAATTAGAACGCCTATGGATCCATAGGCTCAGATCAACTACCCCCATGGGACTTAATGTATTCGATTGAATCGATTTGGGCCCCCATTCCATGAATATCTGTTTACCTGTTTACCCCAGTTAATAAATGTTATACTCTTCAGGGTACAGATTTTCAGGCTCAGAACATGCTGACCAAGCGCGATGTTCTTTATTTCCCAGACCAGTGCCTTTCCCCCAAAAGGGATTAATCTTATAAGATCGTCTAGCAACATTATACCAGGACAATATCCTGAGTTGAACCCCTTCCTTTTATACCTTTTTCAGATCAAAATTCTTTTCACAATATATTTTTCGTATGTGACCGCAGATGTGATACCTACTACCTACTTTTAGATCTAAACCCCATAATATTCTTCTTTCTAATCCTTAGTTTTTTTGCCCCCCTCCTCTGATGATTACAACACATGTATGAAACCGCAATGGATTAGTTAACTAACAATCCAGAGGGCGCCACTTTACGGCTCTCTCCCATCACTGTTTGCCATGGAGACGCGATCGCGTACCGGGCAAACAACGTGATCCACTATTGTTGCTACACGGGACGCTGGTCTGTTGATTGACGGAATTCGTCATTAGCGGTTAGGACTTAAACAAAACAACACCGGGAAATTTCTGTTCTCCTTTCCCCACTCCGGTTTTATTATATTATCTAGTTTCCATCTTGTTTCTTTTCTTGTTTTTTCCACTCTTCTGTGGATTATTTGGAGATTTAGCATCATGTGATCTGATTCAATTGTGTTCGTTTCCTCCTCTCTTATCTCATATTTTGTGAGAACATATTCCTTTTTGTCATCAATTGTCATCTCCTCTACATTCCTGTACCTATTGTTGTCACGTGA
>OZ012696.1:16823684-16866066 GCA_963942565.1 Maea johnstoni | reverse complement strand
TGGAGGGGGATTCTGCGTTGGTTCAAGAAAGACACACCAGGTGGTGTGTCAGAGGCTAGCAATGTAAGATTGTAGTACCCGAAAAGAATAAATGTAAATGGCTTAAACTATAGCATTTTCTATGAAAGTGTCATTTGATGTCATTGAAGCTTTTTGCTTTTAAGGTCTTAGATGCTCTTGGTCTTGATCTCAAAAGGTGCTACACAATTGACAATTTGACATATCATCAATATTATTATTGAATTCATTATTAAATTTATTATTGAATTTATAATTATTATTGTTATTATCATTCTTATTATTATTATTATTATTATTATTATTATTATTATTATTATTATTATTATTATTATTATTATTATATCAATAATTTATAACTAGTGTTATTATTATTATTTTTACTATTATTATTGTAATTATTATTATTATTATTATTATCATTATTATTATTGTTATCATTATTATTATTATTATTATTATTATTATTATTATTATTATTATTATTATTATTATTATTATATAGTAGTTACAGTCACACCCCTATCTTTTAATTAATATAATAATAATATAATAATATTGTCATTTGATATTGCGCCCTTTCCATATAAACATGCTCAAAGGCGCATTGCATTCATTGTCAGAGGATAGATGTTGATATCCACATAGTTATTTGATAAATACATCTTTGAACAGATGTGTTTTCAATTGTCGTTTGAAGATTGCCACACTCCCAGCTGCCCGAATATTATTTGGGAGCTGATTCCATAGTTTTGGGGCACAGGCACTAAATGATCTGTCACCGTAGGTTTTCATGTTGGTTCTCGGCTCGCAGAGTAAGTTCTTGGATGTTGATCTCAGTGTCCGTGGTGGGACATACTCTTTCAGCATTTCCCTCAGGTAAGAGGGTGCAGTTCCATGCAAACACTTGTACGCCAGGAGAAGAATCTTGAATTCAATTCTCTTCCTGACTGGTAACCAGTGAAGTTCCTTTAGTACTGGAGTGATATGGTCATACTTCTTTGTGAGTGTGATCACCCTGGCGGCATTATTTTGTACTCTCTGGAGCTTACATATTAGCTCTTCAGGTATTCCACAGAGAAGTCCATTGCAGTAGTCGAATCTTGAGGTTACCAGGGATATGACAGCACCTTTAGTTGATTCTGCAGTCAAGTATTTTCTGATCCTTCCAATGTTTCGAAGGTGATAGTTTGCAGATTTGACTGCCTTTGACACATGTGCGGCCATATTCATGCTTGGATCAAAAACAGAGCCCAGATTGCCGATAGGTATATTGAGAATCTTAACAATCTCACCATTTACGGAGATGCTAGGCACAGATATTTTGGCTCGCTGCTTAGGGGTACCTAGCACTAGGACTTCCGTTTTGTCTGCATTCAGTTTTAGCTTGTTCTGTGACATCCATGTATATATGTCAGTGAGGCAGCCCTCCAGCCTAGCAACTCCTATGTCCACAGCTTGTTGAGTGATAGGTTTTATTGCCAGATAGAGCTGTGTGTCGTCTGCATATATGTGAAGCTCTAAACCATGCTTTCTGATGAGTTTTCCAAGGGGCAGGAGGTAGATCAGGAACAACAATGGTCCTAACACTGATCCCTGTGGTACGGACCACAGAATGTCCTGTAACTCAGAGAATGACTTGTCAATCTTGATGCGGAGTGTGCGTCCTGACAGGTAAGACTTAAACCAAGCAAGTGCTTGACCCGTGATACCTAATGTATTTTCCATTCTGCTGAATAGAATATCATGGTCGATGGTGTCGAACGCCGCACTCAGATCTAACATGACCAGTATAACTACTCCATGCTGGTCAATGCTGGTTAGAATGTCATTCTGTACTTTCACTAGGGCAGTCTCAGTGCTGTGACCAGGCTTGTAAGCAGATTGTAAATGTTCATGCAAGTTGTTCTCAGTCATGTAGTCAGTGAGTCGCCCCGCCACCACCCTCTCCAACAGTTTTGAGATGTAAGAAAGGTTACTGACAGGACGGTAGTTCTTTAGAATATCTGGATCTAGGTTAGATTTCTTAAGTAACGGTGTTACTATAGCCGTCTTCATGGATTTCGGTACCTGGCTAGATCTGAGAGAAGAATTTATGATGTTAGTCATTACTGGAAGTAATTCGCTTCTACTTTCTTTGATGAGCCAAGTTGGGATTGGATCAAGCATGCAGCTTTTCGCAGGAGACTTGCAAATTATCTTCCATACTTCCTCCTCTGTAGTATTCCGCAGAACATTCAGAGTGGAAACAGGTGGTGACTGTGCTATTTCCAGGTTGATGTCAGAGCAGTCAGGGAGGTTATCCCTGATTTTATCAATCTTTTCCTTGAAAAAGCATGAGAACCTATTTGCAAGTTCTTCTGCAGAGCTGTGTTCTGGGAGTTTTGACACTTTCTGCCTGAAGAGGAGTTCATTCATTGTCTGGGACATCGCTTTTGAATCCTGCCCACAATCAATAATCCTCTGATTGTAATATGACACTTTGCTACTTTCAAGGAGCATTGTCATTAATTCTCCCTTTTGAGTTAAGATATCAGACAATGTGTGCAGACCTTTGCCACATCAAGCTTTTCTAAAGAGCAATAGTGATTGTGAATTAAACGAAAGGGGTCTGCAGTGAAGTTCAGAGGTGTTTTTTTGGCTTACATATTTGTAATAAGCTCTCTGCATTTGCTACTACATACAGTCAAAATTTGTTTTGGATATTTTGTCTAATTCTATTTATGTTCCCACATCAA
Source organism: Maea johnstoni (assembly GCA_963942565.1). Taxonomy (NCBI): domain Eukaryota; kingdom Metazoa; phylum Annelida; class Polychaeta; order Spionida; family Magelonidae; genus Maea; species Maea johnstoni. Next base: position 16,863,310 of record OZ012696.1, on the reverse strand, counting down.
GGTATTTTGTGAATATTAAGGATCCTAGGAAACGCAGCCCATCCTAGTGATTCTTGTTGAATTCTGTTCAGCCATGAGAGTTTTAAAGCTGCATCAAATTTCCTCAAGTTTATCAATTTGAAGCCTGCTAGTGTGTGCAGAGTTTCTAGTTACTTTTCCTATATTTGCTTGGTTTGGTCCCCTATAAAAAGTTATCAAAGATTTCTTCTAATTCTTCTATATTTTGGACTTTGGATAGACAGCAGGATATGTGTGATTTTTACGATATTAGTTAACTTTTCCAAGAGGTGGGACAAACATGATCGATAACAACTAACAGTAATAGTTTATTGACGTACAAAACACGTGGACAGAACAGCACTATGTACCGACACAACATCAGACAACACAATCACAATCAACGGATCGACACGGACATGCCTATCGCGTGCGTATACCCACCTTTTCCCGGAATTCAGGGATACGGTAGTGACGCCCAGATAATGACATCTGGAATGATATAAAAACACGTATTAGCACGTTTGAAAGTGTTGTTGTCACCTTCCCACAATCAAAAGTGTGGCCTTCAAGCCACCCTCTATACCTGTCTTTTAACACTATGGGAACAATAACAGATTAAAAGAATTATTGCCGACACACACTTACACTATTTTGGCCATCCACCGGCCCACTATCAAGGGCGTTATGTTAGTGAACGGCCGTTACCACGTGTCTTCACCATTTTGTCTTTGCTTACCTGCAACTCACACCACTGTCCCGACAGGACACTCCTGTACCTGTCGTGCCTTCCACAAAACTAGTTTTATTACTCACATGTATGATCCACTGCAGTCAAATACATGTACAGATCGCCGACACACGCCAGGTATTACATTCCTGATCTCCTGTACCTCACTTTATGGGTCATATGACAAAACCTTATATGCCACTATATACGTATTCCGCTACAGTCAAGTGTGTCATCATCACCACCCTAGGCCCGGTGCACAAACCCCATATGCACCGACATACAACACCCCATTGTATACACAATCTCACTCATATTGAGTTTAGGATTAAGAGCCCACTTACCAAGGGAAACCCTATCCCACCCAAAAGCGCTAATCACAACGCTACGGTATTTTTCACCAATTGCTTCTGATGAGGGACGTATATGCCAGAAACCGTCAATCACGTCCCACCCATTATGGGGAAACGTACTACCATTGTTGACGTTCTACGTGACGTCACAAGCGCGCGATATCACAGCAAACGGCTGCTTGATGCGTTATCTTGGCAACCTATTGTTGTCACGTGGGGCAGAATACGTAGGCAACAACGCGTGTTGCGGCTTGAATCAGTTGTACAGACATCGTACAACCAGACGGTCAAGCTTTCTAGTACACCGGCATTCCTGTTCGTACCATTCCCTCGTTATTCCATCTTTTAACTTTTCCAAAAGGTGTTAGTTGTCTAGGTGTCCATATTGAGATTGAACTTTTAATATCACTTAACTTTAGCTCAGTATTTCTCTCAGTTATTACATTCATATGTTGTATATTGTATGTTATTCCAAGGGAGATGAATCCTTCAGTCCATATTAAATTTAAATAGTTTTTGGATATTTTTTCTTCAGTTCGAGGAAAATGAGAAAAAGGGCATTTTCCAGTATTCGGATTCCATGATTATTGAGCAAGCACACATTTGGGAAAACTGTGTGAGTCAGTCTTCAGTTCGAAATACTTCAGAGAGAGAGACATAAATCGCAATTTTTCTAATTTAGAATTTATTCAAAAGTTATGTTGGCGGCCAAATATAAAAAAATATAGTTTTGATAGCACTTTTTGTTACAAGTCGCCATCAAGGCTTATTCATCTCTACATAAGGTGGGCGTTGGTGTAGGGGTGGATGACAGGTCTGGTTTTGCTGCCTAAGAGAGTTTTAGTGCATTTTATGCAAGGAAATTACCAAAAACGTGTGTTTTTGGGGATTCTCTTCTAAAAAATCATTTTTCATGGCAGAAACTCACATCTGTGTTGAACACGATGCTTATGGCAAAATAACATGTTGTGACACTGTGACTTTCACCGACCCACTGAGGTGAGTGTTTTGGTGACAAAATCACCAAAATTGAGTGATTTTTGTAATTCCCCACAACTTGACATTTTATCGTGTTATCTGGTGTTTCATATTGTTTCAAGGACGGAATTAGAATGACTGGAGAGGATTCATCAAGGAACCACAGACTTCTCATGGAAATGCGTAAACAATGTCATAGTGTATGTATATGCGATAGGCAGGGGGTTGAATCATGCACGGGGCACGCCTTATGGTATGTAATAGCAGTTGGCACCTCCCGGGGATCCCTAAGCTGGTGTGGCATCCTGCTCGCCTTATAAACGAAGGGGGATGTGTGGATCTGTCTATGGATACCCTGCATCTAAAATATCCCTTAGTCCTTTTTGGATCTGAAGGCTCTGCTCTTACTCTCCCTCTTATATTTCTTTAGCCTAGAATAATTATGTTTTGTCATTGTTCTTCAACAATGACAATGGACCACTTTTTGCTAATATATTATGGCAGTAGATGATCCTTGTGTGTCGATGTGCCTTTAAACACTTATTCATTCATTCATTCATTCATTCATTCTGGGGGTTGATATTTTAATCGTAGTAGTAAGAAATTCATACCGGAGATTTCCGCAGGAGATGGTCCATGGTTACAAAATGCAATTTCTTTAACGATTAATGGAAAACTTGATTCTAAACATTTCTACTAATAAGGGGTAAACTAGTACTTGATGAACAACAAATCATGAACAAAAAATAATGAGTTTGAAATTTTAATGGAATTTACAACATATAACTAGTGCTATTATAACAGGAAGTTTTCGAGCAAACAAATACTCAACGATTTTGAGATATACGATATTATGATTTACTGTATTACCTCTGCCCTCGGTAAAAACATCCTCCCTCTTGGACACATTTCATCAGGATACCCATACTGCCATGGCATATTTGATTAATAGCCAGTCGTAAGTATTTGACTACCCGGCGAAAATCAGCGCCAAACTCCATGTCACTGGTAGCTTCCTCACATGCCCTTTATCAAAGAATTATGTACAGCATTCTAACAAGAAATTACAGTAGATCCTCCAATATATCTAATACGATAGATGGAAGGTGCACTAACATACACTGTAAATTTCCCACCTGCAGAAATTATATACCAAATGCACCGATGTACAGTACAGACATTTAATTCCTGCAACAGTCGGCCGGACGTCTGCCAGTGCCTGGTTGTACAAACACCCATGGAAAACATGTCAAGAATAATAAGCCAAGCACATCAATGACCCACTTAGCTTTCAAATCCAAGCTACGTTCAGTTGTGAGGTCATCCATGCATCCATGCCCTGGAAACTCGATGGCAATCGGGCGTGCGGTCGTGTATTATGCCTGGGCTGCCCATGCATTTAGTGCTGGAATTAAATGTTGGCACTGTACACACGATATAGTTCCAGTATATAGTTCAAGCAAAGAGTAACGCCAAAAAATATTTTTATAAATGGCCGACTATATGGATAAGAGAAACTGATTGAATAGGTACATGATGAAATATAGCTTAAAACCAACAGATTTACAAAAATGAATTGATTTCACATTATTCGCTAGACTCTGGTAAAAGCAATACTAGTATTCACTTTACTACACTCATTTTCTTTTTGGTTTCTATACATGTGTTAGTGATAATGGTAACGATAGGAACAGTATCAGGTTATTATGAAGATTTACAAAATGCTTACCAAATAATACATTGATTGAATCAATTGACTGTTACAAATGAACATATCAACGATGCATTGATAGAATGACAGTTGTACACAGTTTTATACCCCTTAGCAACCACTCTAACAGAGCTCAATATCTCCGATATATTACAATAATCTTCAACATTTGGAACGTGAATTTTCTTGGCAAATCAGAAAGTTATAACCAATGCCCAAATAATGAATAATGTTCACGAAGATCTAACAGCAGTTTAAGCACAGAGTTACAAGAAAGAAGTAAAACTAATAAACATTTGTTCAATGTATAGTGAGCTCAAAGACCATTTACATCTCCTATAGGGAGGAGCAGGTTCTGAGCCCTTAACCCATATTTTCTATAACATACAGTATAATTGTGTATTTGTGCTTCAAACAATCTAGGTCCAAAATACTGAGCGCTGCCGTTTTAAACCAGAAGAGGTCTAATATATCCCACAATGCGTAGCAGTTATAACATCGTTCTCATAGTACTCTGAAAGCGCCTGTCAAACAGGTAGCAAATGTGCTGCCATACTCATTCTAAACTAGGCGCATATTTTGTCTTTGTACTCATAACAGAAGATATCAGGAAGAGCTTAGTTGTTATACCAGGTCTGGGCTAGACGTTTTTTGCGCCAATTCTTTGATTATTTTGCGAGCCTGCTCGCAGTCCAGCTTCATGTTCAGCGCATCCTCATAAAAAGAACTTCAATAGTTAGCAGAATGTGGGGAAGGATAGTGATGTGACGACACCAATATCCTTTCAATGCGATTTTTTCACACTTTGTAATACATTCCATTATGATCATCTGCCAGTAAAATGTTGAATCCCTGGCTTCGTAGGATCAGCTTTTGTCTCTAGAGTTTAGTGAGATTCGTGAGAATGATTCATTTCTTCTCCATCTGACGTCTCCGCACAACTTCGCGCGTCCTACCAAAACATTACTTAACCAATCCTAAATTTCACCTCTTGATTTGAGTCTTTCTGGTTCCCAAAAGGGTGACTTTCACTATATGATGAATGCCAGGCAAAAGATACAGGAGAGTATCCAAGCTGACAAACGGGTTCTTTCAATACTTCCAGGACTACCCCCTGATATGTCCTCTTTGCATAATAAAATACTAATGTCTGCAGAGGGCTGCAAATAGGTTTTATTAGCCACAAATAGTATGTTCTCTGGAAGGTAACAGTTAGAAAGTTGCTTAAGGCATAACACTTCTACTCCTAACTCTTTTGAATGAAATAAGTCAATGTCCATGTCATTGAATCTCTGTAGTTGCCCATTTGCACAGGTGAATTGGAGCTGTTGATTGAAATTATACATAGAAATATGGGATATATTGAATTCTATGGTATCGCCATAATTAAAGAGCTTTTTCGTTTTAGCAATGGTCTTCATTGCATCTAGTGTATCAGATATTGAAACTCCAATCTGAGGTTGAGTAATTGAAAGCTTTAGTTTAAAATCAAGGAAACTTGAAACGATTTCAATTCCAAACGGAGAATCAGAAGGCAGCCGAATATGACCCAAGGCCAATTTAGGAAAATTTTCCTTAAGAAAATACTCGAAGTGGGGACTTAGTTGGGATGAAAGAACAAACAAATCTACCTCCATAAACAATGTTTGGAAGCCGTTCGGGTTTGGTTGACTTTTTCCATTGACCAATGGCATGCATATGTTGTGGTACAAGATGTAATTCGAATTACACTTTATTTCTGGACAAAAATCACCCATGTGTGTCTCATTTGTATGACACTCCACTGAGGAAAATGTCTTGTTGTTGTGCGATAGAAACAAATTGATAGTAGGAAATTGCAATGTAAGTGAAAAGTCAGGTGCCATTATCAAAGTCTTTTTAAGGAAGTTATGGTCATATTGGCACTTTAAATCGTCAAGAATTAGACCATTACAAAAGGCACAATGTGAATTTTTAAAAAGTGTATCAGAGCATTCTCCATCCATTCGTTTTTTAGAAATGATTCCCATGTATGAATCACATGCCTCAACTAAAGCAGGAAATTCAGTTATTGAGGAGTTCAAAGACATGATGCATTTACTGACAATATTGGATACACATGGCCTCAGTGAAAATCTAGGTTTGAAATATAGGTTGCATGCTTTATTACGTAAAAGAAAATGTAATTTCTCAGTATGGTTGAGCCTAAAAAGTGTTTCTCTGAGCTGAACTGTATGCTTACATTTAAATTCTGATTTCCAAGGCTGAAAAGTGGTAAAATTGAGATTGCATTTTGCACAAAATTCATTTCGAAAATCCACGACCTGACCTTTTATTACAGCTGATACAGGTATAACCTCCCTCACATCTAATCTGTCTAAAGTTGGTTCCTCACAGCGTAAACGTACGTCCTCCATTTGACTATTGGCAGGACATTTAGTAATAAGCAAAAGTTCTTGTTTCTTGTATACTTCGTTAAAGCCTCCAGGTTTGTATTTATTTGGCAGGTTAGACTCAAATATATTCTCAGACATTACACAATCTGGAGTGTTGAACGGGTAACTGGTTGTTGGACAAACCGTTTTAAAGTCATAGCAGCAGTCCTGATTCAGCTCACACACAGCATCACAAGCACAAGTTTCTATAATTGAAAACGTCCACGCAAAGCCACGAAGACCACATCTGGCTCTGCAGGACATCATGTTCTTGGATGGTGGGCCATAACAAAGTTTAATGGTATCATTTAGATATCCTCCTTTTCCTGAAATAAAATTTGAATGTGGTACCGGCCCTGGACATCCAATTGCTCGTCGGTGAATATTCCTCTCTGAAGAACTTTGTTCATACCTATCGAAATCTTGCCACAAATGCTCCGTTTTATCTGAAATGAAAGAGAATTTGATCATTTACGTCTCCTAAACCTCTAAATGATTATGATAAATCATTCATCTATGCAACCATGTATTTAAATATCTCTTTTGATAATCTAGATATATTATAAAAAACAAACTAGATATGTTTACCCCTCTTTGATTAATGATATCGATAATATTATGTTTTGATCACACACTTTTCTGTAGAACTTCCAAATCCAAAGATAAGGCGACGGTTACTTGATTTATTGGTTCCCGGATCCTTTTTCAGACCAATTTTACAGGGTCGGGAGGGAGGTAATTAAAAATAACGTTGATCTTTTTTTCTTTTCTTTTAACACACAAAAATCTAAGTAAGCAAACAGTCGGGAGGGAGGTAAAGAAATAAAGTGATCTTTTGGCTAGTAGTAAAATACATACTTACAACCATATTTTTGTATATTAAAAGAATGATTTTTTAATAAGATGATGCATTTCAACAACACTGTATTGCATAACTTTTGTAATGTTGTATTGCTCTGGTATTAATATCCTTGTAGCTTTGTAGTTTTATCACCATGCATGGCAAGTTTATTGTAGGATTGGTGTATCTACTCAGGACTCGGCGGCAGAGCACAAAATAAAGTGGGGAGATTACATTTATTTTCCAATCGGGTCTATTCCACTTTGATCGGCCGATTCGGGAACCAATACATCAAGTAAACATCGCCTTATGCTATTAACCCTTCCGATGTACAAAGCACAAGGATGCAGAGACTTTTGAAAACCATCTAAAACCTGTCATGTAGGTATCCATTCGATAGCTCTTGCTGAGAACTCTCAGATGAGTGCCCATGTTCCTGGGTTTCAGTCATTTAAAAAAAGAAATTGCATCATTTTGTATTGGCCAAATTAGCCACCGGCACCATAGGAGTTAAGCTTGAGTATCCATATCCCTCGTGGATTCATTAGGATATTCCTCTAATCGTATGCCATACCTATGAGATTAAATAAATCTATAAATATTTAGTAGTATGAGACCTGAAGAATTTAATTGAATTGAACTTGTCTATATATTTATATATTGAGGAGGCATGTTCTAGATAACTTATAGAATTAAAGAATACTTGAAATCTTTAGGCAAGTGCAGTTCACTTCTAAGGAACTATGATTGATCAATTGGAATTGTGAAGGTTTATTTCTGATGATGCTAATATTACGCTGTCATTTAAGCTGGTAGTTCAACTCCGCCCCTATTTTTTCTCATAAAACTTGACATTCAAAAATTTCTGCTTTTGTTTCAAAGTTATATGCCATGTACAGTAATTTATATCTGGCTGGCAGTTAGATAGCTCTACCACTGCGCATCCAATTGACTATGCGTTAGTATTGATAAGAGTGCAAAAGAAAATTATCTTCCCTTATCGGGGAGGGTGAAGCAATTAAAATTAAGGCGTTTAAAAGATTACAGAGCACTCCACAGTAACTAGCAGCCAAATAAATCTGGAGAAAGCTAGTTAGGAGACCAGGTTTAATGAGAATGTCCCGGAGAATGTTGAGTCTCAAAAGGCATATTATCTAAAACATGCAAATTGACAGTCGTGTTTGTTATTCTATATCGCATTTTAAAAATCTTATTGACATGCTCTTTTAAATTTTAAGGAAAATGTTTTTTGCACATTGTATTTTGTTATACTCTTTTATATATCAATGTAACTCATACAACATACCCTATCACATAGCCATTTTAAAGAAAACCTACTTTATCTAGAATATTCGTTATAATTGAACTTTCCTGTGTACAGAAATATAAGAATGGAAAATGGTGAATTCACATTGATTTTTTATAGTCAAAACCTTACATATTAACCTTGTAGAACCTTTTCTTGATGCAGAGATAGTTTGCAAATTAATTATTAGTAAAAAATCCACATCCGCGTCTTTGTGCTCCACCCCAGCACAAATGAGCATCTCAAAAAATAGTTTATCAAATTTAAGATCTTCCTTTCCTAATTGTTAGTAATCTTAACCTCTGTTTCTATTCTTAGCACAACCTAGCAAATCCATTGATATTTGATACTCATTATACATTTTAAAACAACCACGTACTGGTACAATTCAATTCAGAGAAAAGTATGGCAAGCAATTCGTCCAAATATTCACTATAAAAAGAAACTCTGTCGCTAAACAATGTCTTATATAAGAATGGGTCAATGTGGTATCAAATACGTAACTCTTTTGCATCATTTTTGAAATTCTCTAAAAAATCCTATTTCACAAACTTTAACCACACCACCGGTAGTTCAAAAGGTAACCTGGTTACCTTTCATTTTTATCAATGTCATCTTTTTGAGAGCATTGTGTAGACAACTGTTGATGCAAATTAAACTCGACTATTTAGCTTACACCCATTTTAAGTAAAATCCGTTTTCTGAATTTCTTGACTTTGCCTCAAAATTGTTATACAACAACAAAACATGCCTTTGTCATTGCAGAACAACATTTCAGGCAATGACAGTATCTCTAAAGAGACACAATTTGCAAAGAAAGAAACCAATTTTGGAGAACAATATGTCAACATATAAGTTGTGGTGAAAATCATTGCAATAAGAAAAATAATTTTCCCTGAAAGCAAAATTGGGTTGGATCTCATTAAACTGATATCCATTTTCCGTAAAGGGAAAATCAATTTATCAAAACAAATTCCGCAAATTATTTTCTGTCTATGGAAAATCAGTTGAATTTCTCTTAACTGAAAATGATTTCCTTTCACGGAAAATTGAGGATTTTTGCATGAATTGCTTGCAAAAAAAGAGCCAATAAGCTTTGCCCACAAAGCTAAGTCAGGTTATCTGTCATTATTCTGGGAATTGTCTTGACAGTCACCTACTGTTGTTCTGATAAAGAGAAAAGGATTGTTGAATATTTGTTTGTTTGTTTGTTTGTTTTGGACCCGTCTCTCTTCCTGTCACCTCTCTCCCCGTACTTTTGTCATGCATCCTGCATCAGGTCCGTACCCTCCCCTGTCCTCCTGTCCTGTACATATTACCTATAAAGTCTCTGGTCTGTCCCTTCCTTGTTTTCCTGTAATAAAGATATATTCAAACCCCACAAAAAAGAACCGCTCAACAAACATCAAACTCCACATATAACATATGTAAAATCTCAAAATGGTTCAATGTTCACAAACCAGCCCCACGTAAATTATAGCCAGTACAGTACTTAAGAATGACCCCATATTGATATCAATTAATCTACCTGTTTTCTGTTCTTCAGATGCAGTCCTTGCTGAAATGCCATCTTGCACATCCTCCTCTTGAGCCACAGTTACAGGTCGGCTGAGTTCCTGCTGGACCCCTGATGTAGCAGCAGTAGCATTAGAGATCTGGTCATGACTTAGCTCCTTTTTTCCAAACACATTTAGGGCAAAAATGAGTAGAATGGAAAGCACAGCAACACAGATTTTACCCATAGCTAAGGCATGGACTTGACTGCACGTTGTGTCTCTCTGCTTTATATGTCTTTGGTATTATACTGCAGGTTCGTGGTCTGGTCATTTCTAATTGTCTGTTTCAACACTTGTTACGGAATCAATAATGGAACTGCTGGCAAGGTAACGATGTATAACAATAGCTTCTGTACTTTTCTATCATTGAAAAAGCACTCTTGCGAATTACAATTTCAGGTTTAACAGCAATAACTGACGTCTATCTTTTCTGAAATAGCAGTGTCAATCACTTAGTGTGTGCAATGAGAGATATTGGAATGGTACCATGTCTTTGGCCACTGTCTATTAACTGGGAAACAAAGCCCCATTCAACATAATGTGTTCTTCATGGCTGATGGCCAAAATCAACAATGCTACAATGACTGAGTGTCTAGACAGAATACGTAATAGACAATGGGCTTAAGGGATCAAGCTTGATCTGTAGATTGCTTTTCCAAGAAATCAGCTAAAAGTTTAGAAAACATACGGCCGTACTCGAAGTTACTGTATCAACATGCCCCCCCCCCCCCCCCCCCCCCCACCTCAATGGTGGTCAGGAAAATACCATGGGAATACTCCAAGAGTTTAATGTGGGCAATCTCGTGATATTGGATGGGTGAATGCTGACAAGTATGTAAATCAAACTTTATATGTTGACAAAAAAGAAAGTAAATTGAGAATGTTAATGAGTATGCAAGTTGAGACGTGAAGATTCATACTTACAAAAGCAGGATCTAAAAGCCGTTCATTTATAAAAGTATTGGGGTGTTAGATGAACAAAAATACTTTAGAAATGTAGTTCAATGTACTGTAAAAACCATAAAGTGTAATGAGTTATGGGACTGGAATGAATAAATCAGGGTTTAAGGCACATTGGCCGTTAGGGATAAACGTTTATTACTAAAGAGTGGTCTTTTGTCTTTGTTAAAGAACAGTGACAAAGCATTAATTACTCCAGGGAGAAAGGAGAAAGGGAGAAACAGCAATAGCGGAACCTTCAGATCCGAAGAGGATATAGAGGTTCCATCACGAGTGGATGGAAAGAGGAGGAATCTTGCACGAGTGAGTGATTTTGTGTCTTGGGACGAGGCAAGACACAAAATCACTCACGAGTGCAAGATTCCTCCTCTTTCCATCCACGAGTGATAGAACCTGTTTCTCCCACGATAAAAAGGAGAAATTTACACGTTTTACCGTGAAGTTAGCTAGCTAAACTAAGTCAGCCAAAGGTCACCCGCGCACTAGTTCAACAATGGTAATACGCGTTTGTTGTGACGTGCACCGTTTGTTTCCCCAGAAACTGGCGCCAGATCACGTACGTGACGCTTGTTCGAATGCACGCGCACCATTGTTAGGTCTACCTTTGACCCAGAGGCAGTGACCTCTTGATTGAAATTGAGGGATCTGATTGGATAATTACATTAGTTTGACCTTTTGACCCCGTTGAAGAACACCCATTGGAGACCACAAATCCTTAACTGTAAAATACACCTCAGAGTGGGAGAAAAAGGGTTCTTTTTAAATGCATGGTATCCACAGACAGACGTACACATCCTTCTTTTATTTTGCTAGTAGGGTGCCACAGCAGCTTGGGGTTCCACGGGAAGTGCCAACTACGCCAGAGAGACGAGTTTCGCATTTTTTCTAATTTTGAATTTGTTCATAAATTTGAAATGTGCACTTTTTCTCATTTTCAATAGAAATTTCGAAAGAATATCCAAATATCACAATACTTATCTAAAATACATTCAGTTCAGAACTCTTCACAAAAGATCCTACACCAATGACAAATTATCGAAAATGGATTTAAAACATCAAACCAGTGTTCTATGTGCAATTAAGAGGATAATGGTGTTGAACACATGATCTTTCTTTGTAACGAATCAACAAATTTTTCGTCAAATATAGAGGATTGGATGATAGAACTAAGTTTCTCTGAATTTACTCATACTGGAAATATAATTCTCACTGGGTATTTAGAAATTCCACTTGGCAACTACCGTTGAGAAATACCTTGATACACAAATACAAAATATATCATATCATTATATGCCTACTGCCCATTCTCCGCTGTGATTGGTCAGATCATGGTCACATGACCACCTTACAAAATTAATATAGGGGTGCAATATTCCTTTCCAACCTTCACACTCAGGTGTCAGGTTCATGTGCTCAATTCTACAACGTGACGTGAACTTAACAGCGACTTTAGATAAATACTTGAACAGGGCACTATCCCTACTACTCAACCAACTGGACGTAATGGGAATCTTTAAAATTATAGAATAATTACAATCTTAGCAAGTCAGCATCATGGTAGACTAGTCTCCTAGTCCCTAAAAAAATCGGCATTCCGTTCTGTGTTGATCAAGAAGTGTGGTGTAGTACAGGTATAGTTGATAGATGGCACCACCTGGGCCTCCTATCTCTATAGCTTTTAGGCGTCATACTCAAACTGAATCCTCAATTCTCCAGGTGAGATAAGTGATTGACTACTATGGCCATCAAGATGATGCCTGGTAACAAGAAAAACAAGACAGAAAACATACATTACATATGACAGCCTAGAAATCTAGCCTAGCATCCTGGTAGCTCTTTTTTTGGTGGTCCCAGCTGAACCTATTAGATATTCTGGTCTCACGCCTAGCTAGTGGGTCATAGACGGGGTGGCTCGTAACACCAAATACATGAGCCGCAACTCCTGTCGTAAAAGCCGCCCCTCCGCAAACATTGCCCAGCGGTTATTCCAGAGAAACCGTCGTCCTTCCTCTCTCTGGCAGGTAAAGGTATCCCCGGTGCCTGCTCCTCGGTTAGTAATTAGTTGTTGTTGTCATTTTCGTTGTTATTGTTGTTGTTGTTCTTGTTGTTGTTCTTGTTGTTATTAAACATGAATAAAATAATTCAATGGAATGATTTGAATAATAAACATTACTTGCATTACTTTACGTTGTTGTTTTGGTTGTTGTTGGTGTTGTTGTTGATAAATAGTTTATTGTCCAATCCAGGTAATGACATTTATTACATGCAATTTACAAGTGTCAAACATCCTGCCAGCCACAAAGGCTTATAATGGGCCAACTACATGTACAATCATAATTATACTCATAGATAGTATCAGATAGACATTTACCATATACAAGTACAATATAATATCCAATCAAACATGAAAAATGTATAGTGAGTCTTGTTTATAAAGAGTCACTCATCTCAGTTAAAAGTATGCTCAATGTATGTGTTGCTCGATGTACAAAGGCGGAAATTCTAGCAAGTTCCATTGCACCACGAGTCTATAAATTCTGTTTTGACGTCGGCTTTCCTAAATGATATTAAAGTGTAACTCCACCTTCAAAATTAAAAAAGATATGTTGTAGAGCTCAATCTCACCTTTCATAGGACATCTTGATTACAATTGTACTCAGCAGATAAACTGAGATAATACCATTTAAAGGTAACTTTATAGGGGCTGCCATGTTTGCTCAGAGGGAACCTAATTAGTGATGTTAATTAGATGCGTGTGATGACATGCTGTGACTTCCTGGAGAGAGTGAGGGAGCTTAGGGGCTAGCTCTAGTGGCCAGGGTCTGACACTTAGATTAACGGCCAGAGACCCGAAAAGGTCTTTTGACAAAAAATATTGGCCAATAATTGGATTTCTGGTTATGATACATACTATTTTGGGCCCCTAGTTTGAAAAATCTTGGAGTCCACAGCAAAATCTAGGGGCATATGCCCCTAGGAAAGTTGAACCCTAAGACCGTGACTGTGGACAGCTCAAAAACTGAACACAAAGATGGTGAATTGTCAAGCTTCCAGTTTGGATGCAACAAAGATTTTCGAAATAAGCGCATGTACCAGTGAAAACATGATCAATATACAGTCTGAACCGCCAAAAATATGATCAATATATGGTCTGTGATAGCCCCACATTTAAAGGCAAGGAACATTTAGATTAAGTGGGGGAAGTTCTGAATGCCAGAAAAGGATGTTCACTGACTTCCCCCTCCAACTATCGGAAGAATACACTAATAAAAATAATAGTTTTCTGTCATACAATAACAAAATTAAAAATATGTTATATTTGCCGTATTTCTGTTTAAATTGTAGGCATTAGTTTAGAAGTAATATATCGCTAACATGAACTAAACATCATCACAATATAATTGGAAGATGGTTTATAGGCTATCTGGTTTCACAATTGTACTTCAAATACTTGTGTTTTCCTAACAGAAACTAGTCTGACTGCAATTGGAAATAATTGTGCCCAGAGGATGTTTATTGCAGTTAACCTCCTGGGTAAAGCATGAGACTATAGAGCAGACGCAATTCCTTTGAGATTAATGTGTATTGCAGTCAATTCCTGAGCAGCCGACACACCCTACATGACAATACACACACAGCTTACTAATTGTAAACTTCCTTTCATCACAAGATAACAGTGTCTGGACTGTCAGGACATTGTAAGAGTACTAAATACCAGGCTAATTTGTAAACTGGTAGAATCTCTAGAGCCCTAAAGCTCATCCATAACCCCTTTACTGCAGGTCTCTTTTCCCTCATTGCTTTTGCCACACATAACCTGGTATACCTCTAGAAAATAAAATTGCACCATATACAGGTATACACTGAGACACAGTGCCTCTGTTTGCTGAGTCTGATACACCACTATCCTCTTTGCAAGTCATTTACTAATGACAGAATGTGTTAGGGTGTTCAGTTCTGAATGGCACTGAGCAGCCTGGATGTAGCAGTATGATGTCACTTCCTGTTTCTGATAAGCTCCAAGATGGTGCCCCCATGGACCAGCTGAGGCAGTAAATTTGCTGTATTTTTCAAGATACAAACTTAAATATCTCAGTCAATTTGCGGAGTACAATTGTAATCAAGGTGTCCTGAGAAAGGTGACACTGAGCTCTAAAACATATCTTTTTTAATTTTGAAGGTGGAGTTACACTTTAAGTAGGTATGTATAAATATATTGGTATACGTCTACGGTCCTTTACATTGATTACTAATTGTATCTTTTTGAATCGAAACATTTAGTTATGTATATCAAATAAAACACGTTTATAAGAATCTGCATTAGAACATTCATATAAATATTTGAAGTGCGTTTTAATTGAATACAACCTGATAGTACTGTTCATATTGAAACAAATGATTGATACCTTTGGTGTGGTCAAGAGCAATAAGAATTGCCATGAAACACAGGACAACCTTCATCGTGAAACCCTTCAATAACAAAAGTGAATATCATTATGGTATTGATAAAACGATTTTATTAATACTGGAATATACTACAACTACTGCTGCTGCTGCCACTACTACTACACATGAAAATTAACCCGGCATTTATACCGGGAAATCTTCTTCAAAGATGGTCCTGATTTCTCTGAAATTTTAAATATAACTTTGGAATTAAACATAAATTGGTAAAATATTTCAAGGAGAGTAATTAGTTAGATTTTGATTAACATTTCTCCTTCAAATATTTCCTGGAAGTTGATTGTGCTAGAGGGATATGATCAAAATGTTTAGTCTGTCGTGGCTGCTACAGACCTGAATGAGTTAAGAGCGGTAATTGCGTATTTATTTCATTTTTACATAACAAGTTAGCTCATACCTTTTTAATTTACACATTTGTTCATAATCTTCCATCCACCTTATAATAAATCAGTGATTCTAAGTATTTTGCAAGTAAAACAATATCGTGGTTGCATTAACATTGTCAGCTACTTGCATAAAACTGCTGCCAACCATCTTAACACATTGAAGTGAACTTAGTTGCACTAGAGAGGAGAGATATGATATACATCTTACTGCGGGTTATTTCCCGGTCGAATCAACGTATCTCATTTGTATGCTGCAACAAGTATAGCCGTTAAGACAACGGCACTTATGCTATTGTAAAGGTTACATCTCATAGTTGCGGAATAATGGTGAACATATCAGTAAGTGGCTATTTTGAGGTAATGTGGCACCGTTAAAGAACATATCTGGATGGGTTTCGTTTTTTGGCAAAATGTCAAGAATCACCCTTTACTTGAAAATGAGAGTCTACCATATAATCATTCATGTCCTTGGTGAGGTGCAAGGTCCAACCTTAACAGGGGATCTGTACGATGAGTATTTTAAAAACATTTTTGAATGTTCCCATAAGCCTCAAAATTACTAACAGCACGTGGTTTACATAGTAAATGCTGATTTTCAGGTCCTGTCATAATTCAAGGTAGCTGTGACATGACCTTGCACCTAGACGGGTTCATATCTGTCATATTCTAAAATAGTGGCTTCGGAGATTGTATCTTTATTCACTTTCAGCCAAAAAATGAGATGAAAATTTTGGTCAAAATGGTCTATCTCGAAGGGATCTGCATGGCTAAAGCAGACAACCATGTCGTTCGGGTGCAATGTAAAAAGGAAACCCCAAAGGCCCCTGCCTTTTGTGCTCTTGTGGTTAACACAATATAATGTTGCCGGCTCGAGATTCGTGGCGAGTGAACACTGCTCATGTGTCATCTTTTGTTTTGATATCCATTCTTAGGGGCCAGCCAAGGACACCACCTAGTGGTGATAATCTTGGTGCAATAGACTATCACCTTAAGCTAGAGATTTTTACGTACGTGATAGGTCTGAGGTTATTTTGTGCAGATATGCCTGCAGACTTGGTAGGTCTATGGCTTAACAAAGTGTTTCTAACTTCCCAATTGTTCACACACTATCTTTTTTTTCCAAATTGTTCTGTTGCAAATAGCCTAGGTAAGCATTTATACATCACGTATATTTAACTTGTAGAGTACACCAACAAAAATATTTTCCGCCCGATTTTTTAAATTTTTACACTGTAATTAAGCGAATTTCATAACCTTAGATCAAGCTTTATCTTTTATTACTTTGTGCATGCTAATATCTAACCTGCATAGTACAAGAATACAATCACGATGCCTGGCTCCTCAATGTGAGGTGGAAGGTTCGACTCTCCGCTGCATCTCCATTAGCAGGTTCGCCTGATGGCTATAAATGTGCGGCATTATAGGGGGTTGTCTATGGCACTTCTGCAACTGAAAGAGCCACTAAAACTATTTGTGGAGATAAGGGACTTTCTTCTAGGTTCCAGGGTTCTATCTCGTCGCCATATGACCTAAGCTGCTGAAAGCGACGTAAAACCAAATCCTTCCTTCCTTCATATCTTCTTACACAAACAAAAATACAATTTGGGACACAATTGATGAACAAACAACTTGATGGAGGAAATATCAATTTAATAGTGAAGTTACAATCTCAGCTTTCTGGTATATATTTTGTTTATAGTCTATAATAGCAGGTTGGCCTGGTTGCTATATAAATGCGGCGTTGTGGGGGACTCTCTATGGTACTTCTGCAAGATGGAATTTCTTCCACGTACATATCTCTTCCCGATATGACCAAAGTCGTTGAAAGCGACAAACACCAATTCCTTCATTCCTTACATCAACAAAAATACAATTTTGGACACAATCGATAAGCAAGCATCTTGGCGGAGGAAAAATAATTCTAACAGTTAATACCATGATTAATCTCAGTTTCCTGGTATCTCTTTTGGTTATAATCGAAGCTGAACCTATTTTAGATAAGCCTATATTGGTCTCGGGTCCTAGTGGCTCAGGGCTGGGGTGGCTTGTAACACCAAATGCATGCTCCGCAACTATTGTCGTAACAGTTGCCACTCTCCACGCATTTCCGAGCGGTTATTCCGGGGGCACCGGCATCTTTCCTCTTATTGGCTGGCAAAGGTACCACCGGACATGGTGCCTGCTTGGCTACAACACAAGGAGATTGAGTTATATCTTTATGTTTCTTATTCGCATGCATAGTATGTTTGTTCTACAAAGAAATCTGTTTTATACTATTTTCGCTTAATATTCAAGTTAATAAGGACACATATTAAACGCGTACACACAATTTGGTAAAAAAAGAAAATGTATGACAATTATCATAATTCAAAATCGCTTATTATTCAAGTTAATAAGGGCATACACATTTAGCGCGAACACCAACTTTAAAAAAAATAAAATTATCGACAATTATCATAATTCACCATTGCGACACGCAGTGCATTTGAAGCATGAGATCTATGTTCTTGGGTGAATGCGGGGTCCTCACTAGACGGTTGGCTTGGTCGCTTTATAAGAGTGCAACGTCATGGTTACATTGCTCTCGAATTTAACTCCTTGGAAGTATATAAGTATTATAATATAACCATCTGCGCCATAGTGAAAACCTGGCTATCCCAGGGGTCTCCGAACCTAGCAGACAAAGACCAATGAGGGCTGCCGTAGTGTTTACATTACAGAGAAAGTTGCGCACCAACATGCGCAGAACGCAGCTTTTGGGATATACACTGCAGCACAACTATGTTATTGTACCATTTTGTTGTGGTTGCATGTATTAAAGAGTTCACCTTGTTTCGGGGTGAGGTAGCACCAGATGCAGTTAGTACAGCTGTGGTCCCAGCAGCTCCCCCTCTCGACACACTGCTGAGCGGAGATTCCCGGCCAGCCGCCGTCTCTTCTCTCTGACGCCGCTAGAGGTCGCCGCGGACATGCTGGAGTAGCGCCACGGGCATTCTTTGGCCTGAAAACAGGAACGTACAACATGAGACGACCAACCCCGTGTAAGCTATCATTTGACACTCTTGTACCTGGACAATATAATTACTATCATTGATGATGCAGCGACTGCCGTTGTTGCCACTACTAATATGATGAGGCATGGCCTCGACGACGAGCGAAGCTCTTAACAATAACATAGCTGCAATTTTCTACCTGTAGTGCCATCATGTCCCGGGGGGGGGGGGGGGGCACTTTGGTACTTAGGGGGGTACATTAACGCTTAGCGTATCAAAATTTAAAGATACCCCTTAGGCCTACAGCACTGATTTCTGGCCAAAAAAGCATCCTTATTTTTTAAAAACGCTGACTTTTTCCAGTGTAAAAACACCCCTTCTTTTATCAAAACAATGACATTGAATGAACGGGGACACGTATCTTAACTTAAGATTTTATAATCCTCTGCCTGTTCAGTTTGCGGCAGCAGACTCTGAAGCCCACGTCACTTCGGGAGTGACTCGGCGTCAGAGCCACATATATTTCGTGGATTGTTAGGGGATTTTCACCCCCCATACCTCTTACCTGGTTACAAAAAAATACCCTTTTTATACAAAATCGCGGACATTCAGAGGTCTTAAAAAAGACCCCTTCTTCCGCGAAATACGTAAGGCGGGTGCGGCCCCCTCTGTACCTGAGAGCCCAACAATACCCCCCCCCCCCCCACGCGCAGCATGTATTGCAAACTATGTAGTTAATGATGCCTGGCGCACTTGTATCACGTTCGCTATTTGGCACCAGTTTCTCAGGAAAATGAACGGTGCACGTCACAACACACGCACATTACCATTGTTGAATTAGTGTATAGGCTTCACGATAAAACGCGTATATTTCTCTTCTTTGTCCGCAACCTTGGGTCGTTAAAACATATCCATAGTTCATATGTTGTAGGACATTGAGCTGGGCCTGGGAATGGGCATAACAAAGCTCAGTGTTTAACCACTTCACGCGACTCCGTCTGATGTCACTTCCTTTTTAACAGCGGGACCGGGACGTACCATAAATTGATCGATGGAAATTACCATTTTACGCGCTACGCTCGCTAGCTGCTTCGCAGCTGGCGAGCTACGCTCGTTATTACTACTTAGTATATATGTATGTATATTTATTGACTATGCCAGCAGACATAATAATACAGTACAGCAGAACGAAAAAATATATCAACAAAATACTTATGGAACGAGAACGGAGAGGAGATATATAGCTCTCCTGGTTACAAGCATAAATCCACTAGGAGTGGTACAAATTAGTCAGCAGGATTGTTCTTAAATCGTAGTCCATTGTTGTTAACAGTCCGGTGATTGACTTAAAGCTGACGGGTCACAACCAAAAGGGAATTAGCCTATCCCTTCTTGAAGTTTAATATCATACATCCTCGACGCGATTGGCCTTCTGACTGCGCTGCAGGCTAACCGCAGGTGTTAGTCAGGTTCAGTCGTGGCCACAACAGATGGCATTATACTACAGGAAAAATGCTCCTACTCATATGTCGTAAATAACTGGTTTTTGGCAGCAAGTTTATCTATAGAACAGAGCGGCCAAAAACCAGAGTCAGGCATGAGATTGAAATCATGTATTGACTTCATGTCTGGGAAAATTTTTCGCATCTTTTCGCACCTGATTAATCCCAGCCATTGTCGTTACAGGTCAAAGCTAATTACGGCAGAGGTCACGAACTTTCATCTTGTCACGTGCCAGAGACGCGTTTTGCCGTAAGCACTGATATTGAAACTAGAGCCTCATTGGCCATAGCAATAGCAGCACCTTGCGCGCCGGCCTCTATTGGCGCGCTGATCACCCTCTACCATATTTTGCCTAGATGCGCTCTATCGTGCCCAGCGCCACTAACATAAATTACTTTCCACTCCTTTCATCCCTCCTTTCACCTAGCCTCGGATATTCTCTGGATATATATACGGCAGAGATTGTCCAGATCTTAATCATTTGCTCATGCATAATGCCGTCTACTGATTTACCCATCAGAACCAGGGCTAGATCACATTGAGAATCTAGTATAGACGACCACACCCACTTAGTGCTTATAACGAGCGTAGCTCGCCAGCTGCGAAGCAGCTAGCGAGAGTAGCCCATAAAATGGCAATGGGCAAGATACCTCATTGTTGTCAGGAGGACGATGGCCTTCAATTTGTATCAACCAATTCATGGTTGTTATAAAGGAAGTGACGTCAGAGTCGCGTGATATGGGTAAACACGGAGCTTTGTTATGCTCATTCCCAGGCCCAGTTCAGTGTCCTACTCAATGTAAATTATGGATATGTTTTAACCACCCACGGTTACGGACAAAAAAGAGAAATATACGCGTTTTACCGTTAAGCCTATGCACTAATTCAACAATGGTAGTGTGCGTATGTTGTGACGTGAAGCGTTTATTTTCCTTAGAAATCGGCGCCAAATTGCGTACGTGATACACGCGCGCTATTGTTTTTTTCAGCATCAACTACATAGCTCGCAATACATGCTGGTAGAAGATTGCAGTATGTTAACCCTTACGCAGCTGGTTTCTAATTTCGCCAATACAAAATCATTAAAAAAGACCTGAACAATAAATGGCAACCTTGGGATATGGGTACTCATCTGAAAGTACTCTGCTATCTAATGAATACCAGCATGACAGGGTTTAGATGGTATTCATAATTCTATGCATCCTTATTTTTTGAGGTGAAAGTAGCTTTAGCATTGGAAGTGTTAAGAGCTTCGCTCGTCGCCGAAGCCCTGCTTCATCATAATAATAATAATAATAATAATAATAATAATAATAATAATAATAATAATAATAATAACAATAATGAAAATGATAATAATGATGATGATAATAATAGCAGTAAAAGAGGAGTACGGATAATTTGTATTGAAAGACTGGAGATCATGATGATTAAGGTTGTCAAGTTTCTAGACATCAGGAATGAAGGCAATCGTGTCAGAGGCTTTACCTAAACACAGAAAGTCAACAACAATTGGGCATGTTTGTCGAGATAAGAACTAGTTAAACCCTTGCTTTGATATGCAAAGGTGTTTGATCAGACAGTACCAACTATTATCAAAATTCATGCATCCCAGATGACCCTGGACTTGAGGTCCCATTAACCAATTCGCAGTTGGAGTACGAATTGAGAATGGCATATATGAATAACTCTTGATTAACTACCCTGTGTTAGTTCTTAAATTGCTCACCAGGTGGCCCACAATAAAATCTTTCCATGGATATAAATTGAATCTAGCACCTACGGTGCAGGAGGGACGACGTCATACAGCTCTATGGATCTTTCCAATTCTTGTTTTCAATCTGACTGATTAATGTGACCACACTTGGTGTCATATATCACCAGCTACAAGACTAACGCCTAGACATTAAGTAAAAGATAGAGACCAGAACAGAGACGAGCATACATTAATGAAATCATATACTAGGAGCTAGTCTACCCAAAAAGCGGCACCATATGAGACAATGGGCAATACTGAACTGTTACATTATACCTATAGTACAGACATATACTTCCTGCACTAGTCGACCGGACGTCTGCCAGTGCCTGGTTGTACAAACACCAATGCATAACATGTCAAGAAATATACCAACCACATCAATGACCCATGTAGCTTGCGAATCCAAGCTACGTTTAGTTGTGATGTCATCCATGCATCCATGCCCAGGAAATTGGGTGGCAATTGGGCATGCAGTCGTGTATCATGACCGGGCTGCCCACGCATTTAGTTCAGGAATTAAATGTCGGCACTGTATTCCTGTATTACCTGTAACACCAGGGACACGTGGGACAGGCTGTGTCCCAGCACATCCCTCTCTCCTCACACTGCTCGCGGGTGATCCCGGGCCAGCCTCCATCCACACGAACAACTGAATTCTTGGGCAACGCGCAATCTTTTGTGGCTGAAACATGACGGAAATGTGCTATCTTCTGCAGAGTAAATTCTCTTTCTGAACACGTGTCTTAAGATGCATTCACCCCAAATGGGAACTTAAATGATTTTCGTCTTGATAAGTGGGCCAACGAATATAGCTATGCATGATCACCATCGAATTCATTTTCTTACTTACCATTTTGGCAACTAATAGTATAAATGTGACAAAGTAGAACGGTTTTACGCTAAGGATAGCTAAGTTTTACCTATATCAAGAATATCTTATTAACACATGTTCAGAAACACATGCCAGAAACTTCCAACTACCATAGTCTATGTCGCTGATTTTTGTAGAGAGAATGTCTTTATCAAAAGAATTTTGCGATGTCCCAACAAAATATATGGTATAAGAGGTAACGAATAAAGAATACCTTTACTTTCAGCAGCGGCAAACAGGACTGCCAGGGAAAACAACACAACCAGCATGGTGGAATCCTAAATGAATAATTGTGACGAAGTCATTATGTTTCTACGAAGTATACTGTTGCATGCAACACAATTTAATAAGTAAGAATATAGAAGAACAAAAGAGAAACTATAAGTTCATAGAATTCAAAATAGTTCAAAAAGAGAAACTATAAGTTGATAGAATTAGAAATAATTCAAAACGTTCTATGATAAAGACTATCGAAGCGAATGAAAACATTTTAAACATGCCATGCGTTTCTTTGTGTGGACTATCGAAACTAATGCAAAACATTTAAAAACTCGATAGACCGCCAAGATTTGTCCGAGTTAGGTGTAAAAGGTAAACCGACTTAGGTGTACAATGGGTTTAAAAAGGGCTAGTGAATTGAGTCCAAAGCTTTTGTACGAGGTAGGCGAAAATCCGAGTAAGACACGATTGCCTGAACAAATTCTTGATTTAGCATCCATTGGAAGTGAAGAAAAGCACATACAGCTAACATATGAAAATCAAAATTTAGATTCGTTAAATGTATTCACATATGTAGCGTGCATGGTCTGACATATAGGATTAGCTTGATAACCAGGCAATATTTTGAAATGAATACAGGATAGTAGTTTAACCCGTTCAATTCTGAGGCTACTTTCATCAAAGACAGACGTCTGCAGAAATACTGTATAACTGGTTAATTTGGCGTGTACTTAAGTTGGCGTTCTTTTCAAAAATGTATTTTCCCTGTATTTATTTTGGCGTCTGGAGCAGTCAGAACAACGCCATCTTTATGTAGACATATTTTTTTATGTGATCTTTATTTTGGCGTTGACGGGCATTCGCCAAAAAACGCCAAATTAAAAACCACGCCAAATTAACCGGTTATACAGTATTTGAAAACCTTTTAAACCTAGCCATGTTAGTTCTCATTGGAAAGCTCTTGCTGAGTCACCTATCAGATTGATACCCATTTTCCAGGATTTCCATCATTTTAAAGCTTTTTTTCGCATCATTTTCGATTGACCAAATTAGCCACCAGCAGCATGAGGGTTAATCCTACCTGCAAACAGGTTTTTAAAATATGACTTTGCGAACTTATAATCAAAGTTGTCAGATCATATTGGCAATCCAAATGCAAATAGTTTACTGGTCGTTTGTTCGATTGACTTGTATTTGTTTGTTTAATAATAGGATTTACGTTATTTCAACAAATTAGGTAACATTGCAACGAAAGAGCAGCCTATTAACTAGGAAGAAATTCCCCTCTCTTGCACAATTGCTCCAATAGGGGTTTTAGTTCTCAGACATTCTATATAATTCATACTGCATCACTTACCAGAAATTATTCGTTTGAAGCAGCGTATCCTACTAGTATGCAATGAGAAATGGCTGTCAATTCAAAATTGTCGCACAGAGATGTTTTCAAGCCTAGTAGTTTTGTGTCACTCTCATTGAATGCAACTGATCACGTGATACCCAGTAATCTGTCTTGATGTACATTCGTTGACTCTTCCCATGAGTTTTTTTATTCTCTGTCATGGATGTTGACTGAACGTTTAACACATTTCCATTTAGAGCACACATATACACTATCAAATATAATGATATTTGTAAAAATATCTAAAAGGCATTATCTCATCAAGAACTTTCCGTCAAATATTCTGATGATATTGCGTTGTTATAAAGAAAGTACTATATATGTCAGAACAAAGGTACACCTTAGATGCGGATGGGTTTATGTTTAGATAATCATAGCACAGCACATGAACTGACCCAGTTCAATGTTTTTTTTAGATAAATAAAAAAACAAGTGGATTTGAAATCAGCCGGTCAAACTGAACAGGCTAGCCTCAACCAATACCCCAAAAGTCGTGCTCTGCGCAAGCTCAGATGCAGCTGGCGCACAGGTTTCTCCGTAATGTAAGTGATATGCGAGCCTTGATTGTCCCTTGTTCTCTCGTGACCTCACGCTGATTGCCAGATCAAAGACCCCTGTCGTGTCCAGCCCTTCACCATAGCGCATATAGTAATTGATCTCTCGCTACATATCCATTCTTTTCTTCATCTAAGGTGTTTTCAAGACGAATATGCCTAGGTGTAAGGCTGGGAGATGAGAATACCTGAACTAGTTTTTATTCTCATGTTTCACACCTTTACTGTATTAGAATATACTAAAATGATAATTCTCAAAACCGGTTTTCAATTAACCCTTATACTGTTGGTGGCTAATTCGGCCATTTCAAAATGATGCAAAAATCTAAAAAGTGACCATAACACTGGCATATGGTTACTCATCTGAGAGTACTTAGCGAAAGCTATCAAATGAAAATCATCATGACAGGGTTTAGATGGTATTCAAAAGTCTTTGCGTCGTTGTGCTTTGGACAAAAGTAGCCTCAGCATTGTAAGGTTTAGAAGGATGTTGGAATAAAAGCGAATCTCTACATGACTATCTTTCTATCTTCAGATCTTGTCATTGTGGTTGTGATTTCACAGGCTAGATACAGAGGTTGTTAATGTTATGCCAACACGTGATCTTACACTGTCTGCCCTATTTTCAAAAGTGTCCTTTTGTAATGCAATTCTCTTCGCAAACATAGCCACCCTTAGGCCAAGCATTTCATTTTGCTTTTTGTATACATAACCTGAATAGTAATTAACAACTCAAAACAGAACCATCCGTTTTAGTTCTGAACTTGCTCACCAGGTGAACACCACAATATCGTCATAATTCCTTAATTATAGGACGAATTTTGATCACTTCATCTAAGGTTCTTCTTCTTCTTCCAGTTTACCTGTCAACCCCAATTTACTGGGACACCGACTTAGTTGAGATTAGTGCCGTGCTCGACTTGGATGCCATTATAAAACTGTATTTAATAAGACAAAAGGTTGACGCCATGGCTACCCATTGTAGGGACGCAACCCCTTACATTTGTACATTAGTGGGGTAACAGTTAAGTAGCTAATTTGCCATTGCCAGGTTATAGCTGATGTGAGTTAAGATATATTTCCATATGTGAGTCATCACCCATGGCCCCACCTATGTTAACCCTAAATAAAAACAAGGAACGTAAATCTATGCAGGAAATGAATGATAAAGACCACAAAAAAGGAAAGTAATGTTAAAGCAATCTATAGACTAGGCTCTAGTCTATTTTATCCCATTCAAGCTCACAGCAGCAAAAGTATCCTCATGTTCTTGGTGAAATCGTTCAGGCAAATGCCTAGTTGAAAAAACAAGCATTCTTGATCAGGACACTACCAAAAACTTTCTATCAAATATTTTGTAAAATCCTCCTCCATACCCAAATTATTGTCAGAAGTATCATATATTTCTATAAGAACTCATAACCCTTTCATATTTAAAAGGTCCTCTAAATAGTGTCGTCTGGATCTGTAATTCAGCATAATCCAAACTTTTGAATTAAAAATGATTTTACAAAATATTTGAAGGAGAGCTGTTGGTAATATTCGAAATAGCAGTTCTCCTTCAAACATTTTCCTAGCCTCGCTTTCACCAGCAAGATTTCATAAAAAATGTCTGCCTCCTTTCGGCTGCTGTGAGTATTAATGAGTTAAGCATGAATGTGTCAATAGCAGGATTGCGCATTGTGGACTCTTGTGTACCCCACACCCGAAAGATAAACTCAGCTTGCTGAGCGGCGGGAAAAGGACAGAACACCGCTGTTATCCTAACCCTTATGCTGCTGGTTGCTAATTTTGCCAATACAAAATGGCGCAAAAATACAGAAAAATGACTGAAACCCTGGTATGTGGGTACTCATATGAGAGTACTCAGACAGAGCTATATAATGAACATCAACATGACAGGGTTTAGATGGTTTCCAAAAGTCTTTGCATTCTTTATGCGTGGGACTAAAGTAGCCTCAGAATTGGATGGGCTAACTCAAATGCATGTGACTTGTTTGAAGATGTTATTTACCATCCACACACAAAGAAGGGCTTCAATTTTTTCAAGATATGAACTAGATATCCCAGGAAAAGTAGTATGATTTTGGTTTCTGAGGAAGACTAATTATATTGTACATGCTAGGTCTAGTAATATGATCTAATTCAACCAATACATATACCTTCGGGGACATAGCACAACAGATTCTCCCAGTCACTCAACAACTTATCTACAAACATGTTTTATGAATATATACAGATTACAACAGATGTTAGGTATCTAAAACTGATATTTAACTGTTTAATTGAAAAGCCACTTATTTATGTAAAAATTAATTAGCATTTTTGAACATAAACATCTTAGACATATTTCCAAAGAAATTATTGGTAATCATAGCTCTAGGTCTAATATCCTAAAGTGCATTTAGTAATATTCAGAATTCATGGAAGATGTTTTGACAACTAAGAATCAAAACCTCATGAACTGTTCCACTGTCAAAACACCTGCTGATACTATTAAGTGAATTTGAATTATATGAATGGTGGTGTCTACTGTATCCTACAAGCAACAACAGAGCGTTTCATGGTGAATGCGGGATTGTGCAATTACTTAAAGGGATCAGCCTTAACAGATGCCACTTTCTTAAGTCGCGATTGTGCTGTCACCTGGCGGTAGCTTTTGAAACTTATTTGTATTTCTCTCTGGGACGGTAACACATTTGGTTCGCAATTGATGATATGCTCTGGTGTGGCACCATCAGTGTGTCCGATCTTTATAGACGTCGCTTACTTTTTCATGAGTAAACAATCTTTTAAAGTGCTTCTGAGACAGAGCTTCTTAACGGATGCTAGCCAATTACCAGTAAAAAAAGATTCTTGCATAAAAAATAAGTGGCATGAAAATATATTTCCATGCATTAAAATGGAAATTTGCCTGAAATATCTTTATGCATGGAATTCTTATCTATGAACATTTTTGGGGCAAAATTGTCATAATCTTGGAAGAAAATATCATTTTCATGCATGAAAATGTTAGACGTATTGTATAACATCCAGTTATGCACATGTACATACTGTGCGTCTTTATTGTTAAGTGTTTTGTTAAGTAAAAGCGTTATAATGTACACATGTGCAGTATGAAAAATGAAAGGAAAATATGCACACTTCTGAAGAGAAGAGCTGCGATTCAAGACACGTGATAATTTTCTTGGAAAATATGTTTTATTAGCGTATTTACAATATATGTTCTGCTAATGGAAGACAAATAAAACTGACGAGCTTTATTATATAAGAGCCCTTCAACACATAATACATTTTTCAAAATTATAAGGACAGCCATTTTGTTTAAAATAGTTTAACTTATATTCCTTTTTGGAGCTTAGAAATTTTGCAACACAACTGATTTATATTTCCTCCTACGACATAATGTTTCTATCAATAGTTTCGTATCATCTACAA
The DNA here is from genome assembly GCA_963942565.1 of Maea johnstoni. NCBI lineage: Eukaryota > Metazoa > Annelida > Polychaeta > Spionida > Magelonidae > Maea > Maea johnstoni. The sequence goes on along the minus strand of OZ012696.1, from coordinate 16,834,878 downwards.
ATGAAATTGACTGTAACCGTTGTACCCAAGCGTAGGTCGCCTTAATAAAAAAAAATGCACATCAAAGGAATACGTATAGCACAAAAACCGTAGCAGAAGAAGCACAGACTGTCAACTGTAATACTCAAATGCTGAATACTTGAGTATAAATTTGTTAAATGACAACGTTTAAGTTGTCCCAGCTATGGTTAGTTTCCAAATAAATATGAATTGATATATGTGTACAAGATAGGCAAATTGGTGCCGTAACGCAAGACTAATAGTTATTTTTTGTTAACATAATAACAATCAAATTATGTAAATGCAATGGTTATTAGTCAAGAGATGTCCTTATAAATATGTTAAATAAACATGATAGGTACTGATACGTGGTCCAGCTTAAGACAGTTTCTATGCGGTGCAATCAAAAGGTTTTCATTACGCACAAACATACATTTGATTCATGCACTAAATGTGTCGGAAGCATTGTACATGACCTCACGCCCGATTGCCACCCAGTTTCCTGGGCATAGATGCATGGATGACCTCATGACTGAACGTAGCCTCGATTCACAAGCTACGTGGGTCATATATATTCTTGGCTTACTTCCTTTACATGTTATCCATATGTGTATATACATCGGGCGCTGACAGACATCCAGTCGACTGGTGCAGGAATCAAATGTCTGTACTGTAAACAGACCTTGGTTTGTGTTTCCTATAACGAAGGATCGAGACTCACTCTCCACGACCATGGTTGAACAGCCGTACGGTCTAGTTTATCGAGGATCTACTTAAAGATATTTCGAAACCGATGTGAAAACACAAAGATACATCAAAATATTTGTTGACTTTGGCACCTGACCACGGTGGCAGTTTTATCAGTCCTACCTTATGCTTTTCTTCCAATACAAACTAAATGGCAAAAATTGCAATCGATACACGCATTAAGAGTCAAACCTAGTTACTAAAGTATGACTGTCTGAGAAGGGACCGTTATATCAGTACTTCTTACCATTTGACTGGATGATAGTATTCAGTATGCTTGCTTCCTAAGGTAGGTGTCTTTGAAGACTTCTGTGATAGGCCAACTACCCGCTAGATAGTGACTGCTTTAGGACTAACAGTGAGTCACTATATGTTGCATGTGCCAGCATGCAGGTCCAAAGCAATACAGTACAAGTGAATTATTGGAACTTGCTTAGATATTTGCCTAGATTAGGAATCCATCTAATGACAAAAAAGCATATCGACACGACAAACGTATAGAAAAGACATTCATGAGAACATGCATCAGAATGAATATAGAAAGGACATTTCTGAGAACATACATAAACATTAGTATAGAAAGAACATTTCTGTGGTCAAACATCAAAATAAGCATACATATATAGAGAGAGAGCATTTATGAACTTATACAATGGAATAGCAAACGTCATACATTCCTTAAAATCCCTTTACAATAAATAATTCAGTCAATTTATCAGATTAGGTCATCATTGGATTCACTTACAGTTAACCCTGCGTACACTGAACACTCTTTGGGAATCCCAAACTGTTTAATGTAAGCAGGTGTTCAATGTACCGAAGCTTTTATTCGGGGAAGTTTCACTGGACAAGGATAGCAAGGTTGGCGCCTTGGTCAAGGTGCCGATAAGAAGTATCCTATAGGAATATTACCTCACCAAGTACTAGCACTGGTAGCTGCTGACCGCTTCTTCCCCCAAGTGCGTTTAGATTTGGAAATTGGAATTTCATTTTTACGTCCCTTTTACTGCCATATTGTGCCTAAGTCGTAACTTGCCAGTTATAACTGGTGGAGGAAACCGGAGTGTCCATCGCAAACCCACGCCTGACACAAGGTCACTGTCAAATCTCTCACATGCGCCAGGCGACTGGCATACTTTGCATCATGGAAATAAGTGGGCTGTCTTAAATCGTTTGTACTTATCTTACAGCCGAGGTGTACTTTAATATATCCATATCAAAAGTATTAATATAACCATATAGCCTGCCATGATGTACATCATATGTACAGCATGACCATCTAAACAGCCAGTGACCTAAATACAGTGCAAACATGTGAAAAAGGTAATTGTTTTTTGTATATTTGAAAACGTTCCAGTTGATCCGAAAGATAGTGTTTGACAGATGACATTAGTTTTTTTTATGTCAGATCCTATTTGCATCGATATCTTTAAACTGTAGCACCGTGTGAATATTGGTCAGTAACTTTGGATGCTTTTGATCCACTTTTCCATATCTGCATCATTAGCAATCACAGGCATCGGATAGTTCCAAATCTGAAATATAAAACGATAAATTCCATCAACTTATAACATGACTTTTCCAAAAAGCACAGCAAATACAAACATACAGATTGAATATTCTGTACTAAATTCTAAAATAAATGTGAAGACTTCTTTTAAGAGTTTGTATATTCTATATATTGGATATTTTATATATTGACAACACATTGTATGTCATAGTTGATGTATCTATTAGACATTCCTATCTCTCATGCAATGGTCTTTTAATGTGTACATATAAGTACTTCTTTGCAAGGACTAAGTTCGAAATTGTTCACAAAAGCACAAAGCACATAGTCTGCTGAACAATCACCATGGTTATATACTTTTTGAGTAGGTATTAATGCAAAACAAATCTTTTCGCACTATTCTGATGGTGAAGAACTGAAGATCCATTGACAACAATGCTATGATGCCTGGGAGATACATATAGAACTAAGACCAAGAAAAAAGTGACCTAAATGCTAAGATGGGTCATGCAAAACTATATACTGTAAATCACTTAAATATGGCGTTAACATTATATGGCGTTAACATTATATAGCGTTATTACGGTACTGCCCTGCATAGCGTGATCTAAGTATAGCGGTGAACAGAAACAACAGCAGCAAGTTCAGTTAAGAATTTAATAAAGACAGGGATTTTACAATAGCGCATATGGGCAAAGCGCTATTATCGCTATCTTATTGTTCGCGCTATACTTAAGTGATTTAGAGTATTTCAGGCATTGTTAAGCACTGAACCTGGCACTTACTATGCACATATTTGATCAAGGAGTTTGTTTGCATTTCTCTCTACATCCTGTTCATTACGGATATTAGTGTAGGCGAAGTTACTGTCCGGATCTGAAGCGATGTCGTTAATTTCATTCTGGTTGAAATTGTCGCCAACGCCCACAGCGAACATCTGTATGTTGCTCTGGCGTGCGCTCTGTGCCTCTCTCTGTGTGTTACTAGGGTTGATGTTGGAGTGACCATCAGTGATGACCAGGCAGACATTTTGTATACCATTCCTGTCGCCTCCTTGGGTAAAGACATCGCGACGCATCTTGTATATGCCGTCTGCGGTATGCGTCCTGCCGCCATTGCTGACATACGTCATGGCATTGAGTACGTCAGCCTTGCTGTTGTATTTGTCCAGAACGAAATCCACCTTAGCATTGTTATGGTACAACACGACACCGACCCTTGTCCTTCCAAACGTGAAGTCCAGTCCATTGACAACTTGGCGTGCAAATTGCATCTGCAGCTGGAAACGCCTTTGGACACTTCCAGAAGTGTCGATGACAAACACTACGTCCACCTGTTTACTGCAAGCTGGTAAAGTACAGGATAAAACCATGAAGTTTCGTAAGTTGTATATAAGTATATAATATACGCATACACACACACACACATATATATATATATATATATATATATATATATATATATATATATATATATATATATATATATATATATATATATATATATATATATATATATATATATATATATATATATATATATATTATATATATATATATATATATATATATATATATATATATATATATATATGTATATATATATATATATATATATATATATATATATATATATATATATATATATATATATATATATATATATATATATATATATACATATATGATATATATGTATATAAATGTATATATGTATATATATATATATATATATATATATATATATATATATATATATATATATATATATATATATATGTATAGGTAGATAGAATTTAGTACGCTATAAAACAATGTGGACAAAACAAAGGATACACCCCTCACCCCTTCCAGCGTACAGGTGTCCATCATTGTGCCAATTATGGCAGGAAGGGAACAGTTTGATAATGGCTTGTATGCTCTTTGCCAACAATGAGTGTCACTACGTGTGAATTACGGTTAAATAAATTACATTAAAAAAATCAAAACATAACTTTTTCCCCCTTTTTCCAGTCTAGACTTTTTGTTTAAAAAAGGTTCATCATTTCTAGTCCACACTTTCACCACAACCTCAGTTTATTAGAATATGATTAGAAATGAACCAAACTCACTTTATTCACCCAACTCTATTAGCAGTATGAAAGAGGAAGGACCAAATTTACATATCTCAGCTCCAGTGTATATGGACTATTAAATGAAAACAGAAAAACAAGAAGAAACTCACCTCTTTCACATCGCAGTCCAGTTCTGCCTTCTGGACAAATACACTGGTACTGTTTGAGTCCATCAACGCATGTGCCACCAGAACGACACGGGTTACTTGCACACTCATTCACATCTGAAAGATATTTAATAATTACTTAATGACGCAATACTCATGATTGATTTAGGAAATCATTTTTATTCCCCCTCATCATAAAATAGCACTGTGAGATTTATGTAAAGATTGCACAATGTATCATTCTAAAAGAGAATGTCTAAGCTCTTGGTTCTAATATACAACACTTAGATCTAGCCATTGTTATTCCATTACGGTGATTATAGGGTTTAAATCTCCCAAAAACACACAGCCAACTAGTTAAGAAAAACAACACATTTGAGTACCATGAAAAAGTCCGTATTTTCTATGCACGCATATATTCAACAAATTCATGTATGACCACAACATAATATCGGTCTATTCTAAAATATGTACGATACTTCAGACAATCACAATATACAAAAAGTAAAATGTTTTTCAAACGCATTATCCTCAGAACATTCAACAAATTAACTTTGAGTGTTCATGCAAGGGGCACACCCTCTTGGCTTGCTCTAGGTGTGCAATAGGAGTTGGCACCCTTCCGTGGAACCCTAAGCTGGCGTGGCACCCAGCTCGCCTTATAACAGAATGGGGATGTGTGGATCTGTCTATGGATACCCTGCATCTAAAATATCCCTTGGTCCTCTTCGGATCTGAAGGCTCTGCTTTTGCTCTCTCTCTCTCTCTTTTTCTTCTTTTACTTTTGCTTTGTCATTGTTCTTCAACAATGACAAAGGAACACTTTTGGTAATATTTTATGGAACTAGATGACCTTTTTGTGTCGATGTGCCTTTACACACTCATTCTTTTTGCATCACAAATGATGATCAAACGTTTAAGTTTAAGGCCTGCGGGGGGCACTCCGGTATTTAGGGGTGTACATACGCTCATTATCAATTTTTTAAAATACCCCTAAAGCACTCATTTCAGGCCAAAAAGCAGCCTTATTTTAAAAAACGGCTGACTTTTTCCAGTAAAAGTCACCCCTTCTTTTTATCAAAACACTGACATTATAGCTGTACAGACGTAATTGTTCACGAATGCCATTTTTTGTATTATTCAATATTTTGTTTATTTGTTCATGAACGTGCTGTGAGTTCTATTTGTCAATTTACTTGGTGAGCTTTATAGGTTTTAAAATAGTACTGAGTGGGCATTTTTAATGAAATATTGGAAAGAGACATTGGTACAAATTTAGATGGCCTCATCTATAAGAACAAAGTATATTTCTTTGATTTTATGACACTATCATTGTATAAAAGTCTTCTAAATGAAATGGGTCCATAAGTACATGTATATTTGAAAATAATATGGAAACACACATTGTTCCACAAGAAAAAAATAATGAAAACCACACTTGCCATTGCACACAGATTTTACTAGCTGGTCTTTGAGTCCTGCCAGTGCGTTATAGCGGTCCACGAAGAATACGTTAGCGGAGTCTGGGTTGCTGGCGATGCCGTTGATCTCTAAGAGATTGATGCTGTTCTTGCGGCCAATGGAGATGACGATGATGTGGATGCCTTTCAGTTTCGCTCTGATGGCCTCTGGAAGAGTGTTCTCCTGGTCAACATTAGAGTTGCCATCCGTCAGCACGATGGCGAAGTTGGGGATATTTGACCGATCTCCATCCCTTCCTATGAGAGAGAGAGAAAAAATAGACAGGGGAATATGATCAACACTATTAATATCTTCATTGCTTAATACATATTGGGTACAACCAATTTGTCAGCTATTATGTGTGAAACATTGTGCCTTTAACTTTTCACTTATGTTTATAGTAATAACTAGGCGGAACCCATTCATGGTACGGGTTTGGTTTAGAATTTTACATTACATACACATTTACATTACAATGTGCTTGTAACTGCCAATTCTCTTCCAAATCACATCGATCTCAACGCTGTGATCTCAATGCAACTGTGTAGTTTCTGCACTTATCATTAGATTGCGCTTTTGTTTCAAATTTCCATTTGTCTTAAAAAATTAAGGCATTTCACAATTCCACACCCAAATAAAGAGACAGACACCAGCAATAAGAATTGCCTATGCACAACGGCCAAAGAAGCCATGTTATACTGGCCGCAAAACTCGGAATGTGTATGGAAATGAACATGTGTGCCTTAAACTATATATCTGTGCTTTAATAAACAATACATAATCAATGCCTTCTTTTGTGCGCGATTCACTTGCAACGGTGGCTCCCCTCCTCTATCGTTTAGTATGAACCAACATCAACTGTGTTAGACCGTGAAAAATAACATGTAAGCACAAAAATACACCCTTCCCCTCCTCGTCCTCTTTCTCCCCTTGCCTAGTTTCTCGTATGTTGTTTTCCTCTCCCTCCACCCTCTGCAGCACCCCTCTCCCTATCCCTTTGTTAGCGCATCCCTCCCTTCCCCTTCCTTGCAGTGCAGCCCATCCCTGAACCACTCTTCTCTCACCCTGTCACCTTCCATACATTCCCTCCAGTGTGATATGTACCCCTATTCCTTTCCCTTCATCACCCTAAGTAACTCCTCGGTGGCCTGCCTAATGCTTGGCATATACAAACTACCAATACCATCTTATGATATTCATTAGGATATAAATTCATATCGGGGCCAAGGATTTAAAGTTGATTCAGCCTTATGAAACGAAAGCATTGGATAAATCAAAGGATATACATATTTTAGCAATATCTGAAACGAACGTTTGTGATCGGCCAAGAAAATCTGACATGTGCAAACCTGAGAATAGCTGGTCAGTCATTCGTCTGAGCGCTGAGGCGGTGTTGGTGCGCTTGCCTAGGAAAGGCAGGGCCAGGATGCCTTGTTTGACGTCCTCCTTAGTGGAGTAGGTATTAAGGTTGAAACGCAACTGAGAGTCATCACTCCAAGTTACAGCACCTATGGGATAAATAAACTATCAGGTGACAATGGAGAGTGGAGGCTAATTGTTACGTATTGTGTTTGACAAACTCCTTGTCAAAATAAGTCCTTGGGTAGAAACGGAGCTGAGAATCATCACCCCACGATACAGCACCTAGTGGATAAATACACGATGAGGGATCAAGGATGAAAGAAGGCTAATTGTTATGTACTGTGTTTGACAAACTCCTCAAAAGAATATGTATTCATGCATAAACTGAGCTAAGAGTCATCACTCTGTATTTCAGCATCTAGAGGAAAATATACAATTACCTGACAAGAATGAAAGGAAGTTAATTGCATGTATTACAATTGTTACGTATTCCTTACTGGAATAGATATTTGGGAAGAAATTGAACTTTGAATCATCACTGTATGTCACAGCACCTAGGAGATAAATACACAATTAGTTGACTGGAATGAAATGAGGCTTTTTATGTATTGTGCTTGACGTTATCTTGGTGGAATAGGTGTACGGGTAGAACCGCAGCTGTGGGTCATCAATCCACGTTACAGCACCAAGAAGATGAAAACACAATGATGTTTCAAGGATAAAAGCAGGCTTATTTTAATTGTGTTTGAAAAGCTCCTCACAGAAATAGGTATTTAGTTAGAAACTGAGCTGAGAGGCATCAATCCGTGTTACAGCACCTAGGTGATAAATACACAATAATGACAAGAATGAAAGGAGGCGTTTTATCATGTATTGTGCTTGACGTTTCATTGGTGGAATAGCTGTTCATGAGAAACGCAGCCAAGAGTCATCACTCCATGTTACAGCACCCAGGAGAATAGTACGCAGTTAGTTGACAAGACTGAAAGGAGGCTTTTGTTAGGTATTGTGTTTGACGTTTCCTTAGTGGAATAGGTGTTCAGGAAAAAGTTGTAACTGAGAGTGGTCACTCAACATTAAAGCACTTAACAGATAGACACTCTAGAAATTGACACTGAATCAACGGCGGGAGAAAAAGGGATCGGTGATGGATTAATAGTGGACGAAAAAATAGGGATTGCCCAGGGATGATAGTTTGAAGAAATAACACAGACAATTGACAATAGATGAACGGATGGTATAGTGGACAGCTAGTTGAATATTTTGTATAGGTGGCAACATCACTTAGATTGTCAAAATTAGTTTTCAGTTTGCACTCCAGAGGGCCAAGCTCTTTCTATTGTTCATGTTTGTTGTTCAAAGTCAGAGGTAAATTGAAGTAGCTGAAGTTTGGTCGGAAGTCTTTGGAGAGCTCAAACTGGTAAGTGTTATGTATTGTTTATACATCTTTAAATACAGCATTCATGAATATGTTGAAGTCAGTTTGAGATGTATTAAAATCGGTTTAAAGTATATTGTAGAACACACAATGTTAGCGTCTGTTTATATATAGTGTACATAGCGTGTGGTTCTGCTTCGCTATATATAAAAACGCTGTACTTTTTTCTTACTGTACGCTACCGTCGCTAACACTAAAGATACGCTATGATGCGAAAACTCCCCAATTCGCTATATTTGGGACACGCGTCATATATGTGTTCTACAGTATTTAAAAATATTGAATAGTTTAATTTGAAGTTATAAGATGAAATCATTCCAACTTTGCCAAGAGCGGTAGAAAGTTTTCAAGTAGTAAATGAATTCATTTTGGTAGAAAACAGAAACATGCATACCTATCCTTGTTGTTGTAGGGGAAACATCCAGCTCCTCAATGATGCTAATGATAAACGGTTTGACTTTCTCCCTGAAGCGCTCATGATGGATGCTTCCTGAGGAATCAATGACAAGGGCCAGGTCGATCCTGCCATCACAACCTGAAAGCAGAGAGGAATCATCAAGGCAATATCTATATATATATATATATATATATATATATATATATATATATATATATATATATATATATATATATATATATATATATATATATATGTATATATATATATATATATATATTTTTATATATACATATATATATCTATATATATATATATATATATATATATATATATATATATATATGTATATATATATATATATGTATATATATATATATATAGATATATATATAGATATAGATATATATATATATATATATATATATATGTATATATATATATATATATATATATATATATAGATATAGATATATAGATATATATATATATATATAGATATAGATATATATATATGTGTGTGTGTGTACATGTGTGTTTGTATGTTATTGTGTGCTTGTGTAAAACATTCATGTGTATTCATCAAATAGGATTGATGTTAAGATTTACTAATGAAAGGAATATACAAGAAAAATGTTAATTTGGGACCTTTAAGAATATTACTTCAATGTATCCTTTCTTGTGACCTTGAAAACAATTGCTATATGGAATTTGTATGTACAGCAATATAATGTAGTTTGTAAACAGCAAATATGCAAAACCATATATTACAAGCAAACTATAAACTATAATTTCTTCTGCAAAATACATGCTTGTTTAAACATACAGTGCCGACGTTTAATTTCTGCACTAAATGGGTGAGCAGCCTGGGCATAACACACAACCGCACACCTTATTGCCTCCCAGTTTCCAGAGAATGGATGCTTGGATGACTTCACAGATAAACTTAGTTTGATTTGCAAGCCACATGGGTCATCGATTTGGTTTTCTTATTTTTCTGGCATGTTATCAATGAGTGTTTTTACAACCAGGCACCGGCAGACGTCCAGTCCACCGGTGCAGGAATAAAATGTCTGTACTGTATACATGCTCTCACCTCGTTCACAGAAGATTCCAGTGAATCCATTAGGGCAGGGTCCGCACTGGTGAGCATTGATCTTATCCTTACACGTGGCGCTATTCTGACATGGGTTACTCTCACACTCATTGTCATCTAAGCAAACAAACAGACAACAGGATTAGTACACCTAGTCACGTCCCACAGCGCCACCTATTGAGTTAAAGCCTACCTCTCAATTCCATGAATAAGGAATATTTTTCAGTAACCAATTCATGATCTGATATTTTAACAATAATAATAGTATTTGGAATTTTGAATAATAATAACAATAATAACAATAATAATAATAATAAAAATAATAATAATGATAATAATAACAATAATAATAATAATAATAATAATAATAATAATAATTCGAATTAATAATAAATGGAATTTTAATAATAATAATAATAATAATAATAATAATAATAATGATAATAATAATAATAATAATAATAATGATAATAATAATAATTGATATAACAATATAAAAGTTTACATAATATCTCTAATAAAACATCAATAAGAGTCAGCTCCTTCTATCATCTGTTGACCACAGCTTTTTATTTATATCAGTTTGTCCTTTATTATTTCAGTTTTGTCTGGGCAATTAAGTGCTACTGATTAGTTTCCTATGTTTTTCTTACATCGATAGCATGCATCTTTGGTATATTATAGCATCCATCGTTATATTTCCGAATGTGTTGATTCAATTGCATCTGACTGCAATAATTGTTTATGCAGTTATTTGTAAAAGTGAAATCATTATGTTAAATGTACTAGATCTGACAAAAATACATGCACTATGTATCAATAAACAAATAGTCAAGTGGTGGGTCTCAGTTTATGTAAGTATTAGAATGTTTGCAAGCAATTCAAATAGGTGGTAATTTATATTGTCCTTATACTCTCTATGCCAATGAGCTAACGGTTAAGACATTTAGCATTCATACTTAC
>OZ012696.1:16819321-16823484 GCA_963942565.1 Maea johnstoni | reverse complement strand
GAATGGTGCTCTTTGACAGGGAGGCCTATGAGCAGTTTAATTTCACCAGATTCACGCAGAAGCAAGACATGGTCCAGTTCATCAACCGACTTCATCATTACAATGGGAAAACAAACATTGCCGCTGCTTTAAAGGCTCTCCGCATAATGTTTGAGAACCGAGTCGCGACGCGTGCGGACGTGCCGCAGATTGCGTTTTTGGTTTCTCACGGAGGTCCGAACATCCAGGTAGACGACATTCTTCGCGAGGCGACCGCGTTGAAGATGATGACTCCACCTGTGCGCCTCGTAGTGGTTGGTATTAAGACGAAACCTTTCAACTACCTGGACGTCATTCTGCTGCGCGCCATCGCCTCTGATCCCAGCTCGCAGAATTATTTGGAGATTCCGGCGTTTGATAGCATGGCCAATGCGACCTACAGGAGTCGTGCAGTTGTTTCCACCTGTAATGGTAAGATTTACTTTATGCTTTCACTCTTATCTTTTGTTGTTGTCGCTATTGTAATTATTTTTGTCTTTTGTAATATGCTTATTCATTATCATTATTATTACTATTATCATTATTATTATCATTATTATTATTATTATTATTATTATTATTATTATTTTTATTATTATTAGCAGTAGTAGAAGTAGTAGTAGTAGTAGTAGTATTGTTGTTGTTATTGTTATTGTCATTGTACCTTTGTTGCAGCAGTAGTAGTATACTCACCTTTATTTATACTCTTAAGTATCACTATGCTATAAAAACGTGTTTTCCAGGCGTCAGCATTATATTTATTCTTATAGTTGTAATGATGTATGTTTTTTTTATCTATCAAGGTTAATTCGAGTTAGCTGCTTACTTGTAAATCTCTCACTTGCTCTATTCTTTTAAATGTATGGTTTATTGAGTGAAACTGTCTTATATTACTATATTCCATTAGTGATATCATCAATATAGATCATTATTAGTATTATTATTATCATTATCATTATAATCATTGTTATCATAATATTATTATTATTATTATTATTATTATCATTATTTTTATTATTATTATCATCATTATTATAATTATTGTTATTATCATAATGATTATTATTATTATAATTATTATTATTATTATTATTATTATTGTTATTGTTATTATCATGATTATTATTATTATTATTATTATTATTATTATTATTATTATTATTATTATTATCATCATTATTATTATTATTATTATTATTATTGTTATTATCATAATGATTATTATTATTATTATTATCATCATCATCATTATTATTATTATTGTTATTATCAAAATGATTGTTATTATTATTATTATTATTATTATTATTATTATTATTATTATTATTATTATTATTATTATCATCATTATGCTATTACTGATATCATCAATAGAGAAACCCAAAAAGTCTTAGCTTTCATTGCGAGACAGTCTGTATGACTAGACCTTCTTGTTGCAGCCAGGGGCGCCTGCGATCCTACCCCGTGCAAGAATGGAGGCACATGCGAACCCTACCACGGGGACTACAAGTGCGCATGTACGCAAAGAAGATACGGGAAAACATGTCAGATAAGTAAGTTTCACGTAAAATTCAAGTTACAGTTAGGTGAGAGGTATTCGTGTGGAACTATGAATGAAAACAATCCTTAGGTATGATAAGTAGTCAACTAATGAGAAACATAAACAGGATAAAAAGGAAACTTTTTTTGCTTTTATCGTCTGATGAAGCGAGTTTTTATTTCATTACTGGATTGTTTTGATGGTAGAGGGTGATATACTCGAGTTTGCAGCAAATCCATCCAAACTTATAGCAGGTGATCTATATAAATCCTGACTGTAACACCTATTCATTCTTATTGCGCCTATCTCTGCAATTAGCTGAGTATACCCTTTTTTTTTATCTTGCATTGAAATCTTCAGAGTTGAAATAGGTTTTAAAACCACAGCAAAACCCAAAGTCAGTGGCAACTTTCTCATGTCCTATAGCTGGGATTCGAACAAGACCCTTGTTACAATGGTGGTGGTTACAAACAGCGAATAGTCATTGGCAACGTCCTGGGCCATTTTAACAAAATTAACAAGTTGATAATTTCTTTCTCCTTAGCCATGCCATGCTTTAGCTATAGATAAACATATCATTTCTTAAAAACTAGTACGCCCCTACATTGCAGTGTGATTTTTTTCTCTTATCATATTTCTTTCTTTACATATTCTTGCTCCTCTCCGTAGATTGCCAATGGAGGCCATACAACATCGTCTTCATCATCGATAAGAATAAAGACTCAAGTTACATACTGGAGCAAATGTTAGTGAAGGATGTAATTCGGGGTCTGGACATCAAGAATATGCAAATCGGGGTTTTGCTTGTTGGATCGAGTACAGAAATCGCCATCCCATTGGCTCGGCACTCAGACAAAGATACTCTTCTCGAGAAAATTGGATTCATGGGTGAAGAGAGTAATCACGTGGCCATAGCTCGCGCCCTAGAGGTCATGCGCAAAGACATGTTCAATGACCGCGGTGTTGACGGGAATGGAGTGAGAAACGTCGCCATCGCTGTTCTCAGTGGAAGAGGAGACCGGGAGGCAGCCGCCAGAGAGGCCGACCTGGCAAGGGCAAAGGGAATCGTTCTTTACGCAGTCGGCGTAAAAGTTAAAAGTGATAATACTAACAGGATAGACATGCTGGAGAAGATTGCAAACTCACCTCCGAAAAACTTCGTCTTCTCAAGCTCCGAGTATGAAGATTCAGAAATAGAAGCAGCAGATAAGCTCCTCAACAAATTCTGTCCCATTAAAGTATAAACAGTCATTGTCTCATAAGAGTGTATTTTCAAATAGTACATGCATTCGTTGTGTACAAGTGCATCTTTATACCTGTCGACCCTAATCGTACAAATTGTACATCTCCGTAAAAGCTATCATTTCTTGTCAAAAATAATGACCTGTGAGGTCTACATGTAACTCAACAAAAGTGTGCTTAGATTTCTTGTGAGCAGAGATTACACAAAAAAACTCACACTAACATAAAAAAACCTACATACATACACCCATACATAATACATACATACATTACACACACACACACAGACATATATATGTATGTATATATATATATATATAATCATATATATATATATTTATATATATATATATATATATATATATATATATATATATATATATATATATATATATATATATATATATATATATTTATATATATATATATACTCTCCTCAGTGGAAGATTCAAAGAAGGAACGGTGATAGACGTTTTTTATCTCAATAAGATATATGGCAAAATTATCGCTTATTATTTAAGTTTTATTTATCTGGATATTTCTGATGAGATAATGAACACGTGTGGGTCAAAGTTATGTGTTCACCTGGCTTTGCTACCCGAGGATTATCTAGCTGTATTAGTACAAGCAGCTGGTCAGAGGAAGAATCCAATTGAATCAAGAGATACAGTGTCGACATTTAATTCCTGCACTAAATACATGGGGCAGCCAGCATAATATAATATTGCACGCCCGATTGTCATTCTGTTTCCTGTTAATAGATGCACGGATAGCCTCACAGCTGAACGTAGCTTTGATTTGCAAGCCACGTGGGTTATTTATGTGCTTATGGCTTATTTTTATAATCCATCGGTTTTTGTACAACCAGGCAATGGCGAAGTCCGGTCGACTAGTGTAGGAATGAAATGTCTGTACTGTAGCTTAAGATCAGTTCATGATTATAGTCGTTCTGTTGCATTTTTGCCACGTGGTATTCTATCAGTCACAGGCCATAGGCAGCTTACTAACCACCCAAATTAACTCTAAGAGTTATTTCATTGTAATGATATTTCTTGTCTAGACCAGATGAAATGAGGAGGATCTATACATACAATGTAGAGATACCATTCTGTCAGCTGTATAGCTTATATTGGACAAAATACACTATATACAATACCATTTATATAATCCATTAACATACCAACGAGGCTTGTAAACGAAAGCCTGAGTGTTGTTAAACCCCAGAGACAATTCCGAAAACGTCATGAATATCTGACATTGAAACATTTTTCAAGGTCCTAATGAGGTCATACAGTACTGACATTTAATTCACCAGTCAGCCTGGCGTCAGCCACCCCACCAATGTCTGGTTGTACAAACACTA
>OZ012696.1:16756821-16814321 GCA_963942565.1 Maea johnstoni | reverse complement strand
GGGAGGTCACCTAGGCGACTGGGTGATCTCGGGCCAGTGGTCGTCGGCCTGGGCCAAACACCACATCAACTGGCTCGAGCTCCAGGCAGTATGGCTGACCTTGCAGCATTTCCTGCCTCAGGTACAGGGCCCTGCTGTGGATGTCCTTACGGACAATTCCACCACAGTAACCTATATCAACAAGGAGGGTGGAACTTAGTCCCCCTCCTTGTGCTACCTGGCACTGGACCTATGGGCCTGGTGCAGGCAACACAGGATCTACCTGGTTGCCAACCACATATCGGGAGTCAGGAACTTCCTGGCGGACGCCCTGTCCAGGGGGAAACACAACCACCCCACGAAGTGGTCCCTCCACAAGACAGTGGTACAGCTCATATTCAAGCACTGGCCGCCCCCCCCATGTGGATCTCTTCGCATCAGAGAAGAATCACAAACTTCCGGTGTTCTTCTCAGTGCGCCCCTCTCAGACGTCGAGCGGGATAAACGCTCTGACGCAGAACTGGGAGAGTCTGTACGGGTATGCGTACCTGCCGACCAACCTCATTCCGAGGGTATTGAGGAAACTGAGGCTGCAGTGGTCAGCCCGGATCCTCCTGGTAGCCCCATTCTGGCCCAGCCAGCCCTGGTTCCGTCAGCTGACCAGCATGCTGACCCACCTTCCGCGAATGATCACACCCAAGGACAACCTCCTGAAGAACTAGGTCACGAGGATGTTTTACCCCAAACCGGACAGAATACAAATCTGCTATCGCAGCCATTCATAAAGGGTTTCCGGATGGGACAACTGCGTCGTCCAACACAGATTTGTCGACCCTTATTAAGGGTTTGTTCGTGCTTTCTGCCAGACCAAGGACGCTCAATGAGACATGGGATCTTCCGACGGTACTCAAGTACCTTGCTGGTCCTCCCTTTGAGCCGATTCATACGGCACCATTGAGGTCAGTGGCGGTCAAAACAGCTTTCCTCGTGCAACTGGCATCGGCCAGGCGGGGAAGCTGGGTCCATTCTTGCAGGATAGACGCAGGTCATCTGCGGTGGGAAAATGGAGGAGTTCGCCCTCTCCCATCCCTCCTATTGGACAAAAACCAGTCCGTCTCGTTCACTCCTAGCGAGGTTTTTCTCCTCAGCTTAAAGGAGTTCTCGCCAAACGACAAAGTGCACTGCCCTGTGCGGGCCCTCAAATGGTACTTGGAATTAACCAAGCCCTTGCGAGGGGGTGAAAAAGCCCTCTTCATTCAGTCAAGGGAGCCTTATACTAAGGCTACCAAAAGCACAGTCGATGGTTGGGTAAAAGAGGCTATTGCAGGGGCGTTCTCGCACCTTCCTAAGGAGCGGAGACAACGCATGGGCATCAGAGCCCACGACACCAGAGGGGTCGCCACTACTTGGGCTACAATGGCCGTAGTGCCATTTGGAGCAATTATGGATGCTGCAGCCTGGAGCCGGCCGCAAACCTTCGCGCAGTTCTATCTCAAGGATCTCCCTGCAACAAAGGGTAGATTCAGTAGAGCAGTGTTGGTTACGGCTGGCACAGCGTCTAGAAAATAAAGAACAGATCCTTCCACAGCTTTCTTAGGCGGTGGTACTCTGCTTCCAATGTGAGCAGGTAAGAATTTAGATATAAAACAGGAAATTAGAAGTAATTTCTTTTTTATGATAAATACTTACCTGCGATCATTGCCCACCCTTCTGTATCCTCCCCTAGAATCCAATCTTCCATGAAGGTATTACGCCTAAAATGAGAAGAGGATGAATGTGCATGCGCCAACCGTGACGTCACGACCGGTATTTAGTGCGGCCCCTAGCGGGGATCACGCAAACTACGGTCTATTTTAAGTTTTGAAGGCTATATTTAGATAGCCCTCCTTCTATGTTTATCGCAAAGGGTCTTCCATAGGGAGAGACTGCCAAATGAGAGCCTTCCTTTTGGGTGACCAGAGCAAGCCCTGGAGATAGCTTGGATACAGTGCATTTCACATCTGTCTGTCGCCATGGATTTTGGACAGGACTCTTTAATAAATGGTGCCATGAGGTCCATACATGGCGCAGAAAGTTTTTCCCTCATTTGCATCCCAAATTATGATCAGATGAAAACTACCCCTAGATGAATCATGTAGAGCTCTATACAATCAGAGATCAATTAAACATTGAAATCAAATTTAAACTCAAAGTACATGTGGCCAAGTGGTCTTATGGGCTCAGATTTCATATGATGGTTCATCAGTATAATCATTTTCAATTTTATTTCAGTGCAATACATTTCATCAGTCCAGCTGAAATTTCATCAGGCAGCTCAGTGATTGAGAGTCAAGCATCCGATCCCAACCCAGGTTTTACAACTTACCCAGGGCTTGAAATTACAATTTTTTCTAGGGAGCCCTGGGAATTTTCAGGGAGCCCTTTGGGCTCCCTGGATTTCTTCGAGGGAGCCCAAATGAATTTCAGGGAGCCAATACTAACTAGGCACAAATAATCAATTTTTATTTAAGAAAAGTTTTTTTTCTTTTTTTTGGTGGTAAATCTTTCTGTACCAAGTCATTTTTCTCTTTATTTTCTTCTAAAACATTTCACCAGTTCAGGTAACTCAAACAATAAGCCCCCAGTGCACTCAAACTGTCAAACAGCCCAGGATCTATTCATACAATCAAATAATCAATTTTTATTTAAGAAATTTTTTTTTTCTTTTTTTGTGTGGTAAATATTTCTATACTAAGTCATTTTTCTCTTTATTTTCTTCTAAAACATTTCACCAGTTCAGGTAACTCAAACAATAAGCCCCCAATGCACTCAAACAGCCCAGGTTCTATTCATACAATCAAATAATCAATTTTTATTTTAGAAAAGTTTTTTTCATTTTTTTTGTAAATATTTCTTTAATAAGTATTTTTTCTCTTTATGTAACTCAAATAATAAGTCCAAGCGCACTAGAATTGTCACACAGCCCAGGGTCCCTTCACACTGTTACTATATATGTGTAACCCATACCAAAACAATCAACCTGAATTAAGTGATCAATTTTATTTTTTTTTAAGTTTTTTTTCTTTTTTGGGGGGAAATATTTCAATTCTATTTTATCTTATTTTTCATTTTTTTATTAATCCCATTCACCATGTCATTGGGAATAGGATCATCTTATGTAAATAATTAAATGTGATCCATCTCATGAGCTACCTGACATCAAGGCTGCTGATAGTGTGCAAAACTTCCAAGAAACAATACCAATACCATTTGATTGGGAAGAGCTTCAGAGTTTCTTTCATTGAGCAAGCTAAAGCCTGGTCCTGGGGGGGAGGGGGGGGGGGGGCACTCAGGTACAGAGGGGGGTCGCACCTGCGTTACGTATTTCGCGGAAGAAGGGGTCTTTTTTTAAGACCTCCGCATGTCCGCGATTTTGTAAAAGAGGGGTACTTTTTTGTACCCAGGTACGAAGTATGGGGGTCAAAATCCCCTTACAATCCACAAAATATACGCGGCTCTGACGCCGAGTGACTGCCGAAGTGATTGGACTTCCGAGTTTGCTGCCGCCACTTGCTGCCGCTAAACAAGCAGAGGATTATAAAATCTTAAGTTGAAATATGTGTTCCCGTTCATCCAATGTCAGTGTTTTGATAAAAAAGGGGTGTTTATTTATTGGAAAAAATCAGCGTTTTATTAAATTAAGGGTGCTTTTTTGGCCAGAAATCAGTGCTTTAGGGGTATTTTTTAATTTTGATAACGTACGTATGCACCCCCTTAAATACCCAAGTCCCCCCCCCCCCCCCCCCCCCCCCGGGAGTCTGGCTGACTCGAGTCACTATTCAAATCCCCGCCTATCATGCACTGCCTTGACGGACAGCAACAATAAATCACAGTAATCCCGGTACACCGGGCAGCTATTTTAAGCAGTATTTAGCAGAAGCACCGTGTTTCCCGGCCAAGTCCCGCCCCCCCCCCCCCTCCCAGGGATTCAATTGACTGGTGCATAAAGGTATGACCTTAAGTGGGTCTACAAGACGAATACAAAATGCAAAAGAGTAACGTACACTGCACGAAAAGTTGAGTTTATTTGTAAAGTAAACTATACTTAAACATTATTAAACTTCATGTTTATTTTCATTAACCTTCTAGTAAACATAAAGTAAACTTAAAGTTTACTTTATGTTTACATATAGTTTACGTGGCGTGTAAAGAGCAAGATTTACTTTATGTTTATTGCACAGATTAAACTTCCTGTTTAAAATAAACTGAAAAAATAAACTTTATTAAACATCATGTAAACTCGGCTTAGTAAACATGGAATCTTTGGTTTATGTGCAAAATAAACTATAGATAAACATTATGTTTACTTGCATATACCTGTGAATAAGGCTTTAGTTAGCAATTTACTGTCAAAATAAACTGTGAATAAACTAATGAACATCAAGTTTATTTTACATATTCTTGTTAATAAACTAGAAATATACTTGAGGTTTACGTTTCAATGATGCATGCATATACTTCAGTTAAAAGTTTATTAGCAAAGTAAACTACGAATAAACATCATGTTTATTTAGATATTCTTGTCAATAAACAAGTAATAAACTTGGGATATACCTGTCGTTGATGTTTCAGTTAACAGTTTAATTTCAAAATAAACTGTGAATAAAGTTCATGTTTATTTGCATTTTCTTGTCAATAAACTAAAATAGGTTTGTGGGTTCACTTGTCAATATGGCTTCAGTTAACTGCTTACCTGCTAAATAAACTGTAAAAAAGCAATCAGTCGCCATGTTTATCTAGGTATTATTGTCAATAAACTGTAGATAAACTAGGAGTTAACATTACGTTTAATCAAAGTATACTTTGCAAGGAAGCAATGCTATACTTCGGTCATCAAACAACATACAATTGTATATATATTTCTATATTTTATTTTCTCCTGGATCAGGTAGATGTATATTTGATACAAATTAGATTGGCAGTGTCTTTCACTTACAACACAAACATAATAAATCTTTGATCCAAAAGTGTCCTAGGGTATACTATACTCAATTGCCTGTATCTATAATTCAGGTTTGTAATGTCACACAAAATGACATCACCTTCCTGTGCTATGTAGGGAGCCCACTGTCAATAATAATAATAATAATATCATTAATAATAATAATAATAATAATAATAATAATATTGTCATTTGATATTGTGCCCTTTCCATATAGACATGCTCAAAGGCGCATTCCATTCCATTGTCAAAGGATAGATGTTGATATCCACTTAGTTAATTGATATATACATCTTTGAACAAATATGTTTTCAGTTGTCGTTTGAAATTTGCCACACTCCCAGCTGCCCGAATATTACTTGGGAGCTGATTTCATAGTTTTGGGGCACAGGCACTAAACAATTTGTCACCATAGGGTTTCATGTTGGTATTCGGCTTGCAGAGTAAGTTCTTGGACGTTGATCTCAGTGTCCGTGGTGGGACATACTCTCTCAGCAATTCCCTCAGAAAAGAAGGTGCAGTTCCATGCAAACACTCGTATGCCAGTAGCAGAATCTTGAATTCAATTCTCTTTCTGACTGGTAGCCAGTGCTGTTCCTTTAGTATTGGTGTTATATGGTCATGTTTCTCTGTGAGAGTGATCACCCTGGCAGCGTTATTTTGTACTCTCTGGAGCTTACATATAAGCTCTTCAGGTATTCCACAGAGAAGTCCATTGCAGTAGTCTAAATTTTAATTTACAAGGGGTAAGACTGCACTCTTACTTGATTCTGCAGTCAAGTATTTTCTGATCCTTCTGATGTTTCTAAGGTGATAGTTTGCAGATTTGACAGCCGTTGACACTTGTGCTGCCATATTCATCCTTGGATCGAAAACAGATCCCAGATGTCAGATATGTATATCGAGAATCTTGACAATCTCACCATTTACGGAAATGGTAGGCACAGATATTTTGGCTTGCTGCTTAGGGGTGCACAGCACTAAGACTTCCGTTTTGTCTGCATTCAGTTTCAGCTTTTTCTGTGACATCCATGTATATATGTCAGTGAGGCAGCCTTCAAGCCTAGCAACTCCTTGTTGAGTGATGGGTTTTATTGTGAAGCTCTAAACCATGCTTTGTGATGAGTTTCCCAAGAGGTAGGAGGTAGATCAGAAACATCAATGTTCCTAACACTGATCCTTGTGGTACAGACCACAGAATGTCCTGTAACTCAGAAAATCACTCTAAGCAGTGTATAGTGAGGCAGTTATTCAAGCCCCAAATATGCTATAAACAAGGCTTATTCACACATGCAGATAAACATTGTTATCTTCAGTCAATGGCGAATGAAGCTTAATGGCATCTTGACCCCACTCGTACCGAGATACAGGAAGTTTAAGGATAATTGGGGACACATGTTTGGAGTATCTACCTCAGCATGAGAACCAGGCTAGGCTTCTAGGTGTCCAGATCTAGAAGGACTAACAGAGAAGTCTAGCTGAAAAGATGGCTAGAATGCAGAGGAGTGTCCACGTCCATCGCCAGGTCCTAGAAATTAACTCAATTGAAAATAATTTTCCAGACCAGATTTTGGTTTATCAATAAAGATATGTGTATGAATTCCAGACTCATGTGCACAACAAAATTGACTGTATAAATCTGAACTGTTCTTTGTTGAAATTAAACTGATTTAAGGCAAGTAAGATTTAAAATGTTGGTTAAATCCATTTGTCTCAATAAGTATTAAGATGTGTGTAAAATATGTTTGTGTCTCAATTTACCGAGAAAACAAGCTCAGTTGGGGAATCTTTTCTTTTAATTTTAAGAAAGTTCAAGTGTGTTGATGTAGTATAAAAATGTTTGAAAGAAATTCTCTCATGGGGAAAAAAATCTATCTTATCAAGGGAACTCAGTCAAATGTTAGTGTCAGTACAGTGCACGGGTGCTGAAACCAGTAGAAATGAGTGGGGGAAAGTCAGTATTAAGATCTGTGTTGAACATATTTTTGTCTCAATCTACCAAGAAAAGGAGCTCAATTGGGGTATCTTTTTTTTTTAATTTCGAACGTTCAAGATGGTCAGTGTAATATGGGAAAGTTTGAAGGAAATTCTCTCATTGGAAAAATAGTTATTTTATCAAGGAAAGTCATTAAAAGCTTGGGGTCTGCAGTTTATTTGGACTTAGTATTCTAGTACAGGTGCTGAAACCAGTAGTTTTGAGTGGGGGGAAGTCAGTATTAAGATCTGTGTTGAACATATTTGTGTCTCAATCAACTGAGAAAACGAGCTCAATTGGGGTATCTTTTTTTTTTTAATTTTCTAAAGTTCAAGTTTGTCAGTGTAATATGGGAAAGTTTGAAGGAAATTCTCTCATCGGAAAAATAGTTATTCTATCAAGGAAACTCAATCAAATCTGGGGTTCGACAGTATATTTGGACTTAGTATTCCATTATGGGTGCTGAAACCAGTAGATTTGAGTGGGGGAGAGTCAGTACTAAGATCAGTGTTGAATTCATTTGTGTCTCAATCTACTAAGAAAACTAGCTCAATTGGGGTATCTTTTTTTTAGTTTTTTAGAAAGTTTAAGTTTGCCAGTGTAATATTGGAAAGTTTGAAGGAAATTCTCTCGTCGGAAAAATTGTTGAGAGGGGAAAAGTCAGTATTAAGATCTGTGTTGAACATATTTGTGTCTCAATCTACCGAGATAATAAGGTCAATTGGGGTATCTTTTAAATTATTCTTTTGAAAATTCAAGTTTGTCAGTGTAATATGGGAAAGTTTGAAGGAAATTCTCTTGTTGGAAAAATAGTTATTCTATCAAGGGAACTCAATCAAATCTGGGGTTCTGCAGTATATTTGGATTGAGTATTCTAGTACGGATGCGGAAACCAGTAGTTTTGAGTGGGGGGAAGTCAGTATTAAGATCTGTGTTGAAAATATTTGTGTCTCAATCTACCGAGAAAACGAGCTCAATTGGGGTATCTTTTTTTTTAATATTTCAAAAGTTCAAGTTTGTCAGTGTTATATTGGAAAGTTTGAAGGAAATTCTCTCGTCGGAAAAATAGTTATTCTATTTTAGGAACTCAATCAAATCTGGGGTTCTGCAGTTTATTTGGACTGAGTATTCCAGTACAGGTGCTGAAACCAGTAGATTTTAGTGGGGAAAGTCAGTATTAAGATCTGTGTTGAATATATTTGTGTCTCAATCTACTGAGAAAACGAGCTCAATTGGGGTATCTTTTTTTTTTAGTTTTCGAACGTTCAAATTTTGTCAGTGTAATATGGGAAAGTTTGAAGATAATTCTCTTGTTGGAAAAGTAGTTATTCTATCAAGGGAACTCAATCAAATCTGGGGTTCTGCAGTATATTTGGACTTCGTATTCCAGTATGGGTGCTGAAACCAGTAGATTTGAGTGGGGGAAAGTCAGTACTAAGATCTGTGTTGAATATATTTGTGTCTCAATCTACTGAGAAAACAAGCTCAATTTGGGTATATTTTTTCTTAATTTTTCGAATGTTCAGGTATGCCAGTGTAATATTAGAAAGTTTGAAGGAAATTCTCTCGTCGGAAAAATAGTTATTCTATCCTGGGAAGTCATTAAAGTCTTGGGGTCTGCAGTTTATTTGGACTGAGTATTCTAGTACGGATGCGGAAACCAGTAGTTTTGAGTTGGGGGAAGTCAGTATTAAGATCTGTGTTGAATATATTTGTGTCTTAATCTACCGAGAAATCGAGCTTATTTGGGGTTATGTTTATTTTTAATTTTCTAAAGTTCAAGTTTGTCAGTGTAATATGGGAAAGTTTGAAGGAAATTCTCTCGTCGGAAAAATAGTTATTCTATCAAGGGAACTCAATCAAATCTGGGGTTCTGCAGTATATTTGGATTGAGTATTCTAGTATGGATGCGGAAACCAGTAGTTTTGAGTGGGGGGAAGTCAGTATAAAGATCTGTGTTGAAAATATTTGTGTCTCAATCTAACGAGAAAACGAGCTCAATTGGGGTATCTTTTTTTTTAATATTTCAAAAGTTCAAGTTTGTCAGTGTTATATTGGAAAGTATGAAGGAAATTCTCTCGTCGGAAAAATAGTTATTCTATTTTGGGAACTCAATCAAATCTGGGGTTCTGCAGTTTATTTGGACTGAGTATTCCAGTACGGGTGCTGAAACCAGTAGATTTTAGTGGGGGAAAGTCAGTATTAAGATCTGTGTTGAACAGATTTGTGTCTCAATCTTACGAGAAAACAAGGCCAATTGGGGTGTCTTTTTTTTTATTAATTTCCTAAGTTCAAGTTTGTCAGTGTAATATGGGAAAGTTTGAAGGAAATTCTCTCATCGGAAAAATAGTTATTCTATCAAGGGAACTCAATCAAATCTGGGGTTCTGCAGTATATTTGGACTTAGTATTCCAGTATGGGTGCTGAAACCAGTAGATTTGAGTGTGGGGAAAGTCAGTACTATAATCTGCGTTGAATATATTTGTGTATCAATCTACTGAGAAAACAAGCTCAATTGGGGTGTCTTTTTTTTAATTTTAGAAAGTTCAAGTTTGTCAGTGTAATATTGGAAAGTTTGAAGGAAATTCTCTAGTCGGAAAAAAAGTTAATCTATCAAGGGAACTCATTACAATCTGGGGGTCTGCAGTTTATTTGGAATGAGTATTCTAGTACGGATGCGGAAACCAGTAGTTTTGAGTTGGGGGAAGTCAGTATTAAGATCTGTGTTGAATATATTTGTGTCTCAATCTACCGAGAAAATGAGCTCAATTGGGGTATCGTTTTTTTTTAATTTTCTAAAGTTCAAGTTTGTCAGTGTAATATGGGAAAGTTTGAAGGAAATTCTCTCATCGGAAAAATAGTTATTCTATCAAGGGAACTCAATCAAATCTGGGGTTCTGCAGTATATTTGGACTTAGTATTCCAGTATGGGTGCTGAAATCAGTAGATTTGAGTGGGGGAAAGTCAGTACTAAGATCTGTGTTGAATATATTTGTGTCTCATTTTACTGAGAAAACGAGCTCAATTGGGGTATCTTTTTTTTTTTTTTTCGAAAGTTCAAATTAGTCAGTGTAATATGGGAAAGTTTGAAGGAAATTCTCTCGTTGGAAAAATAGTTATTCTATCAAGGGAACTCAATCAAATCTGGGGTTCTGCAGTATATTTGGATTGAGTATTCTAGTACGGATGCGGAAACCAGTAGTTTTGAGTGGGGGGAAGTCAGTATAAAGATCTGTGTTGAAAATATTTGTGTCTCGATCTACCGAGAAAACGAGCTCAATTGGGGTATCTTTTTTTTTTAATATTTCAAAAGTTCAAGTTTGTCAGTGTTATATTGGAAAGTTTGAAGGAAATTCTCTCGTCGGAAAAATAGTTATTCTATTTTGGGAACTCAATCAAATCTGGGGTTCTGCAGTTTATTTGGACTGAGTATTCCAGTACGGGTGCTGAAACCAGTAGATTTTAGTGGGGGAAAGTCAGTATTAAGATCTGTGTTGAACAGATTTGTGTCTCAATCTTACGAGAAAACAAGGCCAATTGGGGTATCTTTTTTTTTTTAATTTCCTAAGTTCAAGTTTGTCAGTGTAATATGGGAAAGTTTGAAGGAAATTCTCTCATTGGAAAAATAGTTATTCTATCAAGGGAACTCAATCAAATCTGGGGTTCTGCAGTATATTTGGACTGAGTATTCCAGTACGGGTGCTGAAACCAGTAGATTTTAGTGGGGGAAAGTCAATATTAAGATCTGTGTTGAACAGATTTGTGTCTCAATCTTACGAGAAAACAAGGCCAATTGGGGTATCTATTTTTTTTTAATTTCCTAAGTTCAAGTTTGTCAGTGTAATATGGGAAAGTTTGAAGGAAATTCTCTCATTGGAAAAATAGTTATTCTATCAAGGGAACTCAATCAAATCTGGGGTTCTGCAGTATATTTGGACTTAGTATTCCAGTATGGGTGCTGAAACCAGTAGATTTGAGTGGGGGGAAAGTCAGTACTATAATCTGTGTTGAATATATTTGTGTATCAATCTACTGAGAAAACAAGCTCAATTGGGGTGTCTTTCTTTTAATTTTCGAAAGTTCAAGTTTGTCAGTGTAATATTGGAAAGTTTGAAGGAAATTCTCTAGTCGGAAAAATAGTTAATCTATCAAGGGAACTCATTAAAATCTGGGGGTCTGCAGTTTATTGGGACTGAAACCAGTAGTTTTGAGTGGGGGGAAGTTAGTATTAAGATCTGTGTTAAATATGTTTGTGTCTCAATCTACCGAGAAAATGAGCCCAATTGGAGTATCTTTTTTTTAAATTTTTCAAAAGTTCAAGTTTGTCAGTGTAATATTGGAAAGTTTGAAGGAAATTCTCTCGTCGGAAAAATAGTTAGTTTATCAAGAGAAATCAATTATCAATTCAAATCTGGGGGTCTGCAGTTTATTTGGACTTAGTATTCCAGTACGGATGCTGAAACCAGTAGATTTGAGTAGAGGAAAGTCAGTATTAAGATCTGTGGTGAATATATTTGTGTCTCAATCTACCGAGAAAACGAGCTCAGCTGGGTATGTTTTTTTGTTTAGTTTTAAGAAAGTTACTGGGAAGAATTCTGTCTTCTTTTGCCCTTGTTAAAATAAGAAATACATGTATGACGATATTCTTTAAATTTTAAAGATAGACCACATCTCATTGCTTAATACAATCAGGGAGCCGATACAATATATATGCATTTCAACAATCTGAATAACTGTGATAGCAACAACAACCTACCCTTCACAACTTAATTGTATGGTAAAGGGTAAGGATTTTTTCAAGTCAACTAAAACATGCATTTATATTTTGTGAATACAAGTGGACTTGCAAAAGTTGGATTCATTCTCTACAATAAACAAATGAGTCACAGGACCTGAAGTATATTATGTAACTACAACAGGATGCTATCTATCTCAGTACACAATAGTAAAGTAATTGAGGATAAGAGTGGCCACCTGTGTAGGAATAGGAGTGATCACGAAGCACATGTGCCGACATAGATAGTATTTGGTCCGACAATCAGACCTGCACATATTCTGCATGTACAGACATGAGGACTCATATTGAGATTCCAGTTCCCAGTAGCAGCAACAACTACAACTCACCATGCATTTCGCTAGAAGTGCTGTACTCATCTATGTACATAAAAGCTACTCTACCCCAAAAATTACTTGAAATGATACAACACATCTCAATTTTAGTTCCAAAAATTTGGCTTGTATAAAATTGCTTGTTAAGTTTCTTGCACTGACAGTAACATTCAAGGTGTATATTGTCTGTCAGCTTAATGAGTAACTCTACCTTCAAAATTAAAAAAAAGATATATTCAAGAGCTCAATGTCCCCTGCCTTAGGACACCTAGATTACAATTGTCCGAGATATTGTAAACCTGGGGCCCTCAGGCTACTTGTAAACATGGCAAAGGGCATGGACGATCCTGATCTACTTCTACTACTGAACACATTGGAACATATTATGAACTATACTTAGGGTTTGATTAATGAGCGTACATTCACATTTACACCATGATAAACACATTCTAATCTTCAATAAACTTTTTGTTTACTTCAGGTTTAATGAATGAGTTTACATTAAATTTGAGGTTTACTTCAGGTTTAATGAATGAGTTTATATTAACATCTACACAAAAATAAATGCAGGAAAAACTCAAATAAATATGAAGATTACTTTAGTAAGTAAACTTGGTATTTATTTAACAGTAAAGACAAAGTAAATGTTAAACCCCATGTAAACTTAGGTTTACTCTTAAAGTTTACGTTTAAAGTAAATTCCATTAAATTTAAGGTTTACTTCCGGTTTAATGAATTTGTTTATATCAACATTTACACAAAAGTAAATGCATGATAAACTCAATTGAATATGAGGTTTACTTTAGTAAGTAAACTTGGTATTTATCTAACAGTAAAGACAAAGAAAATTTTAAACCCCATGTAAACTTAGGTTTACCTTTAAAAGTAAATTCAATTAAATTTCAGGTTTACTTAAGGTTTAATGAATGAGTATATATTAACATTTACTTAACAATAAATGCATGATAAACTCAATTAAATTTGAGGTTTACTTTAGTAAGTAAACTTGGTATTTATTTTACAGTAAAGACACAGTTTATTTTAAACCCCAAGTAAACCTAGGTTTAATTTTAAAGTAAATTCCATTTTTCGTGCAGTGGTAAAGTTATATGAACGATTTTTAAAATGTATAACAAAA
Organism: Maea johnstoni; assembly: GCA_963942565.1. Taxonomy (NCBI): domain Eukaryota; kingdom Metazoa; phylum Annelida; class Polychaeta; order Spionida; family Magelonidae; genus Maea; species Maea johnstoni. Next base: position 16,801,139 of record OZ012696.1, on the reverse strand, counting down.
ATCTCTGGATGAAAGGCAAAAGCTTGAATCTGAATACTCCTTGATGAAATAGAATTTGCAATAAAATCAAGTAAATTAAATAAAACAAATAGACCTGACCTGTAATCTAACGATTTATTAAAAGTTTTTTAAAAAGGGTCCATGTCCATGCTTTCTCCAGATGGTATAATAATCTGTATCACTAAACAAAAGAAAGAAAGAAACACCATCAACAACTGAAGGCCGCTTACCCTTCTCAACTCGATATAGATTGTTTTTTAACCAATGGTTGCTTGCAGATTAAAACAGTGTCATCCAAATATCTTCAATAAAAATCAGACAGGTTTCATATCAGTGGTGAGTGGCAACGCCTTAACCAAACGGCCATCAGGGCAGGCCCCACTTTGTGCAGAGATTTCATCACGTGTTTTGAGAGAGAGAGAGAGAGAGAGAGAGAGAGAGAGAGAGAGAGAGAGAGAGAGAGAGAGTGAGAGTGTGTGTGAGATTGAGAGAGAGAGAGAGAGAGAGAGAGAGAGAGAGAGAGAGAGAGAGAGAGAGAGAGACATCAGGGGGATTGTGGTACATGATGTAGGAATTGATCACGGGGGGTAGGTGATTGTGGCAATACCAGTGCCCGGCCCAGTCAGCAGCCAATACCGAGCCCGTAGGTGTGGTATAAATTATAATTATAAGTATCGCAATGGTATGGTATGTTAAATTGCTTTGTTGACTGCACTCACGCGCAAAATCATACATGGTAAGTCAAGTTCCTTCAGAAAACAAACATAAGAATATGACAAAAATTGTAATAAAGATAAACATCTAGAGACGGACCGCAAAGGGGGAATGCATAAGATGAAACTAATGAAAGATATACATATGGGGACACTGCAACGCACACTTCAAGACTCGTTGAACGTCGGGGTAGCAGTTAAGGTTCCTTAAAGTCCACCTTTGTCAAAAAATCCAAAAAGTAAGAGGGCTGTTTAAATGAAGTTTCTCTAGTATCCTTCATCCGCAGGGAAAGAATCTAGGTGTAACTTAGCGAGTAACCATACTCTTATCAGTTAATTGTAGCTCTCTGATAGATATCTGATATGTATTTGGCTGATATTGACCATAAGATATATCTTGGATGAAGAAAAGAATGGACATGTAGCGAGAGATCAATTACTATATGCGCTATACTTAGGTGCTGGACTCATGCCAGGAGTCACTGACTGGCAGCAGCGCGAGGTCACGTGGGAACAAGGACCAATCAGGGCTCTTGTTTCGATTACATTACAGAGAAAACTGATCTCCACCATCAGCTGGGCACCAATTTTGGGCTAATAGGGGGCTATTAGTTGACACTGGTTGAGGCTAGCATGTTCAGGTTGACCGGCTGGTTTCGAATCCACTTGTGTTTGGTCATCTAAGGATATATGTGGGCGCAAAACTCATATCCTCATGGTGTTTACCCATAAGACATTATTAGGAATACCTCTACAGGTCTTTTTAACAGATCTATGATCTCCATATTATCTACTTCGTTTAACTCGTTAAACATTGCTTGCTTATCATTTTCGAAAAAGGGGCACTTCATTACAATGTGCATCGTGTTTTCTTCAATGGCTAACTCGCACTTATTGCAAATTCTACTAGCTATAGATGTTCCTTTAAATCTCACACATAAGTCTATTGCACTCGTTTATTCTACTTTGTGCTCGGTTCTGATGAAACTTGTTAGCACGCAAAAGCAGAATCTGCTTGCAGGTGGTTCCCTCTTTCATGATACATATGCTTCCAAAAAATAGGAGCTTTTTGACGTATACCACTTTTTTGAGACTTATCCACCCTTAAGGATGCCCGCACCAGTTTTTTTTTTGTCCTCGGATTTTTCTAATTTTTGGATATGTTATACTTTGTGGGACAAAACTAAAGGAAATCTAAAAAGAAATTGGCTGTTTGGCCGATTTTCTTTGCTAGAGACAATTTTGTGATTTTTGAAAAGTGGCCATTTGAGGGAAAAGGGGCTGCCACATCGCGCATTTTAACATTTTCAGCTCATTCTGGTTTTTTCGAGCAGAAAAAAATGAATTGTAAATCTGTATAAGCGTAAATTCGCATGCAGGTAAGAGAGTAGTTCCCCTTTTTGCTTGCACAAACTGTGTTTCAAAACATACTATATTTTCTTAATAGCCTAAGGTTGAATGGTAGGGGTTGAGTTAAAAATCTTCACATTTTTTCAAAAATGGACGAAAATATTAAGCAATTTATCACACACAATGAATTGTAAAAAAAATCTTAGTCCGAAGGATTTTTTTATTTTTTGATATGTTGTTGCCCTGTAAATTTGTATTCTCTATTTGAAAAAAAAATGGGGGTGTTTCGAGCTACTTTTTTTGCTACAGAGCTATGAGTGAAAGGGTACGTTTTTTGCTTTTTATGAAAATGGAAAGACAATGACGCACCCTTTGTTTCCCTATTGTTGTGGCAACAATAGGAGGGAACTCCCACTGTTGGAGTCGTGTTGCGCTCGCTAAGAAGCAAATATAGGGCAATATATCACACATAATGAGTTTTAAAAAAATATCTAGTCCGAAGGATTTTTTTATTTTTTGATATGTTCTTGCTCTGTAAAATTGCATTCAATATATGTAAAATAAATGGGGGTGTTCCGAGCTACTTTTCTTGCCACGGAGCTACGAGTGATAGGGTACGTTTTACGCTTTTTGGCAAGCGAAATTGTCAATGTTCCGTGGCAACAATAGGGAAATTCCCTTTGTTAGAGTCGCCAGAGGGGTTACTTTCACGACCAGTCTCTACCTATATCAGCTAAGTGTGTGCAGTTAGTGGAGACGACAACTTAAAGTGTTTATAATGGGGGGAGGGAGGGGGGGGGGACCCGCCAACTTTATGCCTCCATAAAAAGATTTTTAATTTATCAAGACCTCCCGCACCAATGGTTTTGAATTAGTTATCTTAAATACCCCCATCCCCATACTTACGTATTTCTCTTTAAAATAGCGAGTATGGCGAAATATGCAAGCAACTCAATACAATTGTAATCAAGTCTTTATTACTGGGAAATGAAAAATTGTCACCAAGCGACTATAACGTCATAGCCGTGCAATTTCAATTTCGGTCGTCGGTTCTATTTCCATACATTTGAAGGGCCAATCAATAAATTTTGTTATTCAGTACAGTGTGCATTCATTTTCAAGTTTCATTCAGTTTTAAATACAATGTACAAAATCTAATGAAATGAAGGTGACTTTAAAGCAATGTTGATGTCATTATGTGAGAGATGACACACAACGTAATAAATTCATCAGGTAACCACGTACGAACTAGTCTTAATCAAGCCCTGCGTGGAGGCTACTGGCAGTAAATTTGCATTCAGAGGTGCCATATTGAATGGAAAATATAAACTATAAATGTCGCCGATTCTTTATTGCTAGGACAATACTAGAAAAACGATGCGAAACCAATTACTAGTATCTTTAATCGTCGATTGCTGTTGGTCAATAAAGACATCAAACCGACTGTAACAAAAAGATTGGGGCAGGCGATATCTGTTAATGATACTCATAAGTCAGATGACGCATATTTTGAGAGCGAGTTTTTCGACCAATTTCAACCTCCATATGATTGAATATTTACGATATGTAGTCATGCAATGTCCAAGGTTGAGCACTAACGCACTGAAATGTTTAATACTTTGAAATACATCAGCAGATACATTGGAACTATATATAGTGATAACTGTGCCGAAACATTCAATTGTTTGATAGGAAAGGAGACCAAAGACCTGGATAGAGATTCTGTGCATACTATATGGACGATCTCTGGAATATTTCCCTGGGGGGGGGGGGGGGGGGGGCAATCCGGTACAGAGGGGGGCCACACACACGTTATGTATTTTGCGGAAGAAGGGGTCTTTTTTAAGACCTCCGCATGTCCGCAAATTTGTTAAAGTAGGGTACTTTTTTGTACCCAGGTACGAAGTATGGGGGGGGGGGGGGGGGGGTGAAAATCCCCTCACAATCCACGAAATATACGCGGCTCTGACGCCGAGTGACTCCCGTAGTGACTGGGCTTCCGAGTTTGCTGCCGCCACTTGCTGCCGCTAAACAGGCAGAGGATTATAAAATCTATAGTTAAAATACGAGTTCCCGTTCATCCAATGTCAGTGTTTTGATAAAAGAAGGGGTGTTTATTAACTGGAAAAAGTCAGCGTTTTTATTAAAATAAGGGTGCTTTTTTGGCCGTAATTCACCCTGCCCTTTTACGCACACATACTGCAAAAGGTTCATCTTTTATTCTGGAAAATTGAATTGCCTTTGTGCGAACGGCAGAAAAATAATTGCTAAGTCTCTAAACAGTACGCTACGGCGGGATTTATGTCGTATCCATCCCTGACGTTCATGTCACTCATGCCTGACTCCCATGATATGCGCAACAATGGGACGTCTCCCAACAATCGAAAAAAAAACTGGTGCGGGCATCCTTAAGGTGTATACGCGCTCAGATTAGAACTACGTTGAGGGAAACGTTGCCATGGAGACGATACTTCCTTATTAGTTGATGAAGATCTGATTAGTGTCTTGCATATTATATAGGCCTTGAAATGGTTTATATATATTTCTGGATTGAAAATTAACAATGATAAGACAAATGTGGTTAAAGTTTGGGCTTTAAGAGCTAACAGCATACCATGGCTGGGCAAATCTGGTTTTAAATGGTCAAACACATTTGAAATTTTGGGTATACATCATGAAATCACAGAAATGGGTGAAATATCCAAACCTAACATTCTTCGCAAGCTGGGGGTAATTAGAAAACTTATTAGAGTCTTTGGATCAAGATATCTAACACCCTATCGAAAATTCACCATAATTAAATCTATTCTTATATCAAAAATTATACATATGCTGCCGAGCCAAAATGTTCTATGCATCAAAGAAATAAACAATATTTTCTCCAACTTGTTATGGTGTGGCAAGCCTCCAGGCCTCTTAAAAGGTGACATTCATCATGGTGGTCTTAATTTAATAGCTTTACACTATTTGACAAAACATTAAAACTAAGTTGGCTAAGACAGTTTCACAGATCAAAGAGGAAGTAGACTGTTTTCCCAAAAGATTTTGAGTTGGAAACAGCATTTAACTTTGGCTCAAACTATATATCATTAAAGCAACGTACAACCAATTAAAAGCACTTTATCTCTTTGGGAAACTGAAGCAGTTTATGATAAAAAAAAAGTTGTTTATAGTAACCCAATCTGGCACAATCCCAAGCTATCTTTTCTATACTGTAAATCACTTAAATATGGCGCGAACATTAAATTGCGCAATTACGATACTGGCCTGGATAGCGTGATCTAGGTATAGCGGTGAAAGGGAACAGAAGCAGCAATTTCAATTAAGAATTTTATAAAAACGGCAGTTTTACAATAGCGCATATGGGCAGAGCGCTATTATCGCTATCTTATTGTTCCCGCTATACTTAAGTGATTTACAGTACTTCCTATAGAAGAATTCGTTGAAGTTTATGGCGTCAAAAGAAACCTTTTGGAGTATAAAATTATAGGTAGCAAAATTCAAAATATTTAAGATGGAAATATTTTTCCGCATATTCAGAGCTTTTCCCTAGGAACAGTGCCAAGAATGTACTTCTAAGTGTAAAGGGATGTTCCAAACTGTACTCCTAAATGAAAGATTCATATGGCCATGTATTATACAATATTTCTGACAATTGGAAAGAGGACTTAGGTCTAGCTGTCAGTACAATATCATTAGGTCGTTCATTTATGAAACACATGCCAAATACAAAGATACATACTTAAGATGTATTTAATTTTGTATTCTTGCCAAGAGCTTCTATACAAGTAAAAAAAAACTCCACAAAATGTGAATAAAAGTATCGCGTAGTTGTCGGTTCCTACCATGTAGGGGTTGATTCTGTAGAACATATATTTTCTAATTATGAATTCACAAAATAACTCTGTTTCAAAGTAAATGATTGGATAATCGAACTTGGAATTAAATACTGCAATTTATCTAACACTATTTATGGGAATGTATGAATGTATAGGTTTTTAGAGGCATGAACACACAAAGGTTATTTAGTGCCATAAAATATTACCAGAAAATGGTCCTTGTCATTGTTCTTCAACAATGACCAAGCATGATTATTCTAGGTGAAAGAAGAAAAAGAGGGAGAGTAAGAGCAAAGTGGACTAAGGGATATCTTAGATGCATGGTATCTAGAGGCAGATCCACATATCCCCTTTCATTTATAAGGCGAGCAGGGTGCCACACCAGCTCAGCGTTCCCCGGGAGGTGCCAACTCCTATTGCACACCATAAGGTGTGACCCTTCGGGGTTTATTAGTGACGTACAATACGTCATTGCCATAAACACCATTATCATCAGCTTCACTCTGATACTCGCAGCTGATTGGTCAATAGCTGTGGTGTACTGGACTTTATTGGGATCCTAGCATTGCTTTCATTAATTGCCAATGTTAGTATCCCAATAAGTGTTTTATCCCCATTCTAAATGTTTTATCAAAAAAAAAATTCAATTTTTTTTTTAGAAATATGAAATAAAAAACAAAAATTAAAAAAATAAAATAAAAAATAAAATAAATTAAAAATTTAAAAAAAATTCAATTTACGGCTGACTTCTAGCAGATACCAGGCCGTATCCCCTTTTTACAAGGAGGATAACTTATATTATACTACTAACTAAGAAAAGAATATACGATGCTATGAAAAAAGAACAGAAGCCGCATATACTGGGTGAAAAATATGACATTACATTTGGGGCAAGAAGAGAGTTTTTGACAAAGACTACTTTCTTCTAGCAAACATATAAAAAGGACAAATAATCATGTTACAACCTATTAAATTGACAAATGTATATGAACAATGCAGCCATTATATATTTATCCACCCGGCAATTTTTACCATTGTCTTGTTTATAAAATACCTTATATACATATATGTATCACTATATTTGCTGACATGTTGGAGAATAAAAAAAACTAAAAAAAATCTAAAACTAAGAAAAGTTATATGAACGATGGACAAGAATATCGCCCTTAGTATCCTTGCATGGAAATAGGTATATCTGCACCCACCAAATATAAAAAGCATGATGTGTGAGCTAAAGTTATGAGATGTTCTAGGCAATGTACCTGCCTATAGATGGCAGTAATTGTTGCCACTTTCGTGAGCACTCTCGGTTTTAGGTGCTTTGAATAGATTGCTAAGCAAGTGGCCAATCTTCCTGTGAAGTGAAAACTAACAGCCGAGGGCAGTTTCCGCTGAAAAAAAATCAATGTATCAAATCACACATATGTAAAAACTTCTCATGTTAATTGCAGCAAAGAATTATAACAATGAGGTAGATTGATGTTGTCCCAGCAAAATAAACAGGTTGGGTGATGCAGCTAACCTACAGTACAGACATTTAATTCCTGCACCAGATGCGTTGGCATCCCGGGTATAATTCACGACTGCAAGCCCGATTGCCACCCAGTTTCCTAGGCATGGATGCATGGAAAACCTCACAACTGTACGTAGCTTTGAGTTGCAAGTTACGTAGGTCATTAATGTGTTTGGCGTATTTTTTGACATGTTATCACTGTGTTTTTGCGCAACCAGACACTGGACGTCCGGCCGACTGGTGCAGGAATTTAATGTCTGAACTGTAGCTGAGGCAAACATGACGTATCTACCCCAGAGGAAACATTATGTTCATTTCAACTTCAAAAATGTCTAAGAAAAGACCTGTTTGAGCTTTGATAAATTCTAAGTTCAAACCTAGTATGAGAATAGTTCAGATTTATCTATATGATACATGATTTAGTACTAAATATTGCCCTAAGTGTATGCAGAAAACTTTCCTACATTAAGAGATCGTCATCATGGGTTCCCTGCTCTTCACTGCAAAAGGCTCAATCTCAATGCAGACTGGGCATAATACACGACCGCATGTCCAATTGCCACCCAGTTTCTTGGGTATGGATGCATGGATGACCTCACAACTCAAAGTACCTTTTCTTCGCATGCTACGTGGGTCATTAGGAGCTTGGTTTATTTCTTTGGCATGTTGACCCTGGGTGTTTGTACAACCAGGCATTGGCAGACGTCCGGTTGACTGGTGCAGGAATTAAATGTCTTTACCGTAGCTTGCGAATCAAAGCTACGTTTAGTTATGAGGTCATCAATGCATCCATACCAGTAAACAATTGGGCGTGCTGCCCACGCATTTATATAGTGCAGAAATTAAATGTCGGCACTGTACCTTTTTTTTAATTTTAAAATTACACACATGTGCAACACGATTTTTATTTCTTTTTTGTTTTGAAACAACATAGCATGAACAAAACATATACACAATATACACACCATACACACAGTTATTATTACGTCATTATTGTGAAAACATATAATTGTATAATATAGGCAACATATAGGTTTTGGTGGGGGATAGCAATAATTTTCGGATAATTGTGTGTCGTCTACTTTTCAAATATGGAACATAACAGGCGCTCACACTTATCCCATTTTCCATTATCCTGATTCTTTTCATGTCGGCACTGTACCTGTTGCACGCTGGGAATACTAGTAAATATTATTACCTCGATTATTGCACTTTACTGCTCAAGGAGCGTATATGCAATAGTTGCCTTTCAAGGGTAAATGGTGATCTAGATAGTAACATACATTGTTTAAAATCTTTAGATAGCACTTTGTTTCACAACTTTAGCACGTTGTGTATGAATAGACATTTTTCAGCCTTTAATTGTCTTGTGTAAACACCTGAAGTAAATTAGAATCCTATAAAATCCATATAACTTTTTTCGTCCACATACCGGTACTTTTTGTATTGTATTGTATGTTTATTGACGGCGCACTAGGCGCAAAATCATACTAGTACAAAGAGTATATCAAATCATAGTAATAACGTAACATAAATGGGTCTATAATAACCAAAGACAAAAACTTATAACATAATGCGAAAACAAAAGCAAAACGTTGTTGTTCTATAATATGCATATTTTTCTAATATATTTGCCATACTGTAAATTTGCGTAGAAAGAATATTTTACTATACGTCTACTAAATTCGCATTGAATAGGTCAGTAACCTTGTTTACCTGTACGTGCAGTCACCATCTTTATTTAGTGACCCCTTTCTTTGCTTAACGCATGCATCTGGTGATTGTGTGATGTTTTAATTCTGGGTCGTGAAGGCGTGGCTAAGCCGTGAGGAGAACTACAGGTGGACATATACCTTCTGTCTCTACTATCTACAGAGGGTGTGCCTCATGGCTGGTCGGTCTGCCCTGATGGCCGTGAGGTATAAGGCGTTGCCACCGACTGCTAGCCGTCTCTCAGCCCTGCCTGGGTTCGAATCCCAGCCACGGCAACTGAGAAAGGTGCCAGAGACTTAGAGTTAGACGATGTTTTTTGCTGGGTACTCCGGTTTCCTCCACCAGTTACAACTGGCTAGTCACGAAGTGACCGCAATATGGCAGATAAAGTGACAATAAATCTAAATTCTAATTCTATTCATGATCGGTCCATGCTTCTTCCTCTACCTCCCTCCTCTGGAGCCCTAGGGTGTGAGCCTGGTCAGTGAAAACATGGCTGAGCTGCCAGGTCCACTACTGGACGTATCAACTCGTCTCAATACATGTAGAGGGTGAACCTCATGGTTGGTCCGTTCGTCTTCCTCCGTCTCCCCCATTAAAGCGTGTGTGCGTAAGTCAGGTCAGTAAAAACTTGTCTGAGCTGTTTGACCCACTACTGGGTTTTCAGAACCACGAGTTTTTAATCATTACTTTTTCGTATACAATTCTTCACGCGTGTTAATTAACGTTAGCTAGATACTTTCAGAAAATGAAAATAAACTATATGCACGTAATGAAACATTCTTTGTCAATTGTGTTTAGATTAAACTTTGCAATGCTGAGGCTACGTTCGCCCGAATCGCAAGAATGCAACGATTATTGAAAACCATCTAAACCCTGTCATGTTGGTACTTATTTGATAGCTCTCGCTGAGTACTCTCAGATGAGTACCCATATGCCAGGGTTGCAGCCATTTCTCTGCATTTTTGCATCATTTTGTATTGGCAAAATTAGCCACCACCAGCATAAGGGTTAGTGCATTCGTGATTCCTGCTATGCATTCCGTACTGTTTCATTCTATCTTCCACCATTCTCAACTATTCCACACAATTCTTTCTCATTCGATCCCAGTCCCTTCCCAGCACCCTTATTGTGTATTCCAGTGATGTGCTAGCTGGGCGCCCCGGGCGCGTCTGGCGAAAAGTCACACACCCGGGTGTTTGAGTCCACGGACGGGTTGGAGGGTTTTGATAGGGTGTTTGCTCGGGGTATATTTACCCGCGTTCTCCGGGGTATTGGCTGGTCCGTCATAGGGCGTGGGTGCACATTCCAGGTAGCGTCGCCCTGGTCAGCTACTGGTCAGTTCACAGGAGGTACAGTCGGGTCTAGCAAGAGACGTAAGAGGACTGGACGCTAACGTGGAACGGCAGAAACATACGATAGTCCTGGACGGTAGAAATGGAGGTAGGTTTTTTGTTTCATCCATAAAATCTATTGGCAGTTAAAGTTGGCCGTTAACTGCCCTTTATATGGTGTCTGTCCGGTGTATAGCGTGCTGCCCAGTACAGTACGGAGTGCTGAGGACTGGCTGATATAGCACCATATTGCCGTAGCTTCTAAGTAACTACTGATGCTGCTGTAGCTGCTACTACTACTACTACTATTGCTTCTGCTGCTACTACTACTACTACTACTACTACTACTACTACTACTACTACTACTACTATTACTACTACTATTTCTGCTGCTGTTGCTGCTACTACTTCTACTACTATTTCCACTACTACCACTACTACTACTACTACTACTACTACTACTACTACTACTACTACTACTACTACTTCTTCTTCTACTACTACTACTACATACATTTACCACATATTTAGGCAATATCTGTAAGTTTAGGAGTACACTGATCTTAAAAGTCCAAGCAATTACTTCGTCTATTGATATGAGTCATTTACATAGAAAACCCAAAACATTAGCGTCAGCGAATCTTAGAACATAAACACTACTTTCGTCTAAAGCACAAGGACGCAAAACACATCTAAACCCCGTCGTATTGGTAATGATTAGATAGCTCTCTCTCTGAGTACTCTTAGATGAGTACCCATTTGCCAGGCTTTCAACTATTTTTAGGTTTTTTGGATCCGTTTGTATTGACCAAATTAGCCACCACCAGCATAAGGGTTAACATTCATGGTTTGTCGTGAAACAAGTTGGCCTCTGACGTATACTCAATATAAGGGAGACATCCTCCTGGATATCCCAATTGGATTAATAATTGCATTTAACATATTGCAACACAGCTCACTAATTTAACACAATGCAGGTGTATTTGTATTTCAAAATCGTTTATCTATCCCCGTTGAGGTAATCTCGGAAGACATATACTTCAAATAATTTACGATCACTTAGTCCAAACAAAAGTTATTGTTTAATCCAAGGTACATATCCACACAGATATGATTTCTGGCCAGCATTTCGGTTATGTTGGATCAAAACCCAACTATAAATATACAGGAAATACTTACACGTACAATAGCCCCCGTTATTTGCATTAAGGTGTTGCGGAAGTATCAATTGCACTCTATCTAGGTTATTGCGTCTTTAGCTGGTCCCATTATTTTAGCCTTTGGCTTAAGGTAGCATTTTATGCTGCTGCTTACGTGGACAGTAGTTTTCATTATGAGCATTTATGTAACAGTAGCCACTGGCCAGCCACAACTAAAATGATAACATTGGTGTTGGTCCATGTGCAACAAGTGCTTCCTGTGCTATTAGCACTACTGCCGCTGTCGCTGCTACTACTAATAATCCCATCAGCAACCATGAACACATCACCAATCAATTGTTTGGCATGATATCACATCTGATAAACTCAGATTTCTTGTTCGCTGCTCATGAGTTTCTGAAGTGATGTTAAAGACGGCAATCAGTTTGAATGACTAGAGAGTTACAAAAATTATAACAAACAGCAACAACAACAACTACTACTACTACTACTACTTTTTCTAGAAATACCTAAGCGCCCTTTTAGCACATGGTGCAGCTGTCCGAGTATAGGACAAACAGGTGCTGATTCAATATTTGCTTTTGTCACATAGACGGCCAGGCGTGAAGTCAGCGAAAAGCAAATAACGTCGATCGTGATTGGTTAAAAAAGGGAAACACTTGCATCGGCTCGGAACATTCTTACACACTGACTCACGTTGGATTGAATGTTAACCTCTGAACTGATCCTGCCGATATTTATTCAAGATTCATACACTAACTATCTTAAAACCACAGAAACCGTAAAGCAATACCTTTTTCTCGTGATTCTAAATCCTCACAATGTGGTATGATAATATCCATATGTATTCATATACATATATATATATATATATATATATATATATATATATATATATATATATATATATATATATATATATATATATATATATATATATATATATATATATATACATATATATATATATATATATATATATATATATATATATATATATATATATATATATATATATATATATATATATGTATATATATATATATTTATATATATTCATATATAAATATATATATATATATATATATATATATATATATATATATACATATATATATATATATATATATATATATATATATATATATATATATATATATATATATATATATATATATATATATATATATATGTATATATATATATATATTTATATATATTCATATATATATATATATATATATATATATATATATATATATATATATATATATATATATATATATAATATATATATAATTTATATACATAATTATATATACATGTATAATGGTGTATACATATAAATATGTATATATATATATATTCATATATATATATATATTATATATATATATATATATATATATATATATATATATATATATATATATATATATATATATATATATATATATATATATATATATATGTGTGTGTGTGTGTGAGAGAGAACGTATATGCATGTGTATTTCAGCGAAGAGGCTGATCCATTTTACCTTGGGCTCTATTTATAGCCCAGTACATCTGTAATGAGAGACCAGCTATATGTACACAGCTTCCGCATATCAACAAGACCATCGCCGGAGTTTACCTGCCTCTTTACATAACAAATACTTAGAACAATACGTGCAACTGTATTGCTTAGGGTTTAGGACTGTTGCAGACCTCCTGACTGCTGCAATGTACTCATAAGTTTCTCTAGTTGACATTTATGGTGTTGTACTTAAACCATTTTACACATCAAAGTATGCGTGGCCCGTAATCATGTATATGCATGAACTGTAATCTATTTTTTTTTAAGTTGCTTTGGAGTTAATTCATAGTACATACCGTGCTTTGACTCTTAAAGCATGTTATGTACGGATCGGTCGTTGGAACCTTACTTTAGTGAATGCGTTCAAATTCCTCAATTCAAAATCATTTTAACTAATACTTTATGGCACACGTTGTCGAAAAGCCAGGAATAATATTAGCAGGAAAGGGGATCTCAAGCCGCACTATTTCAGCTACCCCTTGACCACTGGTGGCACAGCAGGTTCTCAGGCTGCGCAAAAAGTCTATATGCGCCTTGGCCAGATGGCTTCGGCCGTACGACTCTAATGCATTGCAATGCTTATTGGTCATATCAGAGATATGAAATTACAAATACAGAATCAATAGAGCGAAACGAGTTACTTAACAAAAACACACAGACAATACAATCAGTGAAGAAAGTAATCAACAGAACTGTGCACTTAAACATATGAATTACACTAACATCCAGTTATACTGAGACCTTAATTGCTTAGGTGCACTTATATGACGTGACACATTCAGAGTTAGGGCCTTTTACTTACTCATGTGTGTAGGCCATAACTGAATAGGGCTGTTGCGGGGGAGGTCTTTTTCAAAAGGTGACAGGTAAAAGCTTATTTTGAACCTAAGTCATACATTCAGGTGGTCGATCTGCCCTTTAACAGTTCCTCCAGAAATCTTTGTCTTGATCTTCGATATTTTTGATAATAACTTAAGAATTAAGAATCATTCTAAGAAATACTTGAAGGATAGAAAATGTTTTTGATGCTCAAATCTACATTTCTACACCAAGTATCTTCCCATTATGCTTCTGCAACATTCTATTAAGATTCCTTGCCGATTTCGGCCCTGGGTATTTGGGCAGTGTAGTTTTCCTCATTTTCATTTTATTTCATTGACAATATATGTAATTCTTTTAGACGTAATGTCTGCTTCTTTTCATTTTTTGAAATGACAATTTTATCCTTTTTATCGTTTTTTTCTTCAATCTTTTATATCATGAAAACATGATGTCATTGTTTAGAATCTCGTTTGTAATCAATATGTAATTTGATTTGAGACCTGCATGCTATTATATGGTTTAGCTTAAATCAGTATTATGACACCCTAATCATTCTTGGTCCAGCAGTACTGTATAACTGGTTAATTTGGCGTGGTTTTTAATTTGGCGTTTTTTGGCAAATGCCCATCAACGCCAAATTAAAGATCGCATAAAACCATGTCTAAATAAAGATGGCGTTGTTCTGACTGCTCCAGACGCCAAAATAAATACAGGTAAAATACTTTTTTGAAAAAAACGCCAACTTAAGTACACGCCAAATTAACCAGTTATACAGTACCTTAGAAATGAAAATGAATAGCTTTCAAAAAGTTATACAAATATTTGTAATAGACAAATCGTCTGTCAATCAACAATGCAACTGTTAAATACATTTCAAACTATGGACAGAATATGCTCAATATATAACAGGATTTTTTTACAGGATTATCGTTATCATTCTAATTACCATTCCTCTTCTTCTTCTTCTTCTTCCCCTTCTTCTTCTTCTTATTGTTACTCCGATTTTGTCAGTCATCGTGAGGCATGACCGCAATTCGTCAGCTAGATAAATAATCTAAATGACAAATACTTTTTAAACGATAGTAAAATACTTCTTTCTGTCTGTTATTAGGAGAATTAAAACAATGCTTTTGTTTTTTAGGGAGTGACTCACAGATGGCTGCTGGTTGGGATTCTCGCTGTTGTTATCATATCGCCCACATCTGCTCAAGTAACAGCAGTAAACGGTAAGACCTTTCTTTCAAACAGTTACTGTAAAACACTTAAGTATAGAGGGAACAATAAGATAGCGATAAAAGCGCTCTGCCTATATGTGCTATTGTAAAATCACCGTTTTTATTAGATTCATAAGTGAACTTGCTGCTGCTGTTCCCGTTCACCGCTATACTTAGATCACGCTATCCAGGGCTATACTGTAATTGCGCTATATAATGTACACGCCATATTTAAGTGATTTACAGTACTTCTACGCTTTGTTTCATTCCCTAATGAAATATGTTTCCTCGTGTCAGTAACATTCTACCAATCTTGCGGAATTCATCTTTATCGTAGCGTACCTTTCTGGCATGGATTTACTGTTGAAAGGGACAGAGGACAATATATATATATATATATATATATATATATATATATATATATATATATATATATATATATATATATATATATATATATATATATATGTATATATGTATATATATATATATATATATATATATATATATATATATATATATATATATATATATATATATATATACTTCACAATCCTTCATATTTATAAAAAGCAGAAAACTATATGTATAGGGCAGTCGTAGTTTTTTTAAAAAACAATTTTTAGGTTATAAAATGGGTTTCATATTTGCTTATTCATTTCGATTATCGTCACTTTTCTGCCATATTTTAGCTAATCCACGACTGACCAGTGGTAAGTGGTGCCCAAAAAGCCAAGTCATTCATAAATATGTGACACAGTAATATTTCCAAAACAGGAATATCTATAAATGATTTATGTTTCATTCCAGCAAGCACCTGCTAGAGTAACTTTTCATTTGGTGTAAAAGTAGTGTATGGATAATTATCCATGAAAAGGGTAACACTTGCCTAAACATGGAAGTGGTAGATAAATGAATTGGTAGTATTCTGGCATTTGACATGTCATAAACTAAACTGAAACCTTAAGTCTGATTACTGCGTACTTGAGTATACTTTTCCCATATACAGTGCAGTTTAATGATGGTTTACTTATCCATAAATCACAAGTTCATCATAACATATCCTACCTCAATACACCTTTAAACAAGATGTTTACTGGACGTATCTTTTGGTAAATTTCAAGTTTTCTCGTGATTCATTTGGCAATATTGCACATCAAACTTTATCTAACTGTCAGTAATTATCAAATAAACACAGTGTGTATATATACACATTTTTGCTTGAAACAAGGAATGTTTATCCTAAGAAAACCAAAGATAAATTATTATAAAATTAAGTTTATTATCATGTGTTTTTGCTTCAACTGCAAATAAAGATGCAGCTTAATTTAGTTTATTTCAGTTGTTGCCAAAGACATCTGTAACATGGCTGTCCCTGTCCAAAATATAGAACTTTATCTTAAACATCTATTTTAACCGTCAATGTATTTTGAGTCTATCATGGATGTATACCTTTAATGCACAATGTATTCTGTAACTTGTTTAGAAATGAATACAAACAGTAAACTTTAAGTAGAAAGTTTGACTTGGTGAGATACACCGTTTACTTGTTTACGTTGTTTATTAAACAGAATAACTCCCCGAAAACATCTGAATAATCATTTGTTTTTTCTTTTAATTTGATCCAAAGAACCTGTTATATTTCTCTGATTTTTTCTCATTGACTTTATAAACATTTCGCTTTCTGTAGCTTGCTCCCTAATATCGCACAATAGAACAATCATGATCATTTCTATCTCAATATAGCCAAATAAGATCCTTAAAACCATGCATTGCACACCTAAGTATATATCCAGTACCTTCAATTACCTACCGCAAATGGCCTTAGTTCTAATAATATATCCATAACGAATAACAAAATCCAAAGTTTAGTGGTATCCCATGTTTACATTTTCATTTAAACCTAAGAGAAATTTCATGTTTGCATTTTTTATTTAAACCTTGAGGTTTAAAACTGTGATTACACACAGATTTTTTTTAAAATTTAAACTTGTTTATTACCAAGTAAACTGGTTGGTATTTAGCTTGAAAGTCTATAGCTTTAAAAATATACCTTTTAGTAGGCGTACTGTATATTTGTATTTGATGAAGGTCTACAGAAAGTAAACTTCAAAGTTAACATTGTGTTTGTGGTTACGTGTTAAATGTCAAATTTATCATGATATGTTAATAAAGTTGAGCTCTTATTTACTGCTTTGTCTATATTTGCATGTGTTCATGATCATAAATTGTTAAATGATTTTAAATACCTCAATAATAGGATTTCCTGATTCAAAGTTGAAATTAACCTGCCTTTTAAACTTACTGTTTACCTCTATGTAAATCAAAAAGCTTATAAAAAATAAACGTATGGCTTACTACCAAAATTAACTGCAAAATAAACTAAAATTCTATGATAGTTCAAGTTTACCTAACTATTGTAGACTTCATATTTACATTACAGTAAATTTTAAGCTTAATTTTTTTTGAACTCAGATGGTAATGCAGTGAAGGTGACATTTCCCTTGGTATCAGAGTTTTAAATGGATTGTTATCCCTGTATTGTTTTATATTCCAGCAAGCGATTGTCAGAGTAACATTGATCTTACCTTTGTGTTGGATTCATCTGGGAGCCTCAAGCAACTCAACTGGGTAAGGGAACTACTCCTAAGCTCTTTATAACACTAGGTACCTTTCCCTGGAAGCATATTGAGATTTCTTTTAATCTGAGGGAACCAGGGATAGATAAACCACGATTAGCTTAAGTCTAGTGATGCAGGGCCGACTTCAAAAATGGTTTGGGCAGATGGTCATGTATGCAATGTGGCCTGTCTGTATCATAATACAAAAACATTTATCTCTTTATTTAAAGCAGTTAAAACTCCTACAAATTTCTTGATAATTTTCAGTCATTTTTTCCATGGATCAGGCAACACCATTCAAAATCTCAAGTAGATATGCTGTATGAAAACAAAGAAAACAGACGACTGATCTGATTCTAAGCATAGTGATACATAATACAAAGATATTTCTTAAAACAGGAGTTAGAACTTGTTATACCTAGATGCTGATATCCTGCACTTCTTATTATCTCAAGATGCAAACTATTGCTATGTATATGGTTCAGAAAGAGGAAGATAAGTCATTTTGAAACTTTTTATGGAGAGCATGTCAGAAACCTTTCCAAAGCTTAAAGCAATGTTATTTATTCCATTTAAAAATTCAATGCCATTGATATCTACACATAACCACACCTACACGTGTTCAGGTCAATAGGTCAGACTCACTGAGACTGAGCTGTACTGTTCCAGCACATTCAAATATTCCCAATAATTGACCACTCATACATAAATAGTATTCCTTTCTTTTGTCATTATCATTTAGACAAGATATATTGCTTATATATTTGGCCATATATTCAAATTTAGAAGGTAGAATACAAACATTGTAAAACTAAGAATAATGAATATAAAAGTAACAGACGCGAGTTTAGGTATAACTTAAAACTCAATAATGTCATTACTTATTAGGCGATGGGGAAATTTTAGTTAGATATATATTACTGAACTGGTTGATGGAATGGTTCGTCATGCGATTTGTACCATTTACATAGACGCCATACACTAGTCATAACTTGCTTATGTGTTACTGTTCCTTTTTATGTACATCTTTAAGTGAGGATGCTTTCCAAGGGGATCTTTACTGGCCTTAAATGTTACTTCCAATAGCAATAGTATATTTATTGGATCTACTAAAAATGTTTTTTTGTACTATCTTGCAAAATCGCTGCAGGGGTCAACGTTCTAGACATGAAATGCCTGTACTTAGTAACTTCAGCTTGGTTCAACATTTCCTTTATAATAGGATAATGGTGATATGGCCCTTGTACATTGTCATCCCTGGAATCTTGTCATCTATCATAGGGGTAAAGTCCATTTCAATCAGTGTCAGGTGTTTGTAATGCTATAAATCCAAAGCTGGCCGGACATACTATCTAATATTTGTTTACACCTCTTACCCACAATCAGGGTGTGCCACCGGGAGCAATCAGTTATTAGAAGTGTCTAGTATTCATGTGTCATGTTCACGGATTTGCAATTGACCTGATTGTACTATGTAAGTATGTATATCCATGTTAGAACATTGTAAGGGATCCTTTAGCTGGGAGCTGCCTGGCTGATTGGAAGCATCCCCAAGCTGTGGATTTCCTACCTTGGAGTTAGATGGACTAAATAGTTTGAATACAACTATCAGTCTTCAAGTTGAATTTTCCACTATTACACATCCCTCACACCTGTCGTCATTCTTGACACTCATTTCGTGTAGCAGGATGGTCATTGTTCTGAGGTATCAAATTCATCCCTGTTGAGATATAGAGATGTAAACTTGAATTTCTATATACAAATAAAGTAGCAAGTGGTGCTTCCCCCTATCAGTTGTATAGATAACTATTGTAAGAAGTGTTTACAACTGTGTGAGAGGTGCAAGTGTGCAACCCTTTTTCATGTGTTCTTTTATTCTAGTCGTGATGAAATATCACGTGTGTCAGTCACCATTGAATCTTTGGTATGTGAACAGCTTGGAGTTTTAGTTCTTCATTTTTATTGTCTCCCCGGAATGGCATATGCTCTAGCGAACCCAAGCAGATTATACTAGATCTAGATATTTTGTAGACTACAGGTAATTAATGTTGTGAGTAATTCCTGATGAAACTAGTAATGAAAATGTCAATATCTGTTATTTCACAGAACAGGACGCTGGATTTCGTGAGAAGGGTTATAAGTGAGTTTGATATAGGCGACTCCAAGACGAGGGTTGGTCTAATCTACTTCTCCACTGACGTCTACATCCATTTCTACCTCAACACTTACGCCAATAAAGCTAACCTTCTGCGTGACATCACACCAGAGAAAATACGCTGGCTCGACGGATTTACAAACACGCAAGGTATGCTGATACTATTCTATATTGGTCAGAATCGCAGTCGAAAAACCCTAGAAGGAATCCTAGTGCTGTAGAATAGGAAAGTAATCCGAGTGATTTTATTCTGCCGTACTTTTCTGAGTGGGGTCAGTTCGGTATAATGAAAGTCGGATGTATTATTCCTGTCATTAGAATATCAACCTTCAATATTGCCTTTTTGGAATAAAAAATATCGGTAACATCTAAAATAACAAATTCAGTTAATTTGCACCTCAGATTATTTACCTATTCTACAGTAGTGTTGCACAGAAGTTGTAAAGGTGTTTTGTTGTTGTTCACAGTAAAGACATTTGATTCCTGCACCAGTCGACTGGGCGTCTGCCAGTGCTTGGTTGTGCAAACGCTCATGGATAACATGTAAAAAAATAAGCAAAGCACATCAGTGACATACTAAGCTTGCAAATCAAAGCTACGTTCAGTTGTGAGGTCATCCATGCACCCATGCCCAGGAACTGGTAGGCAATAGGCCATGTACGGACTGCCCACGCATTTAGTGCAGGGATTAAATCTCGTCACTGTGTCCTGGTTCTATTCTTTAAAGGCCAGAATCTCAGCCTATAACGAACCTTTATATTGTTGCATATAAGTCGTAAAGTTTTTTTTGTACATTTTGCAATTTAATTTGGCCTTTATATCTAGAAGGTACTTGAGAGATATAATAAGTGTCTGCAAATAGTATCTGGAGAAATTCCAGAACGATCCGTATGATCCATGTAAACGAGTGAACAACTGAGATGTTTCTAGAGTGTTCTCCCACACTATATGTATGCTTGGATAAAGAATAGAATGGATATGTAGCGAGAGACCAATTACTATATGCCCTTTAGTGAGATGCTGGACTCATGCCAAGAGTACAAGCTTTGGCATCAACACGAGGTCACATGGGAACAAGGACCAATCAGGGCTCTCGTATCAATTACATTACAGAGAAACCTTATCTCCACCACCAGCTGGGGGTGCCCAGAGCACCTATTAGGGGCTATTAGTTGACACTGGTTGAGGCTAGCATGTTCAGGTTGACCGACTGGTTTCGAATCCACTTGTGTTTGGTCATCTAAGATGTATGTACATTAGAGATTTTGATCAGAAGGTGGAAGGATACACGTAGTAGCAAAGGTGCGCATTGCTAAGTTGTGTGACAGTCAATGACAATTTAAGAGGTGGCTAAATGCTGATAAACTAAGTCAAGTTGGTATTGGACTATGTTTCAAGGATCCAGGAAATATAAAGAACTCAAGGATTGGGTGATCCTTCAAAGAATTAGGTGAGATCAATTTGCACAAAAGTATGTATCCGTTTTATGTCGGTGTTATTGAATTGATGTTACTGTACGTATGTTGGTTTCTGTCCTTCTTGTTACTTCTATCTCTTACCAAGGTGTACAAAAGGAAGGCTTAACAATTACAAGTCTGGTATTTTAAACTCGGGGACTTTCATATTTGCGGAAAATGAGATATAGTATCAGTGGAAATGGCTTGAAAATATTCGTTTTTCCAATTAAAAATACGAAGGATTTTGCAGGTGGTGCACTTATAATGAACGTATAGATAGATGTACTTTTCAAACCTAAGACGTTAAAAAACGGATTGATCGTTTTAGTGAGTTCGAAATGCAGATTGAATTTTCGTCGAGAAACACGCAATAATACCACTGCGCAATACGTCATCGTTACATGAGTGGCTTGGGTCTCAATCCACAACAGGAGTGATGACGTATTACACACGCTTTGATAAAACGCATACTTTTAGATTCACAGTGATACTAGCGTGCACTACGTTATCGTTACGTGTGCGGATTTGGTCTCAATCCACAACAGGATCAATGACGTATTACACACGTTATGATAATTACACCTACTTTTACATCCACAGCCACCTTTTTGTAATTTGTTCAGCTGCACTTTACTTTTTCTCTCTCCAGAGGCGTTGAAGGATCTACGGACCAAGATCTATGACAGACGTAATGGCGACAGACCGGATGCCACCAATATCGCTATAGTTGTCACGGATGGGGAATCCAACATCCGCAAGGATAACACGGTAGTTGAGGCGATAAAGGCGCACGACGCAGATATCAAGATAATAGCCGTGGGTAGGTCGAGCTATGACATAAGAGCCGAGAGAAACAAACATATTAACCACATTTTTGACCACTTAAATGTAGAAAACTATATCTGAAATTTGAGATTAAATGCAGAAAAATGAATGTTATTGGGCTATATCATTGAGAGATTATCGACATTAGGATTACACTTCTTGAATAAGCAAAGATTTATATCTCAACAGCGAAGTTTCCTTTCTTTGTATCTAGTGCCATTCAAATATTAATTACACTCTAGCGAAACGTGTGTTCTATTATTAGAAGGTAGATTTCACTACCATAAGGACACTTTTCGTATATAAATGTGAATTTACTGTTTCAATGCGATTTTTTCATTTCATTTATTAATAGTTTTGATATGTTCTAGGGATAAGCTTGAAGCTTAAAATCCACTACCATGGAGACACTTTCCATATATCAATATGCATTCACTGTTTCAATGCGATATTTTTCATTTTATTTATTAATAGTTTTGATATGTTCTAAGGGCAAGCAAGCATAGAGTTCACTACCATGAGAACACTTTTTATACATTAATGTGAATTTACTGTTTCAATGCGATTTTTTTCATTTATGTATCACTAGCTTTGCTATATCCTAGGGGCAAGCAAGCAGGTACCTCTAAAGGAGCTGAGGCAGATCGCTAGTGACCCAGATGACCAGTTCGTCTTTAGCCTGGATGACTTTACAGAGCTGGTTCGTCGCGCCAAGGAGCTGGCATCCGCAACATGCAAAGCCGCGCCAGGTTTGTACTTGTAATAGCTTCACTACAGACATTTAATTCCTGCACCTGCCAACCGGACGTCTGCCAATACCCGGTTGTACAAACTCCCACGGATATCATGTCAAAAAATAAGCCAAGCACACCAATGATCCACGAAGCTTGCGAATCGAAGCTACGATCGATCAGTTGTAAGGTCATACATGCATTCATGCCCAAGAAACTGGGTGGTCGTTTGTTATGCCAGGGATGCCAACGCATTTAGTGCAGGAATCAAATGTCGGCACTGTATACTCACTTCATCCACTAGAGAGGGGACCGGACGTGCAGTCACGCTGGCAACTTGCTCATAGTCCGGTCGCCTCATGGAAACGAGCCTACTTTAAAGAAGAGATTTTTGAATATTGGTCTTTTTGATATTCATAACAGGAGCAAACTTTCTCTTTTATAGGATTGTATAAGGACATACATCTTTACTTTTGGAAATTTCCAGGATTTCTTTCAAAACGTATTCGACAAAATCAAAGAATATACTTTTACAAAAAACTCCTATTTATATACATTATGATAAAGTATTATTTTTTGTACGGCAAATACGTTGTATATTAAAGCATATATATCATATATATATATATATACATATTTATATATATATATATATATATATATATATATATATATATATATATATATATATATGTATATATATATATATATATATATATATATATATATATATATAGAGAGAGAGAGAGAGAGAGAGAGAGAGAGAGAGAGAGAGAGAGAGAGAGAGAGAGAGAGAGAGAGATGTGCGTTTGTGTGTGTGTCTGTGTGTGTTAACGTACGTATGGATGTGTACGAGTTCCTGCCAATACAAGTACATACATTACATACATACGTAAATACATACACTAATTACATATAAAGCCTCTTGCCGTTTCAGTTTGTGAAGGTCTGGCAGATGTCGCCTTTGCTCTGGACTCGTCGTCCAGTATTGGTCAAGAGAATATGAAGAATGTCTTGACCTTCGTCCAGTCGGTCATCCGTGATTACCAGATAGGACCCGGGGCCATCAATGTCGCAGCGCTATCCTTTGGCAACGTCGTGGTTCCGCACTTTGGGCTATTGACCCACACGTCAAAGGCAGAGGTAAAGTATACCTGTTTGATCAATTATGTAGCATACATAATTATCATACGATACTAAAATGGCAACATAATTATTATATGACAATTATGTGCAAAAATTATCAAATGCCAAATGGTAGCATTTAGTCCCGCATTTTGGGCTAATAACCCACACGTCGTCAAAAGCACAGGTAAATTATACCTGTTTGATCAATTATGTAGCATAATTATCATACGATACTAAAATGGTAACATAATTATCATATGACAATTATGTGCAAAAATTATCAAATGGTAGCATTTAGTCCCGCATTTTGGGCTAATAACCCACACGTCGTCAAAAGCACAGGTAAATTATACCTGTTTGATCAATTATGTAGCATAATTATCATACGATACTAAAATGGTAACATAATTATCATATGACAATTATGTGCAAAAATTATCAAATGCCAAATGGTAGCATTTAGTCCCGCATTTTGGGCTAATAACCCACACGTCGTCAAAAGCACAGGTAAATTATACCTGTTTGATCAATTATGTAGCATAATTATCATACGATACTAAAATGGTAACATAATTATCATATGACAATTATGTGCAAAAATTATCAAATGGTAGCATTTAGTCCCGCATTTTGGGCTAATAACCCACACGTCAAAAGCACAGGTAAATTATACCTGTTTGATCAATTATGTAGCATAATTATCATACGATACTAAAATGGTAACATAATTATCATATGACAATTATGTGCAAAAATTATCAAATGGTAGCATTTAGTCCCGCATTTTGGGCTAATAACCCACACGTCAAAAGCACAGGTAAATTATACCTGTTTGATCAATTATGTAGCATAATTATCATACGATACTAAAATGGTAACATAATTATCATATGACAATTATGTGCAAAAAATATCAAATGGTAGCATTTAGTCCCGCATTTTGGGCTAATAACCCACACGTCAAAAGCACAGGTAAATTGTACCTGTTTGATCAATTATGTTGCATAATATCATACGGTACTGATATGGTAACATAATTATCATATGACAATTATGTGCCAAAATGTTCATATGGTAGCATTTAGTCCCGCACGTATGTGTATTAACCCATACGTCAAAGGCACAGGTAAATTGTACCGATCTGATCAATTATGTAACATAATTGCCACAAGGTAACAATATGGTAACATCATTATCATATGAAAATTATGTATCAATATCATCTTCTGGTAGCATTTAGGGTCAGTCGTTTTCTATTCGTGGCAGCTCCTATAGAAAGTTATACAACTGCCGATTAGATTTTGACTACTCTGCCAGGGCAATATCATTTGCTTAATTGCAGTAGATGCCCGGTATTTGCGTCTGATGTTTTTCTAAGTACCATGTGTATGTATGCATGTATGTATATTTATTGACTGTGCCAAATGCATAAAAGATACAATACATCGAATATATTAATAGTGAATATGCTGAACATGTAAACAAATAAGAAGTATAAACATAGTCAAGTTAATGTATATGTTCGACCCGTAGCATCAGTCTACTGATAATATGGAATGTTTGTAAATCCCTAAAATGGTGGTGCATGATTTCGTCCTTGCTGTACGTCAACAGACAAACATTGCTTCGTTTGCTTACTAGTTCTGAGCATTTGGTTGAGTGTATGTCTTTTAACTAAAGTGGATGTCCAACGCAGTCATTAAAATACCACCAGGATGGTTAACCTCACTGACATATTTGAACGTCTCTTTAAAGCCAAAGTGCTAGAAGTAGGGGCACGTCCGTTTATTTGCAATGCTGTTTGGATTAAGGTAAATTGAAACCCATTTACAAACCATACTTTTAAAGCTAAATGGGATACGAGTGGAATAGCAAATACCTCTATAGATGCATTGGTCAATTCCTCGAAAAACTATAAGCCAGATAGCCTTTGTGTAGTTTTTTGGCATTCATCCCTTTTTATCTGTTTATGTATTCGTTTATTTGTTTATCTATTAATTCATTTATTTATCATTCATTTATTTATTTATTAATCTATTTATACATTTTTCTTTTTTTCCTTATATATGTATTCACTTATTTCTCTATTTCTTTATTTTCTTTTCATTTAAGTATCTACCTACTAGTATTTAAATATGTATTATATTCTTTATCTATTATTTATCTATTTATTTATTCATCTATATATTTATTATTAATCAATTGATATATTTACTCCTTCCCATTTATGTGATTTTTGATTTATTGATCTGTCTATTTATTATTTCATCTATTCCTGGATTAATTTATTTCGGATTTCGCGATATTTGTGCTATGAGGATGTTTGTTTGCTTCAAGTGGTAAACGCATAAATAATCTTTTGGGAGCGCATTTGAACATTGATGACAAACTTCTTTACCTTCGATGCTATTCATAAAAGAAGTGTCTTACCTATTAGTGGGGCGGGTAAGGCACCATTTTGGCCAAATCTTGCACATTTTGTTCAAACACAAAGCTTGGCAAAAGTATACTTTCATATATACTGATCTATTCTGGACATGGATCCACCGCGTTAGACTTTGGTCCACCCATTTCTGGGGCATTTTATCAAAAAACAATGTGAAAATAGTAAAAATTGTAATAACAGATTTAAATATTTTCCTTCAGGCAGAATTTCATGAATCTTTTCTGAGAGATGATGAAAAACACAACATCGAAGACTATTTATAGTTTTTGTGCTTATTTTTTTCCCGAAAGTGTCATTTTAGGGCATTTTTATGAAAAAAATGCCAAAAAAGGGTGATTTTTGAAAGATATCCCTATTAATGCATTTGGACTTGTTAGAGTAATTAATGCTTTGCAAAAATGTATTGAACACCAGGTTCATTAACTGAATTGCATAAATGGTGTATTAGGTCATATATTTTAAGGGGAAATTTGACCAAATATATATGATCTTTGTGACTACCTATATTGACTCTTAAAATGTTTATCCTGTTTCCAGATCCTCGATGCGATTGCTAATATCCAGTGGCAAAATCAGCAGCGCAATACATCCGGGGCCTTGCGCTACATGCGCGAGACTGTGTTTGCGGGGGGTCGCAGTGTGCAGAAGGTGGCGGTGATCATCACTGACGGCGAGTCCAATATCGACCAGGCACGCACCCTAACAGAGGCCAAACTACTGAGAGATGTGAGTTGGGAATACGTCAACGATTTAACACACACACACACACACACACACACACACACATACACGTTGGCAAGTTGAAACTTACAAGAATTACTGTATAACTGGTTAATTTGGCGTGGTTTTTAATTTGGCGTTTTTTGGCGAATGCCCATCAACGCCAAATTAAAGATCGCATAAAAATACATGTATGTCTACATAAAGATGGCGTTGTTCTGTCTGCTCCAGACGCCAAAATAAATACAGGGAAAATACTTTTTTGAAAAAAACGCCAACTTTAGTACACGCCAAATTAACCAGTTATACAGTACTCGGACAGAGCAATATCTAAGCAGCAAGTTCATCGTCTGCATGCTAACCTACTTAAGGCCTGTATGCGGTCCTACTCAGATCTACTTTCGTTTAAGCTCCCTCAAACGAGGGAGCTTAAACTTTAAGCTCCCTCGTTTGAGGAATTGAGTTTCACAACAGATTTGGGTCATCTCTCTAAACTAATCAGAATACAGTACCTTCAAGTGAGGTATAACACACTAGCTTATAGTTTGACTACATTCCTATTTAATGCTTCTAGTTATTAAATACATGCTTGCCATAAATGCTGAGTGAATAATGTCCAAACCTCTATTATTTCAGTCGGGCGTGACGGTGTTTGTGATTGGTGTTGGAAATGCGGTGAATATTGTGGAAATGGCTGGAATTGCCACGCCCTCTACCGGCAGCCGAATGTACTACTATCAACTGGCTGACTTTAATGCTTTAGCCGGGTTCGCTGCAGATATTGTTAACGCCACGTGCAATGTCGTACCAGGTAATATAGAACAAAATGGCTACCTTTAACTATCATAACAACGATGGACCATGTGTTAACGACAGAAAAAAATACAGTTCTTTTTCTGGAAAACGAGAGAAGAAAATTTCTAATTTTTTCTTACTTTTTTTCCAAAAACAGCAGAATTTCTTTTCCCAAAAATAGTGGAAATTTTCAAAGAATTGTTGTGCTGTTTTTGGAAAACGATGGAAATCTGCTGTTTGGAAAAACAGTGGAATTTTTTTCTGTCGATTTCCAGAAGAAATCGGATTTTTTTTGCCATTCACACCTTTACCATCGTACGTAACGGAAAAGGATGCTTTACGTTTATATCTCTCTGATGCAAATGGATATTAAGTGTGTCCTGTTAATGTGCAATATGAAATATATACTTTTTGTACATAGGGTGGGTCTATTGATTTCTATTATGCAGTGGCAGCTGTGCCATCTTACATCAACCGATATAGCCAATGAGTATACTTAAACTATCATATACATTTCAACATATCTTTGCGTTTGAATATGTGGCAGATTGTAAACTAAATACATGTCTGATCTTAACGTTACTTTCCCCCTTTGTGCACCAGAATGCTCGGGAGAGGCCGATGTCGTGTTTGTTCTCGACTCCTCTGGAAGTATCAACCTCAACAACTGGCAGAAGGTCCTCAACTTCACGCAGGGGATCTGCCAACGACTCAACGTCGGCACCAACAACATTCGTGTGGGTCTGGAGTACTTCAGCGATCTGGCCAAGGTGCAGTTCAATCTCAACACGTTCACCACCAAACGCCAGGTCCTGGCTGCCATAGCAACGACCCCCTGGCAGGACGGCAACACCAACACTTCCGGCGGTCTGCGGCTCATGCGCACTGACATGTTTCAGGTAAATTTTGCATGTACACGTATCGTATCGTAAATTTATTGACTGTTGTATTGGTAATTATAGCATGTTGCCACATTAATAAGGCATGATTATTTTTGAACATGATTTTTGTATAAGGTTTTCTTATACGGACTGTCGTCATGGCAACAGAATCACCACCTCAGGGTTTAAATATTGAAATAAAGAATGAATTTGACTATATATGAGTTTGATTTTCAATTTGTATGTTTTAAAAAAGTGGTAGGTATTGTTTTCTAGTGTTTATACAAAGGATATTGCTCCCCAATGAACTTTATGGACATCAAGCATGGTGTCTGCTTCTCATTCCAAACAAAATGGCTGCCAGACTGTATGCAGTTGCTTAAAAATGAAATTGTGTTTTAAAAAGGTGAACAACTAAACGGCTGCGGCTTCGGCGTTTAGATGGCCTATTCAACCCCCTCAACTTTGTATTTCCCAACAGAGTCGTCTGGTATAGGCTCTATCTCTATATTACAAAATCAGACACGTTATAAAGTAGAACAAACTAGAATAAGGCAGACGACATTTCACAGAAACAGAAGTTGAACTTAGGGTTTGTATTGTATTGCGTATTGTATGTATTGTATGGTATTTTTTGACTGATCCAAATGGTGCAAAAGGTAAACACATACAGATAAGCAATTATTCTAAGTACAAATCATAAGTGCATATGCAGTGGAACCTGTCTACATTGAACACTCACGGGAAATAAAAAAGTGTTCAATGTACGCAGGTGTTCAATGTATCCAGGTTCTGAGTAATTGGAGGTCGGTGAAATAGAAACAAAATCAAGGGTAATTATAGAAACATGATCATTTCATTGCAAAATCTACTATGTCTTTACCTCACTTTCTTCATATAGTTAAAAACTTCACATGTTCAGCATTTGTAATACATCACTAAACAAAACAGTTAATCTTATGTATCTCATTTGTCCTCATTTTCAGTTAAAAGTTTCAAATCAGTGCAGAATGTTCAAAGTAGACAGGTTAAATATGGCTTGCGGGAACAAATTTGGTGTTCAATGTTCAAGGTAGACAGGTGTTCAATGTATCCAGGTAGCCTCCCATTGATTTCCAATGGGAGTGTGCCGGGACATGAAAAATTGTTCAATGAACGCAGGTGTTCAATTTGACAGGTTCCACTGTATAACCAAAAGCTATTACACATTAAAGAAGCAACACAAACTGCGTATTAATATACTCCTATTTAAGCAACTTGTCAAACAAGTCTTAATGCGAACATCTGAGGTTGCTATTCAAAGCTCAAGGTGCAGTGTAACGATGTAACAATATCTGCCCCTTCCAAGTCGTGTGAGCTTTCGTAGTCGTTGAATTCCGCAAACGCGCCAAATATCGACTTCAAATAGTTCGTGTTTAAGTCTAATTCTGATGGAACAAATGAAAACATGTTTTCAAAGCAATATCGAAATTAGGATGAATATCTAAAATGATTATGATAATAGATTAGAAAAAAGTAATAAGTGCATTGTGGTAATTGGTTGATTTGATGAGACGATGAGACGATATTGTACGATGGACCAAGTGTGAATGAGAAAATATATTTAAATATATTTTCACCACCGTATTTTGTTGGGAGAAAATATATTTAAATATATTTTCACCACCGTATTTTGTTGGGAGAAAATATATTTAAATATATTTTCATCACCGTATTTTTGGGGGAGAAAATATACTTCAATATATTTTCACCACCGTATTTTGTTGGGAGAAAATATATTTAAATATATTTTCACCACCTTATTTTGGGGGGAGAAAATATATTTAAATATATTTTCACCACCGTAATTTGTTGGGAGAAAATATATTTAAATATATGTTCTCATTCACACTTGGTCCATCGTACTATTGACCTAAATCTGCGCTTTTACGTCAGACCACGTGGGCTGTGCCCTAAGAGTGTGACGTTGCTCTCCACTGCACACAGCACTGGCTACGATTGCAGCCGGAGCTAGGTGACGACGAACAGTAAAAACATTTGATTTCTGCACCCGCCGACCGCACGTCTGTAAGTGCCTGGTTTTTCTGCACCCGTCGACCGGGCGTCTGCAAGTGCCTGATTGTGCGAATACTCATGGTTTACATGTAAAAATTCAAACACATCAAATTGACCCAAGTAATTACCAAATCAAAGTACGCTCAGGTATATGCCTATCCATGTATCCATGCCAAGGGAACTTGGTGGCAATCGGGCATGCGGTCTTGTATCATGCCCGGACTGCCCATGCACCTAGTTCAGCAATCTACAACCATTGAGTGCAGCATGGTTCCCTCCGCGATCAAAACTATGTTCTTATAGTCAAGCCGTAGAACGCGTTACACCTAATTAACCCATTCACACTCAAGAGTTCCTCTCGAAATATCGTCTGCTATTTTCATACTTTTGAAAATAACTTGGGAATGAAGAGAAATTTCACAATATATTTGAAGGAGATTTATTGTTTGTCTTCTGATTGACATTTCTCATTCAAATGTTTCCAAAAAAATGCTTTTGTAAGGGAAATATTCCCAAAATAGTCAGGCCTCTTTTGGCTGCTCTGAGTGTAAATGGGTTAAAAGCAAAGCAGAACCAATACATTCAGTTACGCTCCGTAGAGTTTGCGCATGCGCATGTACAGGCTATTCGTCTTTCAGGTTAGCGCCGGTGACAGGCCGGGGATACCGAATGTAGCTATCATCATGACGGACGGCGAGTCAACTATAGACAGAGCGCAGACTCTACCAGAGGCCCAGAAAGCCAGAGATGCCGGTATTAATATCTACGCCATTGGAGTGGGAGACAAGGTACTTCTCACTGACACTCAAATACTATCTCAATAAAACTTTTCCACAGTTTCACTTTCTTACTTATGATGCATCTTAAAGGTAGTGTTCTCGTGCACCCACTATCAATTTTCTACGGGCGGCAGTTGTTTATCTAAGGAGGCAGCTATGCGCAATCAAATCATGTAGTAGTAGTAGTAGTAGTAGTAGTAGTAGTAGTAGTAGTAGTAGTAGTAGTAGTAGTAGTAGTAGCACCGGTAGTAGTAGTAGTAGCAGCAGCAGCAGTAGTAGTAGAAGTAGTAGTAGTAGTAATAATAGAAGTAGCACCGGTAGTAGTAGTAGTAGTAGTAGTAGTAGTAGTAGTAGTAGTAGTAGTAGTAGTATTAGCAGCAGCAGCAGCCGCAGCAGCAGCAGCAGTAGTAGTAGTAGTAGTAGTAGTAGTAGTAGTAGTAGTAGTAGTAGTAGTAGTAGTAGTAATAGAAGTAGCACCGGTAGTAGTAGTAGTAGCAGCAACAGCAGCAGTAGTAGTAGGAGCAGTAGCAGCAGCTGATGAGATCATAGTTGCTAAAAGTCAAAAATAATAGAAAAATAAAAGTTTCCCCCTGTCTCATTTCATCTATTCCCAGGTCAACCCCGTCGAGATTAAAGGCATTGCGTCGGAGCCGGCCTCGACGCACGTCTACCAAGTCAACAACTTCGACCTTTTGGAGAGCCTCTCAAAAACACTGGCCCGCGCCTCCTGCGAATCCGACAATGGTACGTCATCCTCTTGAACTGTTACTATTTAACCCATCAATGCTTGAAATTGTCGTATGTATCTATGATACTTTTCACAATAGCTTGGGAATTAGGAATTATTCTCTAAAATATTTGAAGGAGATTTGTTGGCAGTTTTCTAAGTAACATTTCTAAATTAAATATTTCCTCAATTTTTCGTTCGTCTGAGAGATTTCACCTAATGTGTCAGTCCATAGGCGTAGTGTTTGTACTGTATGCCTCAATGTTATGACTTGTGAGAAATTTATATATATTTTCCATCATTATGTTTCTCTCAGCGTGCAAGTCCTCAGCAGACGTGGTTTTTGTGCTGGACGCCTCCGGAAGTGTGTCGCGTGCGGACTTCCGGCTCATGATCAGCGCCGTCATCAATCTCATAGCCGAGCTCGAGATCCCGTCCAAAACGAGAGTTGGTCTCATGGTCTACAGCACAGGGGTCAAGGTCGTTTTTCCTCTAAACAGGTGACTATATTGACTGAACTATAATTTGATATACAAGATTAAGTAAAATAGAATGATAATAATAACAATACTAATAATGATGATAATAATAATAATGATATTGATAATAATAATAATAATAATAATAATAATAATAATAATAATAATAATAATAATAAAAATAAAAATAATAATAATAATAGTAATAATAACAATAATTATATAATAAATGCAATATTAACAAACAAATAATGATAAGGAACTTAGTGTACTTAAGTTTATTGTACGCTATGATCTGCAGAAGAAGAGTGTGTTCGTTGTTATACCCGTGCTAAACCTGTAAAACTAAATTTCTTATCATATATCCGACATCAAACATCTTGTGTATCCTAAAACATGCTATTTCAAATCGTGAAAATCCAGAACCATCATTTATATAAAATAAAAAAGTGACAGGAAATTACATTGCAAAAATACTGCCATAAATAATGAAAAAAAAATATTTTTTTCAAGTTTAAAACTGTTTCGCAATTTATCACATCTAAATATTGATAATATATCGGATATTCTTCTTGCCGAGGTCTTCATTATTCCATATACAATATGATAGGTGAATAACAATTCGATGTGAGCCCCATAACTCGATGAACCAATACATATCTAAGCTATACACTAGACTTCCAGTTTGTGTGAGTTTTCGTAAGGTGATAGTCTAGTGCACCTAGATTATCACCACTAGGTGGTGTCCTTGGCTGGCCCCTAAGAATGGATATCAAGACAAGAGATGACACATGAGCAATGTTCACTCGCCACGAATCTCGAGCTGGCAACATTCTATTGTGGTAACCTCAAGAGCACAAAAGGCAGGGCCCCTTGAGTTTTTCTTGTTACATTGCTCCCGAACGACATGGCTGTCTGCTTTAGCCATGCAGATTCCTTCGAGATAGACCATTTTGACCAATATTTTCATCTCATTTTTTGGCTGAAAGTGAATACAGATACAGTCTCCGAAGCCACTATTTTAGAATATGACAGATAGGAACCCCATCTAGGTGCAAGGTCATGTCACAGCTACCTTGAATTCTGACAGGACCTGAAAATCAGCATTAACTATGTAAACCACGTGCTGTTAGTAATTTTGAGGCTCATGGGAACATTTAAAAATGTTTTTAAAATACTCATCGTGCAGATCCCTTGTTGAGGTTGGACCTTGCACCTCACCAAAGACATGAATGGTCATATGGTATACTCTCATTTTCAAGTAAAGGGCGATTCTTGACATTTTGCCAAAAAACGAAACACATCCAGATATGTTCTTTAAAGTGCCACATTACCTCAAAATAGCCACTTACTGATAAGTTCACCATTATTCCGCAACTATGAGATGTAACCTTTACACTAGCATAAGTGCCGTTGTCTTAATTTAACTGAGTTTTCAGATATTTAAATTTTAAAAATGACCCGTGTATCGGGTAGGATTCTACCTTAAGGGATTTCACCTTTTTCACGGACACATAGGGATAGAACCCTTGAAGTGCATTCCATAATCAATGTCGAGAGCCTATGAATTAGACATTATAGAAATATGCCATGCCAGTGTGGGTATCCTGATGGAATGTCTCCCAGAGGGGAGACATTCCATCAGGATACCCACACTGGCATGGCATATTTGTTTCATTATACCGAACCAACCCTAATTTGGTAAAATATCAATGAAAACAACAATTACTGCCGGTAGATCCAGTGAGAACGTGGGCGTTTTGCCGGTGGACATTTCGCCAGTGGACATGATGGAATGGCTAACCTTTGTAAGCCAATCACGGCTTACGATTTTCACGTGAGGTATAATAAAAGCAGAATGTCATGATGATGTTAGATCATCTTTAAATAACATTGTCTCTTAAAACATGACAAATCGAATTATAATAGTATGCCACATTTAAAACCAGGTATGACAACATTGATGACATGCGCAGAGCGGCCTTGACAGCAGTTTGGTCTGCAGGTCGCACGAACACTGCTGCCGCCTTGCGGGCATTACGGGAAACAATGTTCACGACTCAAAATGGCGACCGTGCCGGTGTTCAGAACATCGCGATCTTGCTGACGGACGGAAACTCCAACAACAGGCGTGAGACTCTCAAGGAGGCTACGGCTGCCAAGGTGGCCGGCATCCATCTTATCGTGACGGGGATAGGCAATCCTGATTGGCTCTCGCTGGACGAGCTTCGCGGAATAGCCAGTGACCCGGATAAGGATAACATGTACACGGTCAGAACTTTCCAGGAGATTAACAATCTGAGGCCTGCATTCAAAAAGTCCATCTGTAACGGTATGTAGATATGTAATTGAACTATGTTAAAAACGTATTTCTATCTATTTAACATTAGATGAATAAAATAATGTTATGTAGCGAGAGGCCAATTAGTATATGCACTATAGTAAAGGCTTGACTATGTCAGGGGTCGCGAATCTGTCCTAAGTGGGACGTCACTAGGAGTCAAAGACCAATGAGGGCTTTTGTATCGTTTGGATTTATCATAAATCAGAGAGTTTGCATATGATTAAATCATACGTGTGTGTAATGCTACGTACATTCCCTTTGCAGGTGCTAGTGATTGCAATCCGTGCGCCAATAGCGCGACCTGCTTGGATGGTATCAACAGCTACGAATGCCAATGTAAAGCCGACTGGTATGGACACAACTGCACAAACAGTAAGATTACCCCTATAAACGTCTACATAGACTTAGTATACTCTACCATCGTATAATGTGTGAACAACTCTCAATGAACTTCTGCGAAGTTACCTTGCTACGTCAATTGCTTCACTTGAGAAATGTTTTTCATCTTGTAATAATTATATTAATTGTTTAGAAAAAAACACCAAAAACCATAAATTTGGTTGAAGTACTACTAAGTATTACTAGTAATGTACCATTCGCCATTCAGGACAGGTGTATTACTCTCGCTAAGCTGTGCAGGCCAACGAGTCTATTGGGAAGATTGCAGCACCACACACCTTTTATGATACTGTATAACTGGTTAATTTGGCGTGGTTTTTAATTTGGCGCTTTTTGGCGAATGCCCATCAACGCCAAATTAAAGATCGCATAAAAATATGTCTACATAAAGATGGCGTTGTTCTGACTGCTCCAGACGCCAAAATAAATACAGGGAAATACTTTTTTGAAAATAACGCCAACTTAAGTACACGCCAAATTAACCAGTTATACAGTACTTTGACTTGGACCTCAATTAAGGCCAGAAGTGGCAGCTGACCCAGCGATCTCCAGAAGACACGACAATCATAGGGCCTCAAAAGCTTCATTATTTTAATAACCGTTTTATTCGTGTATCAACAAATTTACTGGCTCTATTTTAGAGTACTTTCTATTTATCAGAAACACAAGTGTCGAAATATCTATCGGCGTACACACAGTAATTTACAATTAACTATTTTCAAAACCTTTTTTCTGCACTCCTATGTTAGAACCAAGACAAGGACTACACCCATTTTTTTTGTGCTGATTGTTCTATACTTGTATTTATATTTCATGTTAGTGTTTATGCTATGATATTTGAAGATGATATATCAGATACTTGCATTTATGAGAAATAAACATCCGATTACACACTTGTGAAATTTCAAATTAAAAAAAAATATTTTCAAAATCGTTCCAAATGTAAAATAGTTCAGCTAGGTGTAAAATCATTCGGGTATAATATGAGAGGTAACTTGGTTCTCTCTTACTTCTATTCCAGAATGTTCCAAACCAGCCGATGTTGTGTTCCTGGTCGACTCGTCTGGAAGCATAACTTCCGCCAACTTTGAGAAGATGCTCAACTTCATCAAGATCGTCGCCTCCAGCCTGCAGCTAAAAAACAACTCCCAGGGACACCGTGTTGCCGTGGCGACCTACTCGGATGACGTCATCCTCAGATTCAACCTTAACAACCCCTATAACACCCCCAAGAAGATAGCCGAAGCAATCAGCTTTGACTACACAGGTGGCACCACAAACACTGCGCAGGCGCTGAAATATATGAGAGAGTCCATGTTGACAGCAGGTCGGTGGCTACCATATGACATGGCTTTATTATCTCTGTCCTTTACATTCATTTGTTTGTTGTTGTATCATAAGTTATCGTCGGTACATACTTTTTCATTGACACAATTGGGTAGGACTTTGGTGTTTATCTACTTAATAACTCTGCATGCTTATATCAATGTATCATACTTCTAGTATGCATATATTTGGTAACGTCTCGTAGTTTTGTTATCCATTGTGTCATGTATTCTTAGATTATTTCGAAAACATAAAAACCTTCTTAACGGATATATGATGACGTCTCTTTACCTATTTCATTTATTGTCTTAAGCTAATGGCGACAGAAGTGACGTTGCTAACATTGGCATCGTGCTGACCGACGGTCAGTCGAATGACCCTGTCCAGACTGTGCAGGAGGCGAGGCTGGCCAGACAGGCGGGTGTACAACTGCTGGTTGTGGGTGTAGGCCAGGGTGTAAACACCAGAGAGCTGGATGCCATTGCATCAGATCCAGACTCCGCTAATGTCCTGAGAGCCAGCGACTTCAATACACTCAGCAACCTTACCATTGATCTCACTGACGCCATATGCAATAGTAAGTAAATGAACCTTTATTCTTTAGTCTATCGCATGATATTCATGTATGATAAATACTGTATAACAAGGTTATATCAATTATTCCACCCCAGACATTAACTTATAGGCCAGCATATATATTCCTGTAACTGTCTGCTTTTGTTTGTATTAGATGTATATTTTTCATCTTCGACAGGTGGTCAATAAACTATATATATATATATATAAATATATATATATATATATATATATATATATATATATATATATATATATATATATATATATATATATATATATATATATATATACATATATATATATATATATATATATATATATATATTTAATTCGTGTAGTATTAACTCGAGTAAAGTGAACTTACTGCTTTGTTTTTCTTCAAAGTAGATATTGACGAATGCGAAGCACCAGCAAATCTCGATATATATATATATATATATATATATATATATATATATATATATATATATATATATATATATATATATATATATATATATATATATATATATATATATTTATATATATATATATATATATATATATATATATATATACATATATATATATATATATATACTGTATATATATATATATATATATACATGCATATATATACATATATATATACATATATATATATATATATATATATATATATATATATATATATATATATATATATATATATATATATATATATATATATATATATATATATATACAACTGTATATATATATACATGCATATATATACATATATATATATACATATATATATATATATATATATATATATATATATATATATATATATATATACATATATATATATATATATATATATATATATATATATATATATATATATATATATATATATATATATATATACATATATATATAATTATATATATATACATATATATATATATATATACATATATATATATATATATATATATATATATATATATATATATATATATATATATATTTATCTATATATATATATATATATATATATATATATATATATATATATATATATATATATATATATATATATATATTTATATGTAATGCGAGGCGTTAACATATCTTATATATAGTAATTACAGATACAAGGCACGTATAGTGAGATTAATCCTTCGTTCCGTTCTCTTCATAGATAAAATACGAATGTGTTAGCATTTTTAATAATTTGCATATATGAATAATACAAGGCATGTATCATAAGATTACTTTTCATCTTTTCTCTTTGTACATTGACTTTATGCAATCAAGTCTCATCTTGTGTATGCACCAGTGATACGAGACAAATCTGATAAGGTTAAGGCTTTGATTTTTCTCTGTATAGATAATGAGGATTGCGATGCGCCATCATAATCCATGCTTCTAAGGGTGTACCAGCGATTTGAGGCATTGATAATACGATTTTTATAAATCTTACATTTTTACAGATATTGATCAATGAATCTTTAATTTTCTGGGATAAACATGTAGTAATAATGTGAGGCATATGCAATGAGATCAACTATATGACCCTCCCCCTTTTCAGATATTAACGAGTGCTCGAGTAATCCGTGTCTAAATGGTGCTGCGTGCAAAGATCTCATCAACCGCTATGACTGTGGTCCCTGCCCCACGGGATCCACTGGCAAGAACTGCCAAAGACGTGAGTCCAACAGACACTCCTATCTCCTATACTATACAGTACAGACATTTAATTTTTGCACCAGTCGACCGGCCGTCTGCCAATGTCTGGTTGTATAAAAAGCCATGCTAAGATGTCAAGAAAATAATCCAAACACATCAATGACACATATAGCTTGCGAATCAAAGCTACGATCAATTATAAGGTCATCCATACATCCATGCCAAGGAAATTAGGTAGCAACCGGGCATACGGTCGTTTATTATGACCGGACTGCCCAAGCATTTAGTGCAGGAATTAAATGTCGGCACTGTATGTTAATTTGAGCTGGTACCTAAATCTTGTGTTTCGAATGTTTTTCCAAAAATAATTTTATTGTTGAAGTTTTTGTTAAGTATGATTTTTTATGCATAGTGTACGAAGCCACTGTTCTACATGTGTCTGGGGTCGCCATGCTGAATGAAATAGATCAACATATAACAAGAAATGGAAGCTTTCATTTTGTATCAATTGTTGTTGGATACACAACGGGCGACCAAAATTGATTTCCTCAAATGAAAAAATTCGAGTTATTACAAGTTTGCCCTAAGGGCTTTTTTTTATTTCTATCTTTATATGCGTTTGCTTATAAAAAAAATGAATATAATATTATTTGGTAATACATATCCTGCAAAAATCTTAACAATTACACGATTGCATAGTATTACGATCATATTTTAAACTATGCAAGCCGCCTGGGTAACTTTATTTGTATCGATCGTTGTGTTTTTGGTTTAGAAAACAACGGTAAAACATTATTCAAAGATTGTCTTATTATAGATGAACATTTTGGTGAATTTGAATGACAAAACGCAATCGTTTGAATAATTCTTGATAACACACACTCCGTTAACAATCATTCGGTCTACTAGCCTTTATACAATTTATACCATACATCTTTGTTCCTCACTAAACAATGAATTAGGATAATTAAAGTGTTTATATGGTATCTATCTTTTCTATCTAAGTTTAATTGATTTCGTTGAAAAATTCTAGGCGCAATGGAATGCAATATTTTTTTTATAGACTCTACAGATACCATTTTTTTATTTTTAAAGTTAATTAGTATATTGTTGTGCCCTTTTCTCAAAGGCCTAATATTTCTCTTTCAGGCTGTGACGGCAGAGCAGATGTCGCGTTTCTTATAGATTCCTCCGGTAGCATCCAGTATGAGCGTTTCGATGATTACGTCAAACCGTTCGTCATGAGCGTTATCGCTGAATTGGATGTCGGTTCTGACCGCACTCGGGTGGCCTCAGCAATCTTCAGTAACACTGCCCGGGTGGTCTTCTACCTTGACCAGTACACCAATCGCGAGGACGCCATGACGGCTGTGCGGCAAATCGAGTTCACGGACGGCCGGACCAATATCGACGCCGGCCTCAGCCTCGTCCGCACCCAAATCTTCACTGCAGCCAGAGGGGACAGGCTGAACGTCACTAACTATCTTGTCATCTTGACCGACGGTCAGTCCACCATTGACGCCGATCTGACCATTCCCGCCGCCATCTTGGCCAAGAATTCCGGTATACATGTTCTGGTGGTTGCTGTCGGGAAGAACCTGAATATGATGGAGATTAATGGCATGGCGACTTCGCCCATCACCTCCAATATCTTCAGAGTGAGTCGCTTCGCGGGACTCTCTACAGTTCTTGGGCCAATAGTGGAGTCCATGTGCGATGGTAGGTGGCGCCACCCACTTAGAAAATACAGTACCGATATATAATCCCTGCACCAGTTAACCGGACGTCTGCCAGTGCCTGGTTGTACAAACACCCATAGATAACAATTCAAAAAAATCCTAGAACCCAAATGACCCACATAGTTTGCAAATCAAAGTTTAAGTTCAGTTGTGAGGTCCGTGCATCTTTGCCCAAGAGACTGGGAGGAAATCGGGCATGCAGTCATCTATTATACTCGGTCTGCCCAATTAGTGCAGGAATTAAATGTCGGCACTGTACTTCATTAGCCAAAGAGGAAAAGATATTCCGCATGATGTAATGATTGTTTGTTATGTATATGATTTATAACATACTTGAAGCAATGCCTGAATGGCTTGCACAAACAGACAGAGCAGATTTAGGTTAAAGTTTAAAGCATGATTCGGACAAACTACGAAGGAATGACGGTTCCCCTTTGACCATATCAATGCAATTAACCTATGGTACTCTGTCACGACACTTACAATCAGTCATTTTCCCAATACAGACATTAAATTCCGGCACTAAATGCTCTGGTATACATGGCATAATATACGACCGCGCGCCCGATTGGGTTCCGTGTATTCGAGGTTATGGATGAGACTGCGGCCCTCTGACGTCACAAATGAACGTAGCCATGATGCACAGCTTCGTTGGTCATTCACACTCAGGGCGGCCAAAACAGGCCTTACAATTTTGATGATATCTTTCTAACAAAAGCATTTTTTTAAAAATATTTCAAGGAGAAATGTTAATCATAAGCCAAGCTTCAACTCTCCTTCAAATATTTTGTGACCTTTTGCTTTATTCACAAGTTATTTTCAAAAGTATGAGAGAAGCAGACAATACTTTCTAGAGGAACTCTGAGTGTGAATGGGTTAATACTGTTTCCACATGTTATCCCTGAACGTTTGGAAAACCTGTTACTGACAGACGTCCGGTGTTGATTATCA
Organism: Maea johnstoni; assembly: GCA_963942565.1. Taxonomy (NCBI): domain Eukaryota; kingdom Metazoa; phylum Annelida; class Polychaeta; order Spionida; family Magelonidae; genus Maea; species Maea johnstoni. The sequence goes on along the minus strand of OZ012696.1, from coordinate 16,759,109 downwards.
AAACAGGGTTCGAAAGGGGTACGGATTGAACTTTACCCATATTGCCAAAATATATACAAACTTTACAGTAAGAAATGTTTTCAAACCTAGATGATAATTGATATTTGGTAAAGCACCCTTTACAACTATAATGTTCAAAAGTCTTAACGAATAGTCAGTGGAAAGATGTTTATTGTTCATATAGTCAAATTAACTCCTTTCGAAATATCAATGTTTTCAGCTGTGTCTCGGAGTTTCGCTCACTATCATCAGCCTTGATGTAGTCGGGAAGTCTATTACAAAGACGTGGTGCATACTGTAGGTACAGAAAGCTCTGTCACCCAAACCTTTTCGGCTTGTTTGACTAAAATTATAGATTGAATATGAATTTTATATTTGTTTAACCGTTTAAAAGATAAACACAGTTTTCTTATTTACTGAACATTTTAGTTTTGAATTTTGTGCAACTTAAAAAAATGCTGTACCATTTGTATATCTGAGTAACGGCCCAGTATGTGGTATCTACAATAAGTTCCTAGTGTTTGACGTTGGAGTGTTTGTATTGGCTTGTTTGACTATCAATTGCCCCACGTATGGCATAAGATAAATGTAGCTATTTTGTTGATTTCAGTTGTGAACGAATGTGCCAGTAATCCATGTGTAGGTGGCGCCACCTGTATCAACGGGTTGAACCAATTCACCTGCCTCTGTCGGGCAGGAAAGACAGGAGAAACATGCAACAGAGGTTGGTCAACCCAACAAAGATTTCCTAGAATAAAATAATTCTGGATAAAATTAAGTATCTATTAGCAGTCAAAATTCTAAATTGAATATGAAATTTATATATTTTTAAACTTTCATAAGATTAACACAGTTTCTACTATTATGTTAGTTTTGAAATTTTGTGCAGCTTAAAAATGCTGTACTATCGTTATATTTGTAACGGTCCAATAAAGTTTGATAATGGTATTTGTGATGTACATTTAAGTTATATTTAAGAAAAAGGAAACCTGGCAAAATAAACCCACTTTGAAATATCGTACTTTAGGAATTGGATGTGATTTTAAATCTATATTTGTATTTTTCCATGTTCTGGCTCTTTTATCTTCCTAGAATTGTTATACATGAAAATACATGAACAATAACCATCTTTATTATCTAATTACCATTTCAGATTGTGCCAAGCAGTATGATCTTGTTTTTATTTTGGATCGCTCAGGCAGCGTCGAGACACGTTTTGCCCTCCATATTGCATTGGTCAAGAGAGTCATCAATGGACTAGACTTTGCATTCGGGCGCACGCGCATTGGCATGATTCTCTATGACAACAAAGCGGAAGTGGCCTTTGACCTCACGAAGTACGAGACCAAGCAGCAGATCTTGAACGCAATCGCGTTCAATCTCCGAGGCGGGAAAACCAACACGGCCGCGTCTCTCAGGATGGCGCGCACGAAAATCTTCGGGCAAACTGGCGACAGAAATGGAGTGCCCAACGTGGAAGTTATCCTGACTGACGGCCAGGATAATGTGGAGGTTGGCAGCGCGGCGACTGAGGCAAGACTCTCAGCCAATGAGAACATTGAGATGTTTGTTGTGGGTGTAGGTAATAATGTCAACATACCGGAAATCAACAAGATCGCCAGCGACCCTGACAGCACGCACGCGTTCACGAGCATGCGCAATGAGCAGGAAGTAGCTTCCGTGGCAGATAAGATATTGAACAGTCTGTGTAGCTGAAGAGTTAAACGTCTCTTACTTAACCCATTAAAGCTCAGAGCGGTCAAAAGCAGCCTCACAATTGTCATGCTATTTTGCAGGCAAAAGCAAAGCCAGGAAAATATTTGATGGAGAAATGTTAATGAGAACATTACCAACAATCCTCCTTCAAATATTTTGTGAGATTATACTCAATTAAAAGGTTATTGCCATAAGTATCATTGATCCAGACGACAGTTTCTAGAGGAGCGCTTAAGCTTTAATGGGTTACCAATACTGCTGTTTGCTACTAAATATCTACTATTGCTGGTTTAAAAAATGGCTACCGTGAATTACACTAAATGATTTCCCTTACAAAAACGTATCCTCGATGCACTTAACCTTTCTCTGCTAGACTCTTTCTTAGATAAATGAAATAATGGATATGCAGCGAGAGACTTATTACTATATATGCGCTATAGTACAGACCAAGGGGTCTCGAATGACCTCAGCGTGACGTCACTAGGAGATAAAGACCAATGAGGGCTCTCGTACGGTTTACGTTCCAGAGAAAGCTGTGCACCAACATGCGCAGAACACTTTTTTATTCATCT
>OZ012696.1:16688384-16756621 GCA_963942565.1 Maea johnstoni | reverse complement strand
TTATTAGTGCTTCCATATACTTCTCATATGCTGCACCAGTCCACCTCCTTGGCTAAGCCATCTAATGCATTGCACCAACTTTATTGCTCCTCACCACTGTACAAGGTCAAGGGTTTGTGTCCCACTTGAGGCATGTGAGAAAGTTACCAGTGACTACCAGTACCACAGTTTCTGACATTATCCACCACTGGCTTAAGTCATAATTTAGGTATAATTGACATGATAATGATGATGATAGTGACTTTCTTCATATATTTCTGCAGTTCTAGTTGAAAACTGTCTTGATAGTCAGCTATTTCATTTGAAAATATTTGTAATCTATTTCATAAAATGAAAATCCTTTTCATTTTTCAATAAAATTTGACTGAATAACTTTGTTGCAGATGTTCTGATAAGTCTATTCCCTCAGGATATTTGAATGTCTACACTGAATGCTTACATCATTTATGATTCTTTAAAAAAAAACTCTAAATGCAAATTTTAATCAAAGATGTTTTTTTCAACTCATGTGTGTTTCCTTGAGGCTGATTGAGGTTTAGCTTACTTTTGAGGTCAAATAAGATCAATAAGTAGAATCATTAAATTGCAGAGGATTGAGGGATATGAAAAAAAGGCTAGATTTCTTTGACAGGGCTATGAAGGACAAAATAAACATTCTTTGCCTGCAAGAGACGCATTTGCTAGAGGAAGATATTTCAACATTAAAAAAAGAGTGGAACATAAATTTTTATATAGCAGGGGTCAAAACTAACGCAGGAGGGGTATTAATAGCTATAGATAATAATTTTGAACATAAAATACATCAATATTGGAAAGACAAGGAGGGCAGATATATAATAATAGATATTGAAATACCAGAGGTAGTGAGATTCTTAATGATTAACCTGTACGCCCCAAATGAAGATTCACCAGACTTTTTTACTTCACTATTTAAAAAAATAGAGGACATAGATATCAAAAACATTATAATAGCAGGGGATTGGAACCTGGTCAACGATTTTAAGAAAGACACCCTTAACTATAAAAAACTAAATAACCCAAAATCACAGGAAATAGTTAGAATTAACAAAGAAAAATTAGATCTTTTAGATATATGGAGGCATGCAAACCCCAATAAAAATGAATTTACGTGGAGACAATTATTTTATCAAAAAATGGCACGGCTAGATTTTTTTTTAATATCAGAAACCCTTCTTGACATATATGAAGACTCAAAAATCAAATTTAGCTATAAATCAGACCACTCCCCGATCAACTTAAAATTAAATGTGAGCAAACATAAAAGAGGTAGGGGGGTATGGAAACTAAATAATTCCCTTTTACTCGACAAAAAACTACAAAAAATAATTGAAAAAGAAATAGAGTTAATAGTTTGTACGTATGCATGCACCCCCTACAACCCAACCTTCATAGAACAGAATTATAAGGATATTAATTTGGAATTCATGATAGATATAGACCTAATATGGGAAGTACTAAATGCACAAATAAGAGGGAGAATAATGACTTTTGCATCAAATAAGAAAAGGACTCTAAATAAGGAAGAACTGAAATTAACCAAGGAAATTGAGGAATTAGAATTGAACATGCCACAACACTTAACAGATATTAGGTGGTTGGATAGATTAAAGGAAAGGAAATCAGAACTAGAACAGATTAGGGAACATAGATTAAAAGGAGCTTTAATAAGATCAAGATGGCAGAATAACAGTCTTGGAGAAAAACCTTCAAAAATTTTTTTAAATCTAGAAAACAAGAATTTTGTTTCTAAACATATTAGGGAACTAAAAACTGACAGTAAAGTAATACAACAACCGGAAGAAATTCTAGAGGAAATGCGTCTATTTTATGAAAAGTTATATGCAGAACAAAAAAATATAGGAATAGAGAACACCTCTCTTAGCCCTATCAAGGAAAAAGTCAAAAAGTTAAGCGATGATGAAAAAGACAATCTCGAAAAGGAGATAAGTTTGGAAGAGTTGGGAAACATTGTCAAACATTCAAAAAACAATAAAAGCCCTGGTCCTGACGGTTTCAGCAATGAATTTTACAAGATATTCTGGCCAAATCTTAAACTTTTACTACTGAAACTATTGAATCAATATAAAGAAAATGGATACCTCAATTCTTCCCAACTAGACGGCATAATCACCTGCATCCCTAAGGGGGGAAAACTTAGAAATAACCTTAAAAATTGGAGACCAATAACACTATTAAACTCAATATACAAATTTTATTCGGGGATTTTAGCAGAAAGAATTAAAGTTATATTACCAAAAATAATCCATTACGATCAAAAAGGTTTCATTAAGGGGAGATTCATTGGGGAAAATACCAGGCTCACATATGATTTAATTGAAGAATGTAATAGGAAAAATATCAAGGGGGTTATAATTCTAATAGATTTCGAGAAAGCGTTTGATTCGTTATCTTGGAAATTTATTTCAAAAACTTTAGAAATCTTTAACTTTGGTCCAAAAACAATAGAATGGGTTAAATCCTTACAAATAAATTCATTTTCTAAAATCTTACAAAATGGTAACCTTTCTGGCAAAATAAGTTTAGGGAGGGGATGCAGGCAAGGTGACCCAGTGTCACCTTATCTATTTGTCCTAGCTGCGGAGATCCTTGCTGAAGCTGTCAGATCAAATAAACAAATTGAAGGCATCATACTACATAAACAAGTACATAAGATCTCATAGTATGCGGACGACACAACTTTAATAACAAAAGCTAATGAAAATTCTATAAGAAATTGCTTGAATATTTTGAAGGAGTTTGAAAGTTGCAGTGGTTTAAAAATTAACAAGGAAAAAACCAAAGTCGCAAAAATTGGGGGGTGGGGAGACAGCAGTTCAAACTTATGTGAAGACCTAGCCTTAGATTGGACTCAGGAATTCACTTCACTAGGGATTATATATAATGTAGATAAAATAGAACAAATAACAGATTTTAACATCGAGAAAAAAATCATAGAAATACAAGAACTAATATATCTCTGGAATTCCAGGAATTTAACGCCTTATGGAAAAATTACCATTATTAAAAGTCTATTGATTTCTAAAATTACTCATGTCCTGCTGTCTCTACCATCCCCTAATCCGAAAACACTTGAAAAAATAGAAGAAATGTTTAAAAACTTTTTATGGTACCAAAAAGCCCCAAAATTCAGAAAAGAAATTATGGAAACTCTAACTACGCTGGGAGGCTTAAAAATGACAAATCTCAAAATATTTGATCTTTCACTTAAAATATCATGGGTCAAAAGATTTAGCGAGCAAACAGAAGGGTGGGCGGAGTTTCCGAACGCGATGGGCTTTTCCAAAATACTCATTTTTGGTGATCAATATTTAATAAAACTGCAACAAAAAACCCATAACAAATTTTGGTTAGATGTGCTAAAAGGTTTAATCAAACTTTTCTCAACATTTAAAATCAAAACAACTTTACAATTCCAATGGATGCCTTTATGTTTCAATAGTAGTTTAGACTTTGAATATCGACGTAAATGGCATGAAAAAGGGTATACAGTTGTGGGAGACATCCTAAATGAGTACGGTGACATAATGACTATCACAGAGCTGTCTGAGAGAGGGCTTATGATTAATTTTTTAGACCATTTCAAAATAAAGAAGAGAATACAGGACTTAAACATAATAGCCCATGCTCCAATACAAGGACCATATATTCCGCATATTCTTTTTGAAATAGGAACATCAGGAAAAGGGTGTAGCAAAACATACAATAAAATGATGGAATATAATAGTAATTTATTAAAAGACATAAAAAACAAATGGGAACTCACTCTCAATGACACTCTGAGGTACGATATGATTGAAAATGCTTTTAAGCAATTAACAAGAATGAAAACAAGTGCCTATTATAAATATTTTCAATTTAAATTTCTACATTCTCGCACGGTTACCAACGAAAAACTGTACAAAATGGGTATTTCTGATACAAAATTCTGTAAAACATGTGAAAATGTAATAGATACAATGAAACATGCCTTTTTAGAATGCCAATCTTCAATAGACATATGGGTAAACGTAGAACAATGGCTAAAACAAAAAATTTCTCCATCCTTAAAACTCAGTGACATAGACAAAATATTCGGCTATCACACTAAAAATCATGCTATAAATAAGATAATATTACTCACAAAAGTGACTATTTTTAATAATAGAAAGGATGGGAAAAAACCCCAACTCATAACCATTAAGAAACTTTTATACAATGAGTTGAGTATGGAAGAATATGAGGCAAAAGTAAATCAAAATGAAGAACATTTCTGTATTACATGGAGAATTCTCTTTGACGAATTAAGTGAACTATTTGCCATATAGGATACGACAACACATATTGTTATATAGTTTAAAAGAAAAGAAAAAGTGGTCGAGACATTGTAATTATTGTGAAAAATGACATGACATGACATGATATTATGACATGACAAATTTTGTAAAATTGTTTCTTTGATGTCGCAAAAAGAAAATAAAAAACAGCAGATTTTGCGAAATTAAAAAAAAATATAGTAGTGGCTGACACATTCACACCTGGAACATTCAAATGGCCTGACACGTGTGAACCTATTTCGATAACAATTCAATACTCAATATTTGATTGATAGTTATTGGTCAAATTGGGATACTCCCCCTATTCAGACCATTAGTACACTCCAGATACAGATGGGTTGATATAATACAAACAACAGTAAATCAACCCTTCTGATGCTAAGGTCAATTTCTTCCGATGGACTAGAATGCAAATAATTATAAAAATCGCTTTAATAAAGTCACGTGGGTATTCATTGAAAAGCTCTCGCTGAATGCTATCAGATGAGTGCCCATTGCCTGTGTTTTAGGCATTTCCCAGCTTTTTGTCACCATTTCATGTTGACATAATTAGCCATCATCAGCTAAATGGCTAATGGTCGTGTAAGGAAATTACGTTTTATATCTGAGTACAATTGAGTTCACGGCATTAGAAAATCTGAGACCTAAGATAAATGACTGACTTTATAGTATCAACACTTTTGCTGCTGTTGGCTTATTTTGCCAATACAAAATAATGCATAAAAACCTGAAAAATTACTCAAAACATGTCACATGAGTACTCATCTGAGAGTACTCAGCGAGAGCTATCCAATGAATAACAACAAGACAGGATTTAGATGGTTTTCAAAAATCTTTGCATCCTTGTGCTTTGGACAAAAGTAGCCTCAGCATTGGAAGGGTTAAAGTATACTTTCCTTGGCGGCAGACAGAGAAATGAGCATCTAGAGACAGAGCCCATGAACCGCTTAGAACTACCAGCAGGGGCCGAAAATACAATAGCACTTCTATTAGTACTGCTCTCCTGATAACGAAATAGCTCATCAAGAAAAGAGATAGAAAATAACGTGCATTCATTACATTACTTGTCTTAATTTTTTCAAAATGGTGGCTGTTTTTTTTCTCCGAAAAACGTCTTTTCAGAGTGTGTAGACAGAAAAGTCAAAAAATGTTCTTATGTTCGTTGCAAATACTAATTGCTGTTACCAATGGAAACCTGTAAGCTTGTAACAATAAAGTATCAGACGTAACTTATTTTTTATCTGCTTTGCCATCCAGAATTGTATGGGTACTGCATTCCTTTGTCTTGTGTAAAAATATGTTCATATCAGAGGAATGAACTACACTTAGTTTCTGTTCCAGAAAAGCGACAATAATGATTCAAAAGGAGTGACCATAGCACCAACAGTGGAAAAAGTATACATCCTTGGCATACTGTATAACTGGTTAATTTTGTGTGTACTTAAGTTGGCGTTTTTTTCCAAAAAGTATTTTCCCTGTATTTATTTTGGCGTCTGGAACAGTCAGAACAGCACCATCTTTATATAGACATATTTTTATGCGATCTTTAATTTGGCGTTGATGGGCATTCGCCAAAAAACGCCAAATTAAAAACCACGCCAAATTAACCAGTTATACAGTAACTGAATTCAGCACTAATACATTCAATTCCACAGACCTATTGAAGATATGCTTTATAAAACAAATAGGGGTTGACTATAATTTTCCCTATATTAGTTAATGTATTTGATATTAGGTATATCGTTATCCCGTTGCTATTTGATGTTTTGTGTAATTATGCATCTTTTACGTATTGTATAATTTCGGATTGTGCGGTCAGGTCAATACACTATACTGATCTCTACACGTATAACAGCTCTAACCGCCTTCTAGAAACCTAAATACCTTTTTTAATTTAACCAGAAAAGCATCAGGGAACTATGGGGTCTCTAGTATAGGAACCATAAAACTCTTGTTCAAATTAATTTGAAATGTTTCAGACATTCGCACAAAAAGATAATTTGAAATGAAAACGCATTTTCAGCACAATAATGACAAGATTAATTCTTGTGCGACAAAAAAAGGAAACGATTACGGCAATGAAATGACGAGAGATTTAACTGCAGCAACACTTTCAAGAGAATAAAATCCATCAGATGAAAATAATGCATTTGTAATTTCCAGATCATGTTGACCCCGAAATCACGTAAAATGAAGTAGATGACTTTAACGATTGAGATGACGACTACCACGTGACGTTTGCTTTTACGATGCCATACAGTGCCGGCATTTAATGTATGTACTAAGTGTCAAATCCACGACCGCACGCCCGAATTTTGCCACCCAGTTTCCTGGTAATAGATGCATGGACGACACCACAACCGAACGTAGCTTTGATTCGCAAGCTATGTGGGTCATTGATGTTCTTGACTTATTTTTTGACATGTAATTGATGGGTGTAAAACAACCATGCATGTGCAGACGTCTGGTCGACTGGTGTAGGAATGGAATGTCTGTACTATAGTATTGATTTCGTGCTGAAGTGTTTATAAAAAATGTCAATGTTGGAACGATCCTATACGGACTAAGCACAGAATACAGACACGTAGGTTCCTTTCTACTGGGAGTATTTCCTTTGGCTTTTCAAGGGTTTTGGAGGATTTGATTTCGCGTGAAGTATCCGAACTAACATCAAATGATTCGCAACTACATGATGGCATCCCTAAAATGCTGCTCAAAAGAAAACTGTTTTTTTCCTCGAGAGGTATTGATAAAGGCATTTCCTCTTGCTTTTCATGCTAATGCAACTTTAAACTCTATCTCCCTTTCATAGAAAGTCTGACACCAACGTAATACTTTGCGAGTTATATTGGGAAAGGTATTTATTCGTGTTTTCTATTAACCCTCGATATACTACCGCTATAGTATATACTAATAATATCTAAAACATAGCATCATATCCATTATGTGTTTCATGATAGAATCTGATTAAACAAAATGGCCAAACTTACGTACGTTATGAAAGGTCATTTAGCAAAGATCAGTGTGTCAAAATTCCAAAGATCGGGACGTAGTGTCCTCTTTGTATTGGCAAAAAATAAACAAAGTTTTCTCATTGGGGCTGCATATTTACAAATTGAGGTGTTTTTAGAATGTTGATCTTATACTAACGCATTGTATCCCCCCCCCCCCCATATAGAAAGTGGTGAGTGGTGTTTCTTCAGAGAAATATACGTAGCGTACATAATGACAAGTAGGATTAAAACAGTTAGGGAATTGAGGGGTCAAGTAAAATCATTAATACACTAGTGCCAGGCTAACAAAATCAAACATAAAAATCTCTAGTGCCGAAGCCAGAATGAGGTGAAATCTAATGATACACTCACAGACGAGGGATTGGAATGGCAATACACTGATTCTCTAAATGTTAAATGCTGATGGATATTGGAACATTCAGAAATGATAGAAACATTAGTATTAACTTTAGGATGCGGAAATTGTCTATTACTTATTTTATGATCGTATTGCAGGAAGTTATTTTGGTAAGATTTTGTAACATGGGGAAACTATAAAACTGGAACTGATACTGAATTACATAATGAAAAGATGACTTTCTGATGGGTAACATTGAGTTTCCACCACCTCATGACCCTTCCAATGCTGAGGCTATTTTCGTCCAACGCAGAAGGTTGCAACGATATTTGAAAAACGTCCAGACCCTGTCATACTGGCATTCATTAGATAGTTCTCAATGAGTACTCTCAGATGAGTACCAATATGGTAGGGTTTCAGTCATCATTTAGCTTTTTTTCCATTTTCTATTGCTAAAGTTAGCCACCAGCAGCATGACGGTTAATTACTGTAATTTACTAATCGAACCCTAATATCCTATAAGGTTATAAAAGTGCAGTTTCCACTTAACTTCCAAACAACTATGCAGCAAATTGACATAGAGATATAGGCATAGGTTATAAACTTTTAGAAGGGCATAATTGACAACAAATATAATCTAGCACGATAGGAGGTCAATCATATTCAACAATAGCAGTTATTGACAACTCCTTTCATTTTATTTAATCCTGTGCCGAGAATAACAATATAATATGGTGCAAATGAAAGACATCATACCCTATTCGTGCATCAATATAAAATTTGTTATCTGGTGTAGAAAACACATTTTATTGTAATCACACATGCGTGACTTGTTGAGAAATAAATACAAGGAACTTCTATTCACTACCTAAACTTGACTTAAGAATGAAACTAGTTTTACATATGTCGTCTCTCCCTCTTTTTTCTTTTACCTTTATCCTATGGTTTGCCGTACTAAAACAAAATGGATTATAGAAACGAATGCCAATTTCTACAGATGCATTTTATTAATTGAAAAGGGCCATTGATGTTGGTTTAGTTCGTGTTTAAGTATATGGACAGACCCTACGATATAGTATAGCTTTGGATAGGATAGAGTGCAATCCACAGGAGCGACACCTATTGGTGTGTTTCGAAAACAGATTCAATTATGCTGATGTATTTTTGTTTGAAATTTAACGACATCTATTGGTGAATTCAAAAACTATGTTTTAGTTTTGCGTATGGAATTTTCTCTTGGCGGACACACCTTTTAGAAATTGAGTTTTGGTTGCAATACTGGTACCATGGGATATTTATGTCTATTCTTAAAACTCATATATTATCCATAACAAATTTCTTAAGTACAAAGTACAAAAATGCCATTCACGTTTTGGTATTTCCATACACGAAATGATCATTTCTTTTTGAAACTACTAATTATTCTAAATGTCACACTTTTGTTATCCAACTCACTAATCCAGACATGTTCAACGTTTTAATGGAGTATATGGCTTTATGTGACGATCTAGCTATTTCTTACTGTATTGTTTATACAACTGCATGTCTTCTCAATCTTGCAACAGATAAAAGATATCATACCAGAATACTAAGTACATCCAATAGTTCTTTATGTGCTCTAGCTTGGATGAATAAAAACAAGTGGATATGAAATCAGCCGATCAACATAAACAACCAGGCTGCAGCGAATAGCCCAAAAGTTATGTTCTGCACATATTGGTGCACAGCTTTCTCCGGAACGTAAACAGTACAAGAGCCCTCATTGGTATTTTTCTCCTAGTGACGTCACACTGAAGTCATTCGAGACCCCTTGGATAGCCAGGTCTTTACTATAGCGCATATATAGTAATAAGTCTCTCGCTGCATATCCATTATTTCATTTATCTAAGAAAGAGTCTAGCAGAGAAAGGTTAAGTGCATCGAGGATACGTTTTTGTAAGGGAAATCATTTAGTGTTATTCACGGTAGCCATTTTTTTAACCAGCAATAGTAGATATTTAGTAGGAAACATCAGTATTGGTAACCCATTAAAGCTTAAGCGCTCCTCTAGAAATTGTCGTCTGGATCAATGATACTTATGGCTATAACCTTTTAATTAAGTATAATCTCACAAAATATTTGAAGGAGGATTGTTGGTAATGTTCTCATTAACATTTCTCCATCAAATATTTTCCTGGCTTCGCTTTTGCCTGCAAAATAGCATGACAATTGTGAGGCTGCTTTTGACCGCTCTGAGCATTAATGGGTTAAGTAAGAGACGTTTAACTCTTCAGCTACACAGACTGTTCAAAATCTTATCTGCCACGGAAGCTACTTCCTGCTCATTGCGCATGCTCGTGAACGCGTGCGTGCTGTCAGGGTCGCTGGCGATCTTGTTGATTTCCGGTATGTTGACATTATTACCTACACCCACAACAAACATCTCAATGTTCTCATTGGCTGAGAGTCTTGCCTCAGTCGCCGCGCTGCCAACCTCCACATTATCCTGGCCGTCAGTCAGGATAACTTCCACGTTGGGCACTCCATTTCTGTCGCCAGTTTGCCCGAAGATTTTTGTGCGCGCCATCCTGAGAGCCGCGGCCGTGTTGGTTTTCCCGCCTCGGAGATTGAACGCGATTGCGTTCAAGATCTGCTGCTTGGTCTCGTACTTCGTGAGGTCAAAGGCCACTTCCGCTTTGTTGTCATAGAGAATCATGCCAATGCGCGTGCGCCCGAATGCAAAGTCTAGTCCATTGATGACTCTCTTGACCAAAGCAATATGGAGGGCAAAACGTGTCTCGACGCTGCCTGAGCGATCCAAAATAAAAACAAGATCATACTGCTTGGCACAATCTGAAATGGTAATAAGATAATATAGATGGTTATTGTTCATGTATTTTCATGTATAACAATTCTAGGAAGATAAAAGAGCCAGAACATGGAAGAATACAAATATAGATTTAAAATCACATCCAATTCCTAAAGTACGATATTTCACAGTGGGTATATTTTGCCAGGTTTCCTTTTTCTTAAATACAACTTAAATGTACATTACAAATACCATTATCAAACTTTATTGGACCGTTACAAATATAACGATAGTACAGCATTTTTAAACTGCACAAAATTTCAAAACTAACATAATAGTAGAAACTGCGTTAATCTTATGAAAGTTTAAAAATATATAAATTTCATATTCAATTTAGAATTTTGACTGCTAATAGATACTTAATTTTATCCAGAATTATTTTATTCTAGGAAATCTTTGTTGAGTTGACCAACCTCTGTTGCATGTTTCTCCTGTCTTTCCTGCCCGACAGAGGCAGGTGAATTGGTTCAACCCGTTGATACAGGTGGCGCCACCTACACATGGATTACTGGCACATTCGTTCACAACTGAAATCAACAAAATAGCTACATTTATCTTATGCCATACGTGGGGCAATTGTTAGTCAAACAAGCCAATACAAACACTCTAATGTCAAACACTAGGAACTTATTGTAGATACCACATACTGGGCCGTTACTGATATACAAATAGTACAGCATTTTTTTAAATTGCACAAAATTCAAAACTAAAATGTTCAGTAAATAAGAATACTGTGTTTATCTTCTAAACGGTTAAACAAATATAAAATTCATATTCAATCTATAATTTTAGTCAAACAAGCCGAAAAGGTTTGGTGACAGAGCTTTCTGTACCTGTGCACCACGTTTTTGTAATAGACTTCCCGACTACATCACGACTGATGATAGTGAACGAAACTCCAAGACACAGCTGAAAACATTGATATTTCGAAAGGAGTTAATTTGACTATATGAACAATAAACATCTTTCCACTGACTATTCGTTAAGACTTTTGAACATTATAGTTGTAAAGGGTGCTTTACCAAATATCAATTATCATCTAGGTTTGAAAACATTTCTTACTGTAAAGTTTGTATATATTTTGGCAATATGGGTAAAGTTCAATCTGTACCCCTTTCGAACCCTGTTTTGATAATCGACACCGGATGTCTGTCAGTAAGGCCACTCCAATTTATTTACTTGTCTTACGAGCTCAGGAGGTAGGAAATGAGCCATTTTGGAATAAAAAAAAAAGTTAAAAAATGTGACTTTTTAATTTTTTTATTGTTTTTAGAGTCTGCCGACTAGGTTTGGTAGCGATATGTTTCTACCAGCCTATTCTTAACTAAATAAAATCAATCAATCAATTAATTCCTGTAACCTGAAGGGTGGGAGATATACATCCTCAAGTCTGAGGCTCTACTACAGCAATGATAGCTACCTGTAGTTGACTGAATCACCCTTACAAAGAATATTCTTAAAACTTGCACTTTTTTTTATTTTTTTTTTGGAGTCTGACAGAAAATTTCAAAACCACTTTCGTCCGTTAGACACCAAAGGTGACTTTTTTTTTCTTTTTTTTTGGAGTCTGACAGGATTTTTTTTCCAAAAAAAGCTCGTAAGACAAGTAATTAAATTGGAGTGGCCTAACCGGTTTTCCAAACGTTCAGGGATAACATGTAGAAACAGTTTTAATGACCAACGAAGCTGCGCATCATGGCTACGTTTATTTGTGACGTCAGAGGCCCGCAGTCTCATCCATAACCTCGAATACACGGAACCCAATCGGGCGCGCGGTCGTATATTATGCCATGTATACCAGGGCATTTAGTGCCGGAATATAATGTCTGTATTGGGAAAATGACTGATTGTAAGTGTCGTGACAGAGTGCCATAGGTTAATTGCATTGATATGGTCATAGGGGAACCGTTATTCCTTCGTAGTTTGTCCGAATCATGCTTTAAACTTTAACCTAAATCTGCTCTGTCTGTTTGTGCAAGCCATTCAGGCATTGCTTAAAGTATGTTATAAATCATATACATAACAAACACTCATTACATCATGCGGAATATCTTTTCCTCTTTGGCTAATGAAGTACAGTGCCGACATTTAATTCCTGCACTAATTGGGCAGACCGAGTATAATAGATGACTGCATGCCCGATTTCCTCCCAGTCTCTTGGGCAAAGATGCACGGACCTCACAACTGAACTTAAACTTTGATTTGCAGACTATGTGGGTCATTTGGGTTCTAGGATTTTTTTGAAGTGTTATCTATGGGTGTTTGTACAACCAGGCACTGGCAGACGTCCGGTTAACTGGTGCAGGAATTATATATCGGTACTGTATTTTCTAAGTGGGTGGCGCCACCTACCGTCGCACATGGACTCCACTATTGGCCCAAGAACTGTAGAGAGTCCCGCGAAGCGACTCACTCTGAAGATATTGGAGGTGATGGGCGAAGTCGCCATGCCATTAATCTCCATCATATTCAGGTTCTTCCCGACAGCAACCACCAGAACATGTATACCGGAATTCTTGGCCAAGATGGCAGCGGGAATGGTCATATCGGCGTCAATGGTGGACTGACCGTCGGTCAAGATGACAAGATAGTTAGTGACGTTCAGCCTGTCCCCTCTGGCTGCAGTGAAGATTTGGGTGCGGACAAGGCTGAGTCCGGCGTCGATATTGGTCCGGCCGTCCGTGAACTCGATTTGCCGCACAGCCGTCATGGCGTCCTCGCGATTGGTGTACTGGTCAAGGTAGAAGACCACCCGGGCAGTGTTACTAAAGATTGCTGAGGCCACCCGAGTGCGGTCAGAACCGACATCCAATTCAGCGATAACGCTCATGACGAACGGTTTGACGTAATCATCGAAACGCTCATACTGGATGCTACCGGAGGAATCTATAAGAAACGCGACATCTGCTCTGCCGTCACAGCCTGAAAGAGAAATATTAGGCCTTTGAGAAAGGGGCACAACAATATACTAATTAACTTTAAAAATAAAAAAATGGTATCTGTAGAGTCCTTTTAAAAAAATATTGCATTCCATTGCGCCTAGAATTTTTCAATGAAATCAATTAAACATAGATAGAAAAGATAGATACGATATAAACACTTTAATTATCCTAATTCATTGTTTAGTGAGGAACAAAGATGAATGTTATAAATTGTATAAAAGTCTAGTAGACCGAATGATTGTTAACGGAGTGTGTGTTATCAAGAATTATTCAAACGATTGCGTTTTGTCATTCAAATTCACTTAAATGTTCATCTATAATAAGACAATCTTTGAATAATGTTTTACCGTTGTTTTCTAAACCAAAAACAAAACGATCGATACAAATAAAGTTACCCAGGCGGCTTGCATAGTTTAAAATATGATCGTAATACTATGCAATCGTGTAATTGTTAAAATTTTTGCCGGATATGTATTACCAAATAATATCATATTCATTTTTTTTTATAAGCAAACGCATATAAAGATCGAAATTTAAAAAGCCCTTAGGGCAAACTTGTAATAACTCGAATTTTCATTTGAGGAAATCAATTTTGGTCGCCCGTTGTGTATCCAACAACAATTGATACAAAATGAAAGCTTCCATTTCATGTTATATGTTGATCTATTTCATTCAGCATGGCGACCCCAGACACATGTAGAACAGTGGCTTCGTACACTATGCATAAAAGATCATACTTAACAAAAACTTCAACAATAAAACATTTTTTGGAAAAACATTCGAAACGCAAGATTTAGGTACCAGCTCAAATTAACATATAGTATAGGAGATACGGTACAGACATTTAATTCCTGCACCAGTCAACCGGACGTCTGCCAATGCCTGGTTGTACAAACACCCAGGGACAACATGGCAAGGAAATAAACCAAGCTCCTAATGACCCACGTAGCATGCGAAGAAAAGCTACTTTGAGTTGTAAGGTCATCCATGGATCCATACCCAAGAAACTGGGTGGCAATTGGACATGCGGTCGTGTATTATGCCCAGTCTGCCCAGGCATTTAGTGCAGGAATTAAATGTCGGCACTGTAGGAGTGTCTGTTGGACTTACGTCTCTGGCAGTTCTTGCCAGTAGATCCCGTGGGGCAGGGACCACAGTCATAGCGGTTGATGAGATCTTTGCACACAGCACCATTTAGACACGGATTACTCGAGCACTCGTTAATATCTGAAAAGGGGGAGGGTCATATAGTTGATCTCATTGCATACATGTATGCCTCACATTATTAATACATGTTTATCCCAGAAAATTAAAGATTCATTGATTAATATCTGTAAAAATGAAAGATTTATAAAAATCGTATTATCAATGCCTCAAATCGCTGGTACACCCTTAGAAGCATGGATTATGATGGCGCATCGCAATCCTCATTAGCTATATAGAGAAAAATCAAAGCCTTAACCTTATCAGATTTGTCTCGTATCACTGGTGCATGCACATGATGAGACTTGATTGCATAAAGTCAATGTACAAAGAGAAAAGATGAAAAGTAATCTTATGATACATGCCTTGTATCATTCATATATGCAAATTATTAAAAATGCTAACACATTCGTATTTTATCTATAAAGAGAAAGGAACGAAGGATTAATCTCACTATACGTGCCTTGTATCTCTAATTACTATATATAAGATGTGTTAACGCCTCGCATTCGTCATTATCTATACAAGAAGGATTAAGCTTACTAAACGTGCTACTCCTCTGATATTACAATTACATATATACATATATGTATATACATATATATATATATATATATATATATATATATATATATATATATATATATATATATATATATATATATATATATATATATATGTATATATATATATATATATATATATATATATATATATATATATACATATATATATATATATATATATATGTATATATGTATATATATATATATATATATATATATATATATATATATATATATATATATATATATATATATATATATATACATATATATATATATATATATATATATATATATATATATATATATATATGTATATATATATATATACATACATATATATATATATATATATATATATATATATATATATATATATATATATATATATATATATATATATATATATATATATATATATATATATATATATATATATATATATATATATATAAATATATATATATATATATATATATATATATATATATATATATATATATATATATATATATACATATGTATATATATATATATATATATATGTATATATATATATATATATATATATATATATATATATATATATTTATATATATATATATATGTATATATATATATATATATATATATATATATATATATATATATATATATATATATATGTATATATATATATATATGTATATATATATATATATATATATATATATATATATATATATATATATATATATATATATATATATATATACATATCGAGATTTCCTGGTGCTTCGCATTCGTCAATATCTACTTTGAAGAATTACAAAGCAGTAAGTTCACTTTACCTGCTTAGTATCTCGAGTTAATGCTACACGAATTAAATATAACAAGCGTCTCACATTCGTCAATATCTTTAAAGAGAAAAAGGTCAAGGGATTAGCCCCACTTTACCCGCTCCATTTCTCGTACTACTAAAGCAAATGTATTACGAATATATTGGTGGCGCACATATTCGTCAATATCTATAAACAGGGAAGAACAAAGCAGAAACTCACTATACACACTTGGTATCTCGTATTAGTAATATACATATTATACATTACAAGATTTTCTTCCGTTGTCCATAAAGAGAATAGGTCAAAGAACTAACATTATTACGATTACTGATAGTATTGCACATACAAATCACCAGAAATGCTTGCAATTTCATAAACCTCTTTAGGGAGGAAAGATAAAGGGATTAAACTTATTGTACATGCTTTGAATTACTGAAAGTGCATATCATAATATATATATATATATATATATATATATATATATATATATATGTATATATATATATATATATATATATATATATATATATATATATATATATATATATATATATATATATATATATGTATATAGTTTATTGACCACCTGTCGAAGATGAAAGATATACATATAATACAAACAAAAACAGACAGTTAGAGGAATATATATGATGCCCTATAAGTTAATGTCTGGGGTGGAATAATTGATACAACCTTGTTATACAGTATTTATTATACCTGAATATCATGCGATAGACTAAAGAATAACGATTCATTTACTTACTATTGCATATGGCGTCAGTGAGATCAATGGTAAGGTTGCTGAGTGTATTGAAGTCGCTGGCTCTCAGGACATTAGCTGAGTCTGGATCTGATGCAATGGCATCCAGCTCTCTGGTGTTTACACCCTGGCCTACACCCACAACCAGCAGTTGTACACCCGCCTGTCTGGCCAGCCTCGCCTCCTGCATAGTCCGGACAGGGTCATTCGACTGACCGTCGGTCAGCACGATGCCAATGTTAGCAACGTCACTTCTGTCGCCATTAGCTTAAGACAATAAATGAAATAGGTAAAGAGACGTCATCATATATCCGTTAAGAAGGTTTTTATGTTTTCGAAATAATCTAAGAATACATGACACAATGGATAACAAAACTACGAGACGTTACCAAATGTATGCGTACTAGAAGTATGATACATTGATATAAGCATGCAGAGTTATTAAGTAGATAAACACCAAATCCTACCCAATTGTGTCAATGAAAAAGTATGTACCGACGATAACTTATGATACAACAACAAACAAATGAATGTAAAGGACAGAGATAATAAAGCCATGTCATATGGTATCCACCGACCTGCTGTCAACATGGACTCTCTCATATATTTCAGCGCCTGCGCAGTGTTTGTGGTGCCACCTGTGTAGTCAAAGCTGATGGCTTCGGCTATCTTCTTGGGGGTGTTATAGGGGTTGTTAAGGTTGAATCTGAGGATGACGTCATCCGAGTAGGTCGCCACGGCAACACGGTGTCCCTGGGAGTTGTTTTTTAGCTGCAGGCTGGAGGCGACGATCTTGATGAAGTTGAGCATCTTCTCAAAGTTGGCGGAAGTTATGCTTCCAGACGAATCGACCAGGAACACAACATCGGCTGGTTTGGAACATTCTGGAATAGAAGTAAGAGAGAACCAAGTTACCCCTCATATTATACCCGAATGATTTTACACCTAGCTGAACTATTTTACATTTGGAACGATTTTGAAAATATTTTCTTTTAATTTCAAATTTCACAAGTGTGTAATCGGATGTTTATTTCTCATAAATGCAAGTATCTGATATATCATCTTCAAATATCATAGCATATACACTACATGTAACATGAACTATAAATACAAGTATAGAACAATCAGTTCAACAAAATGGGTGTAGTCCTTGTCTTGGTTCTAACATAGGAGTGCAGAAAAAAGATTTTGAAAATAGTTAATTGTAAATTACCGTGTGTACGCCGATAGATATTTCGACACTCGTGTTCTCTGATAAATAGAAAGTACTCTAAAATGGAGCCAGTACATTTGTTGATAAACGAATCAAACGGTTATTAAAATAATGAAGCTTTTGAGGCCCTATGATTGTCGTGTCTTCTGGAGATCGCTGGGTCAGCTGCCATTTCTGGCCTTAATTGAGGTCCAAGTCAAAGTACTGTATAACTGGTTAATTTGGCGTGTTCTTAAGTTGGCGTTTTTTTCAAAAAAGTATTTCCCTGTATTTATTTTTGCGTCTGGAGCAGTCAGAACAACGCCATCTTTATGTAGACATATTTTTATGCGATCTTTAATTAGGTGTTGATGGGCATTCGCCAAAAAGCGCCAAATTAAAAACCACGCCAAATTAACCAGTTATACAGTATCATAAAAGGTGTGTGGTGCTGCAATCTTCCCAATAGACTCGTTGGCCTGCACAGCTTAGCGAGAGTAATATACCTGTCCTGAATGGCGAATGGTACATAACTAGTAATACGTAGTAGTACTTCAACCAAATTTATGGCTTTTGGTGTTTTTTTCTAAACAATTAATATAATTATTACAAGATGAAAAACATTTCTCAAGTGAGGCAATTGACGTAGCAAGATAACTTCGCAGAAGTTCATTGAGAGTTTTTCACACATTATACGATGGTAGAGTATACTAAGTCTATGTAGACGTTTATAGGGGTAATCTTACTGTTTGTGCAGTTGTGTCCATACCAGTCGGCTTTACATTGGCATTCGTAGCTGTTGATACCATCCAAGCAGGTCGCGCTATTGGCGCACGGATTGCAATCACTAGCACCTGTAAAGGGAATGTACATAGCATTACACACACGTATGATTTAATCATATGCAAACCCTCTGATTTATGATAAATCCAAACGATACAAAAGCCCTCATTGGCCTTTGACTCCTAGTGACGTCCCACTTAGGACAGATTCGCGACCCCTGACATAGTCAAGCCTTTACTATAGTGCATATACTAATTGGCCTCTCGCTACATAACCATTCTTTTATTCATCTAAGGTTAAATAGATAGAAATACGTTTTTAACATAGTTCAATTACATATCTACATACCGTTACAGATGGACTTTTTGAATGCAGGCCTCAGATTGTTAATCTCCTGGAAAGTTCTGACCGTGTACATGTTATCCTTATCCGGGTCACTGGCTATTCCGCGAAGCTCGTCCAGTGAGAGCCAATCAGGATTGCCTATCCCCGTCACGATAAGATGGATGCCGGCCACCTTGGCAGCCGTAGCCTCCTTGAGAGTCTCACGCCTGTTGTTGGAGTTTCCGTCCGTCAGCAAGATCGCGATGTTCTGAACACCGGCACGGTCGCCATTTTGAGTCGTGAACATTGTTTCCCGTAATGCACGCAAGGCGGCAGCAGTGTTCGTGCGACCTGCAGACCAAACTGCTGTCAAGGCCGCTCTGCGCATGTCATCAATGTTGTCATACCTGGTTTTAAATGTGTCATACTATTAGAATTCGATTTGTCATGTTTTAAGAGACAATGTTATTTAAAGATGATCTAACATCATCATGACATTCTGCTTTTATTATACCTCACGTGAAAATCGTAAGCCGTGATTGGCTTACAAAGGTTGGCCATTCCATCATGTCCACTGGCGAAATGTCCACCGGCAAAACGTCCACCGTTCTCACTAGATCTACCGGCAGTCATTGTTGTTTTCATTGATATTTTACCAAATTGGGGTTGGTTCGGTATAATGAAACAAATATGTCATGCCAGTGTGGGTATCCTGATGGAATGTGTCCCCTCTGGGAGACATTCCATCAGGTTACCCGCACTGGCATGGCATATTTCTATAATGTTTAATTCATAGGCTGTCGACATTGATTATGGAATGCACTTCAAGGGTTCTATCCCTATGTGTCCGTGAAAAAGGTGAAATCCCTTAAGGTAGAATCCTACCCGATACACGGGTCATTTTTAAAATTTGAATATCTGAAAACTCAGTTACATTAAGACAACGGCACTTATGCTAGTGTAAAGGTTACATCTCATAGTTGCGGAATAATGGTGAACTTATCAGTAAGTGGCTATTTTGAGGTAATGTGGCACCTTTAAGGTGATGAGTACCATTGCAAGCGAGTTAAAAGCCCCATCCCAAAACACACCTCACAGCAGCATAAACATATAACAAGGTGTATCTACAGGTTCCTGAGTGTTGTCAGGTAGAGAATATCATCGCCACCTGTCATTATTCAATCCATATTCTGTTTTATTTCAAAATTTACAACTTTTTTTTCAAATGACATATTCTCATTATTTACGCAGGTGATGGTCACTACAGGTTCACAGTTACCTTAGGGATATCATTGACTATGCCCAATAAGAAGTATTTTTTAATCTTTTACTGCTGAAGATTTTTACAGGCCCTAACATTGAAAATTTTAGTGAGATATTTTGTGTGTGGAGGCATGGGAACCCCTTTGATAGTAGTGGACATACCTCGCTGATCACTTCTGAGCACTGGAAACAAAAGAAACTTGCACAAAGATACACCTCGACGATCTCAAGACAATGGCGTGTGGTCAGAATGCTATACATAGGTGCTAGCTATGAGCATGTGAGGTTACCAAGTGAAGTTGGTGTGGAGATTTCTAACTAAAATTTTCAACGTTATGGCCTGTAAAAATCTTCAGCAGTAAAAAATCAAAAACATACTTTTTATTGGGCATAGTCAATGATATCCCTAAAGTAACTCTGAACCTGCAGTAACTATCACCTGCATAATTAATGAGAATATGTCATTTGAAAAGAAAGTTGTAAATTTTGAAATAAAACAGAATATAAATGTAATGATGACAGGTGGCGATGATATTCTCTACCTCATAACACTCAGGAACCTGGACATACACCTAGTTACAGGATTATGCTGCTTTGAGGTGTGTTTTGGGACAGGGCTTTTAACTGGCTTGCAATGGTACACATCACCTTAAAGAACATATCTGGATGTGTTTCGTTTTTTGGCAAAATGTCAAGAATCGCCCTTACTTTGGTAAGGTGCAAGGTCCAACCTCAACAAGGGATCTGCACGATGAGTATTTTAAAAAACATTTTTGAATGTTCCCATGAGCCTCAAAATTACTAACAGCACATGGTTTACATAGTTAATGCTGATTTTCAGGTCCTGTCAGAATTCAAGGTAGCTGTGACATGACCTTGCACCTAGATGGGGTTCATATCTGTCATATTCTAAAATAGTGGCTTCGGAGACTGTATCTGTATTCACTTTCAGCCAAAAAATGATATGAAAATATTGGTCAAAATGGTCTATCTCGAAGGAATCTGCATGGCTAAAGCAGACAGCCATGTCGTTCGGGAGCAATGTAACAATGAAAACTCAAGGGGCCCTGCCTTTTGTGCTCTTGAGGTTACCACAATAGAATGTTGCCAGCTCGAGATTCATGGCGAGTGAACATTGCTCATGTGTCATCTCTTGTCTTGATATCCATTCTTAGGGGCCAGCCAAGGACACCACCTAGTGGTGATAATCTAGGTGCACAAGACTATCACTTTACGAAAACTCACACAAACTGGAACTCTAGTGTATATGTATTGGTTCATCGAGGTAGGTGGCTCACATCGGATTGTTATTCACCTATCATATTGTATATGGAATAATGAAGACCTCGGCAAGAAGAATATCCGATATATTATCAATATTTAGATGTGATTAATTGCAAAATAGTTTTAAACTTGAAAATCTTTTTTTTTCATTATTTATTGCAGTATTTTTGCTATGGAATTTCCTGTCACTTTCTTATTTTATATAAATGATGGTTCTGGATTTTCACGATTTGAAATAGCATGTTTTAGGATACACAAGATGTTTGATGTCGGATATATGATAAGAAATTTAGTTTTACAGGTTTAGCACGGGTATAACAACGAACACACTCTTCTTCTGCAGATCATAGCGTACAATAAACTTAAGTACACTAAGTTCCTTATCATTATTTGTTTGTTAATATTGCATTTATTATATAATTATTATTATTATTACTATTATTATTATTTTTTTATTATTATTATTATTATTATTATTATTATTATTATTATTATTATCATGATTATTATTATTATTATTATTATTATTATTATTGTTATTATTATCATTTCATTTTACTTAATCTTGTATATCAAATAATAGTTCAGTCAATATAGTCACCTGTTTAGAGGAAAAACGACCTTGACCCCTGTGCTGTAGACCATGAGACCAACTCTCGTTTTGGACGGGATCTCGAGCTCGGCTATGAGATTGATGACGGCGCTGATCATGAGCCGGAAGTCCGCACGTGACACACTTCCGGAGGCGTCCAGCACAAAAACCACGTCTGCTGAGGACTTGCACGCTGATAGAAACACAATGATGGAAAATATATATAAATTTCTCACAAGTCATAACATTGAGGCATACAGTACAAACACTACGCCTATGGACTGACACATTAGGTGAAATCTTTCAGACGAAAGAAAAATTGGGGAAATATTTAATTTAGAAATGTTACTTAGAAAACTACCAACAAATCTCCTTCAAATATTTTAGAGAATAATTCCTAATTCCCAAGCTATTGTCAAAAGTATCATAGATACATACGACACTTTCAAGAGAAACTTTAACTAGCATTGATGGGTTAAATAGTAACAGTTCAAGAGGATGACGTACCATTGTCGGATTCGCAGGAGGCGCGGGCCAGTGTTTTTGAGAGGCTCTCCAAAAGGTCGAAGTTGTTGACTTGGTAGACGTGCGTCGAGGCCGGCTCCGACGCAATGCCTTTGATCTCGACGGGGTTGACCTGGGAATAGATGAAATGAGACAGGGGGAAACTTTTATTTTTCTCTTATTTTTGATTTTAAGCAACTATGATCTCATCAGCTGCTGCTACTGCTACTAGTGCTGCGACTACTGCTACTACTACTGCTGCTGCTGCTATTGCTGCTGCTACTACTACTACTACTACTACTACTACTACTACTACTACTACTACTACTTCTACTACTACTACTACTACTGCTACTGCTGCTGCGACTACTGCTACTACTACTGCTGCTACTACTACTGCTGCTGCTGCTGCTGTTGCTGCTACTACTACTACTACTACTACTACTACTACTACTACTACTACTACTACTACTACTACTACTACTACTGCTACTATTACTGCTGCTGCTGCTCTACTGTTACTACTACCACTACCACCACTACTACTACTACTACTACTACTACTACCACTGCTGCTGCTACTACTACTACTGCTGCTGCTTCTACTACTACTACTACTACTACCGGTGCTACTTCTATTACTACTACTACTACTACTGCTGCTGCTGCTGCTGCTACTACTACTACTACTACTACTACTACTACTACTACTACTACTACTACTACTACCGGTGCTACTTCTATTACTACTACTACTACTACTACTACTACTACTACTACTACTACTGCTGCTGCGGCTGCTGCTGCTGCTGCTAATACTACTACTACTACTACTACTACTACTACTACTACTACTACTACTACCGGTGCTACTTCTATTACTACTACTACTACTACTACTACTACTACTACTGCTGCTGCTGCTGCTGCTGCTGCTGCTGCTGCTACTACTACTACTACTGCATGATTTGATTGCGCATAGCTGCCTCCTTAGATAAACAACTGCCGCCCGTAGAAAATTGAAAGTGGGTGCACGAGAAAACTACCTTTAAGATGCATCATAAGTAAGAAAGTGAAACAATAGAAAAGTTTTATTGAGACAGTATTTGACGTGTCAGAGAAAGGTACCTTGTCTCCCACTCCTATGGCGTAGATATTAATGCCGGCCTCCCTGGCTTTCTGGGCCTCTGGTAGAGTCTGCGCTCTGTCTATAGTTGACTCGCCGTCCGTCATGATGATAGCTACATTCGGTATCCCCGGCCTGTCTCCGGCGCGAACCTGAAAGACGAACAGCCTGTACATGCGCATGCGCAAACTATACGGAGCGTAACTGAATGTATTGGTTGATTTTGTTTCTATTTCACCCGACCTCCAATTACTCAGAACCTGGATACATTGAACACCTGCGTACATTGAACACTTTTTCATTTCCCGTGAGTGTTCAATGTAGACAGGTTCCACTGTATATGCACTTATGATTTGTACTTAGAATAATAGCTTATCTGTATGTGTTTACCTTTTGCACCATTTGGATCAGTCAAAAAATACCATACAATACATACAATACGCAATACAATACAAACCCTAAGTTCAACTTCTGTTTCTGTAAAATGTCGTCTGCCTTATTCTAGTTTGTTCTACTTTATAACGTGTCTGATTTTGTAATATAGAGATAGACCCTATACCAGACGACTCTGTTGGGAAATACAAAGTTGAGGGGGTTGAATGGGCCATCTAAACGCCAAAGCCGCAGGCTGAGTCGTTTAGATGGCCCATTCAACACCCGAAGTTCTGTATTTCCCAACAGAGTCAATCTGGTACAGGCTCTATCACTATTTTAACATAGACGTTTAGTCACGGTTGTTCACCTTTTTAAAACACAATTTCAGTTTTAAGCAACTGCATACAGTGTGGCAGCCATTTTGTTTGGAATGAGAAGCAGACAGCATGCTTGATGTCCATAAAGTTCATTGGGGAGCAATATCTTTTGTATAAACACTAGAAAACAATACCTACCACTTTTTTAAAACATACAAATTGAAAATTAAACTCATAAATAGTCAAATTCATTCTTTATTTCAATATTTAAACCCTGAGGTGGTGATTCTGTTGCCATGACGACAGTCCGTATAAGAAAACCGTATACAAAAATCATGTTCAAAAAAAATCATGCCTTATCACTATGGCAACATGTTATAATTACCAATACAACAGTCAATAAATTTACGATACGACACGTATGCAAAGTTTACCTGAAACATGTCAGTGCGCATGAGCCGCAGACCGCCGGAAGTGTTGGTGTTGCCGTCCTGCCAGGGGGTCGTTGCTATGGCAGCCAGGACCTGACGTTTGGTGGTGAACGTGTTGAGATTGAACTGCACCTTGGCCAGATCGCTGAAGTACTCCAGACCCACACGAATGTTGTTTGTGCCGACGTTGAGGCGTTGACAGATCCCCTGCGTGAAGTTGAGGACCTTCTGCCAGTTGTTGAGGTTGATACTTCCCGAAGAGTCGAGAACAAAGACAACATCGGCCTCTCCCGAGCATTCTGGTGAACAGAGGGGAAAGTAACGTTAATATCAGACGTGTATTTAGTTTACAATCTGCCACATATTCAAACGCAAAGATAGTTCGAAATGTATATAATAGTTTAAGTGTTGGCTTTATCGGTTGATGTAAGATGGCACAGCTGCCACAGCATAATAGAAATCAATAGACCCACCCTATGTACAAAAAGTATATATTTCATATTGCACATTAACAGGACACACTTAATATCCATTTGCATCAGAGAGATTTAAACGTAAAGCACCCTTTTCCGTTACGTACGATGGTAAAGGTGTGAATGGCCAAAAAAATCCGATTTTTTCTGGAAATCGACAGAATAAAATTCCAGTTTTTCCAAACAGCAGATTTTGTTAAAGATAAATTTCCATCGTTTTCCAAAAACAGCACAACAATTTTTTGAAAATTTCCACTATTTTTGGGAAAAGAAATTCTGCTGATTTTGGAAAAAAAAGTAAGAAAAAATTAGAAATTTTCTTCTCTCGTTTTCCAGAAAAAGAACTGTATTTTTTTCTGTCGTTAACACATGTACCATCGTTGTTATGATAGTTAAAGGTAGCCATTTTGTACTATATTACCTGGTACGACATTGCACGTGGCGTTAACAATATCTCCAGCGAACCCGGCTAAAGCATTAAAGTCAGCCAGTTGATAGTAGTACATTCGGCTGCCGGCAGAGGGCGTGGCAATTCCAGCCATTTCCACAATATTCACCGCATTTCCCACACCAATCACAAACACCGTCACGCCCGACTGAAATAATAGAGGTTTGGACATTATTCACTCAGCATTTATGGCAAGCATGTATTTAATAGGCTGGCGGCCAGGGACCAAATTTAAGAAATTTAATGCGCTGAGAGTCATACAGCCACAACATACCTCATTTGAAAGCTTGAAAGGTCTACTTTAAGATGAGGTATGTTGTGGTGGTCAAATGTGGTCACGTTTTTCTGAAATTTGAGTTGAATTTCATATAGTTATAAAAAAATGAGCAAAAATATAAAAATCTAAAAGTGAGCCTGACCGGTCATTTTTTTCCCAATCTCAACCCCACTTGATGTGGTCCTCTCAGGTATGTATACAAACAACATGCAGTAATATAATTACTTATCCATTGCTTTATTTGCAGATTTTGCCATTTTGTAAGAAAAAATACACCGTTTTTTGAAATTATTTTTAAGTAAGTTCCTATTGCTTATCATATAAGAACTTCCTATCACTGAAAAGCATCACATCACATGTTTCTTGTGTTTCTACATGATTCCTTTCATATTTAGTACCAAAATTGATACTTTTGCTTGACTGAAGCCAGAGCAGTAAGACTTTGTCTACCCCTACCCCTATTATTGAAATATTGCCGAAAATACTAAAAATGTCTAAAATATTCTGCTATAAATTTAAAAACATTGAAGACCCTCCAGTTACCACCTTGGCTGCTAGATTTACATTCAAGCAATAAATTACTGAAGAATTAGGCACCTTACAACATATTTCAGTGTAATAAGGTATACTGGAAGATGCGTATAAACCATATTTAGGTGACATTGACAGTTACACTGGTCAAGTGGGATTCACCTCTCCACACTATTTAATAAGTACAATGAGGAAAATATAAATGCTGGAAGAAAATTAGTTATACCAACTAATTGGGCCTGAACCTGGTAACAAATCTTCGCTGTCAGCTTAGTTGATTCAGAACAGGAATGGCACTAAGTTCAGACAGTTTTGCGTTCCAGGATTTCATAATTCATCTTCTTCATCTACACCATCATATGAAGTAATGGTATTGCAGCAATCATCACTTGCAGAGCATGAACATAGTTCAGTAAATGGCAAATTTTGTTGATGGCACGTGCAGCATGTTGAACATACTTTCTTTCCCCTGCATCTGCAAATGAGGTCTTGGAGTACTTCCGATACCATAGGGCCTTCATAGAATACTGGCGCTACCATTCCCTCATCCTTCCTCCATCCATGATCCTAAGGAGATCCAGTGTCTTGCATTGCTATGTGGGATGTCATCCAAATTTTTGTCTGCCAAGAAGCTCTCCTGACATGCTGTGTGAAACTGGCCTCACAAGGTGGGAGCTAAATTAAGCTTGCATTCTTCTTTGAGGCTAATTTGACCCTAAGATTGTTCAAGTTTTGAATGGCATCTGTGCGCTTTGCCTTTGGATCATACAAGGCTGAAGTGAGCTTTCGTGCTGCTTGAAGGGCTGATGCATCATCTTCATTGTTCAGGGTAAGGAGATCAGAGAAATGGTCATAAATTGCCTTGAATACTGACTTTTTGCCTATTCCGAACAAAGCTGAAGTTGAATCACAACCTGTGAGAGCATGTACAGCAGGTAGGATACTGCTGAATGTTGGAGAAACAGAATGACAGATAGAGTGCACTGCGATGAATCGACGAAGGTCTGAAGTGCTTGTGATTACACCTGCCTGGATCCACAGTTCCTCAGTACTCTTCAGTTTCGGAAAGTAGTGGACTGTGAGCACTAACACTTCTGCGTCTGGAGACCGAATGATGATGCGCCCTGCAGTTTGTGCCGATTCAAACACCTGATCAGCCATTACTGCATGTAGTATCATACGTGCACAATGATATACCCAAAATGAATGAATGAATGAATGGTTGCATGGTTAAAAAACGCACCCTGCTTGAAAGTGAAGTGTCTACAGATGGTCCCAGACTATTTCTAAAGTACCAGGGCTCCCACGCTGTACTGAAATACCTTAAAATGAAAATCTTTTTCTTGGGCGCCTGTAATGAGGTATGTTGTGGCTGTATGACTCTCGGCGCATTAAACTCCTTATTTAAGGACCTTTTTCCAGATCTGCCGCAGGCCTATAATAACTAGAAGCATTAAATAGGAATGTAGTCAAACTATAAGCGAGTGTGTTATACCTCACTTGAAGGTACTGTATTCTGATTAGTTTAGAGAGATGACCCAAATCTGTTGTGGAACTCAATTCCTCAAACGAGGGAGCTTAAAGTTTAAGCTCCCTCGTTTGAGGGAGCTTAAACGAAAGTAGATCTGAGTAGGACCGCATACAGGCCTTAAGTAGGTTAGCATGCAGACGATGAACTTGCTGCTTAGCTATTGCTCTGTCCGAGTAATTCTTGTAAGTTTCAACTTGTGTGTGTGTGTGTGTGTGTGTGGGAGTGTTAAATCGTTGACGTATTCCCAACTCACATCTCTCAGTAGTTTGGCCTCTGTAAGGGTGCTTGCCTGATCGATATTGGACTCGCCGTCAGTGATGATCACCGCCACCTTCTGCACACTGCGACCCCCCGCAAACACAGTCTCGCGCATGTAGCGCAAGGCCCCGGATGTATTGCGCTGCTGATTTTGCCACTGGATATTAGCAATCGCATCGAGAATCTGGAAACAGGAGACAATTTTGAAAAGACAATATTGATACCCACAAAGATCAAATATGTTTGGTCAAAATTCCCCTTAAAGTATATGAAATGTGTGGGTACCTAGTACACCATTTATGCATTTTAGTTACTAAAGGTGGTTTTCAGTACAGTTTTGCAAAGCATTAGTTACTCTAACTAGCACAAATGCAAAAAAAACAACATTTTTAGTATAACAATTTTCCTGAAAATGACACTTTCGGGAACCAATTTATCACAGAAACTATACATAGTCTTAGTTGTTGTGTTATTAATCGCCTCTCAGAAAAGATTCATAAAATTCTACCTGAAGGAAAATACTTTAAAACTGTTATTACAATTTTCACTCTTTTCATGTAAGTCTTTTGATAAAATGCCCCAAGAATAGGTGGATCCAAAGTCCAGCGAGGTGTATCCATGTCCAGAATTGATAAATATATGTGAAGGTATACTTCTGCCAAGTTTCACGCTCTGAACAAAACTAGCACGATTTGGCACAAAATGGTGGCTTAGCCACCCGACTAATAGGTAAGACACTTATTTTATTGCTAGCATCGAAGGTAAGGTAGTTTTTCATGAATGTTTAGTGGGCTTTCCAAAGGTTATTTATACGCTTTCCACTTGAGGCTAAAACGATGCAAACAAACATCACCAAGCCACAGATAACGCGAAATCCGAAATAGATTAATCCAGGATGAAATAATAAATAGACAGATCAATAAATCAATAATTACATAAATGAAGGAATAAATATATCCATTGATTAAAAATAAATATATAGATAAATAAATATATAGATAAATAATAAATGAATAAAGAAAATGATACATATTTCAATAAATAGATACTTAAATGAGAAAAGAAAAAAAGAAATAGAGAAATAAATGAATACATATATAAGGAAAAAAAGAAAGTTGGATAAATAGATTAATAAATAAATAAATGAATGATAAATAAATAAATTATTTAATAAACGAATAGCTGAATACGTAAAGAGATAAAAAGGGATGAATACAAAAAACTACTCAAAGACTATCATGCCTATAGTTATTGGAGGAACGTGACCAATACATCTATAGAGGTATTTGCTATTCCACTAGTCCCCCATTTAGCTTTAAAAGTATGGTTTGTAAATGGGTTTCAATTTACCTTAAACCAAACAGTATTGCAAATAAACGGACGTGCCACTATAACTAGCACTTTGGCTTTGAGGAGACGTTCAAATATGTCAGTATGTTGGTATTTTAATGACCGTGTTGGACATCCACTTTAGTTATAAGACATACACTCAACCAAATACTCAGAACTAGTTAGCAAACGAAGCAATGTTTGTCTGTTGACGTACAGCAAGGACGAAATCATGCACCACCATTTTAGGGATTATACAAACATTCCATATTAGACTGATGCTACGGGTCGAACATATACATTAACTTGACTATGTTTATACTTCTTATTTGTTTACATGTTCAGCATATTCACTATTAATATATTCGATGTATTGTATCTTTTATGCATTTGGCACAGTCAATAAATATACATACATACATACACACACATGGTATTAAGAAAAACAGACGCAAATACCGGGCATCTACTGCAATTAAGCAAAAGATATTGCCCTGGCAGAGTAATCAAAATCTAATCGGCAGTTGTATAACTTTCTATAGGAGGTGCCACCTAAATGCTACCAGCAGATGATATTGGTACATAATTTTCATATGATAATGATTTTACCATATTGTTACCTTGTGGCAATTATGTTACATAATTGATCAGATCGGTACAATTTACCTGTGCTTTTGACGTATGGGTTAATACAAATACGTGCGGGACTAAATGCTACCATATGAACATTTTTATGGCAAGCATTTTGAGAGTTTATTAAGCATTACCAAATACCAATAAATCATTTTCTAATATTTATAAATCATTTTCTAGTATTTATAAATGACTGCATTTACAAATATTAGAAAATGAATTACAAATATTAGAAAATGAATTACAAATATTGGAAAATGAATTATAAATACTAGAAAATGATTTATAAATACTAAGAAATGATTTACTTGTATTTAGGAATGTGCGTGCTTCTCTAATACTGATAAATCAATTACAAATATTAGAAATTATTTTCTAGTATTTATAATTATTTTCTAATATTTGTAAATCATTTATTGATATTTGTAATTATTTATAAATATTAATAAATATTTTCAAATACTAAATAATGCTTAATAAACTCTCAAAATGCTTGCCATACATTTTGGCACATAATTGTCATATGATAATTATGTTACCATATCAGTACCGTATGATATTATGCTACATAATTGATCAAACAGGTACAATTTACCTGTGCTTTTGACGTGTGGGTTATTAGCCCAAAATGTGGGCCTAATGCTACCATTTGATAATTTTGGCACATAATTGTCATATGATAATTATGTTACCATATCAGTACCGTATGATATTATGCTACACAATTGATCAAACAGGTATAATTTACCTCTGCTTTTGACGTGTGGGTCAATAGCCCAAAGTGCGGAACCACGACGTTGCCAAAGGATAGCGCTGCGACATTGATGGCCCCGGGTCCTATCTGGTAATCACGGATGACCGACTGGACGAAGGTCAAGACATTCTTCATATTCTCTTGACCAATACTGGACGACGAGTCCAGAGCAAAGGCGACATCTGCCAGACCTTCACAAACTGAAACGGCAAGAGGCTTTATATGTAATTAGTGTATGTATTTACGTATGTATGTAATGTATGTACTTGTATTGGCAGGAACTCGTACACATCCATACGTACGTACACACACACAGACACACACACAAACGCATCTCTCTCTCTCTCTCTCTCTCTCTCTCTCTCTCTCTCTCTCTCTCTCTCTCTCTCTCTCTCTCTCTCTCTCTCTCTCTCTCGTTATATATATATATATATATATATATATATATATATATATATATATATATATATATATATATATATATATATATATATATATATATATATGCATATATATATATATGCATATATATATATATATATATATATATATATATATATATATATATATATATATATATATATATATATATATACATATATATATATATATACATATATATATATATATATATATATATATATATATATATATATATATATATAATATATATATATATATATGATATATATGCTTTAATATACAACGTATTTGCCGTACAAAAATTAATACTTTATCATAATAAGTATTTTGTAAAAGTGTATATTCTTTGATTTTGTTGAATATGTTTTGAAAGAAATGCTAGAAATTTCCAAAACTAAAAATATATGTCCTTATACAATCCTATAAAATATAGAGTATACCCCTGTTATTAATATCTAAAAGACCAAAGTTCAAAAATATCTTCTTTAAAGTAGGCTCGTTTCCATGAGGCGACCGGACTATGAGCAAGTTGCCCACATGACTGCACGTCCGGTCGCCACTCTAGCGGATGAAGTGAGTATACAGTGCCGACATTTAATTCCTGCACTAAATGCGTTGGCATCCCTGGCATAATAAACGACCGCGCGCCCGATTGCCACCCAGTTTCTTGGGCATGGATGCATGGATGACCTCACGACTGAATTGAACGCAGCTTTGATTCGCAAGCTACGTGGGTCATTGGTGTATTTGGCGTATTGTTTGACATGCTATCCGTTGGAGTTTGCACAACCGGCCGGAACTGGCAGGCGTCCGGTTGGCAAGTGCAGGAATTAAATGTCTGTAGTGTAGCTATTGTACGAACCTGGCGCGGCTTTGCACGTGGCGGATGCCAGCTCCTTGGCGCGACGAACCAGCTCTGTAAAGTCATCCAGGCTAAAGACGAACTGGTCATCCGGGTCACTAGCGATCTGCCTCAGCTCCTTTAGAGGTACCTGCTTGCTTGCCCCTAGAATATAGCAAAGCTAGTGATACATAAATGAAAATAATCGCATTGAAACAGTAAATTCACATTAATGTATAAAAAGTGGCCTCATGGTAGTGATTTTAACTCTATGCTTGCTTGCCCTCAGAACATATCAAAACTATTAATAAATAAAATGAAAAATATCGCATTGAAACAGTGAATGCATATTGATAAATGAAAAGTGTCTCCATGGTAGTGGATTTTATGCTTCAAGCTCATCCCTAGAACATATCAAAATTATTGATAAATGAAATGTAAAAAACGCATTGAAACATTAAATCACATTTATATACGAAAAGTGTCCTCATATGGTAGTGAAATCTACCTTCTAATAATAGAACACACGTTTCGCTAGAGTGTAATTAATATTTGAATGAGAACTTTTTCTACCCGCCATGCTGTAAATATGTCTAGTACAATTTTGGCACTAGGTACAAAGGAAGGAAACTTCGCTGTTGAGATATAAATCTTTGCTTATTCAAGAAGTGTAATCCTAATGTGAATGGAAATCACGTCGATAAACTCTCAATTACATTTATTTTTCTGCATTTAATCTCAAATTTCAGTTATAGTTTTCTACTTTTAAGTGGTCCCAAATGTGGTTAAGATGTTTGTTTCTCTCGGCTCTTATGTCATAGCTCGACCTACCCACGGCTATTATCTTGATATCTGCGTCGTGCGCCTTTATCGCCTCAACTACCGTGTTATCCTTGCGGATGTTGGATTCCCCATCCGTGACAACTATAGCGATATTGGTGGCATCCGGTCTGTCGCCATTACGTCTGTCATAGATCTTGGTCCGTAGATCCTTCAAAGCCTCTGGAGAGAGAAAAAAGTAAAGTGCAGCAGAACAAATTATAAAAAGGTGGCTGTGGATGTGAAAGTAGGTGTAATTATCATAACGTGTGTAATACGTCATCAATCCTGTTAGGGATTGAGACCAAATCCGCCCACGTAACGATAACGTAGTGCACAATAGTATCACTGTGAATCTAAAAGTATGCGTTTTTATCAAAGCGTGTGTAATACGTCATCACTCGTTGTGGATTGAGACCCAAGCCACTCATGTAACGATGACGTATTGCGCAGTGGTATTATTGCGTGTTTCTCGACGAAAATTCAATCTGCATTTCGAACTCACTAAAATGATCAATCCGTTTTTTTAACGTCTTAGGTTTGAAAAGTACATCTATACGTTCATTGTAAGTGCACCACCTGCAAAATCCTTCGTATGTATAATTGGAAAAACAAATATTTTCAAGCCATTTCCACTAATACTATATCTCATTTTCCGCAAATATGAAAGTCCCCGAGTTTAAAATACCAGACTTGTAATTGTTAAGCCTTCCTTTTGTACACCTTGGTAAGAGATAGAAGTAACAAGAAGGACAGAAACCAACATACGAACAGTAACATCAATTCAATAACACCGACATAAAACGGATACATACTTTTGTGCAAATTGATCTCACCTAATCCTTTGAAGGATCACCCAATCCTTGAGTTCTTTATATTTCCTGGATCCTTGAAACATAGTCCAATACCAACTTGACTTAGTTTATCAACATTTAGCCACCTCTTAAATTGTCATTGACTGTCACACAACTTAGCAATGCGCACCTTTGCTACTACGTGTATCCTTCCACCTTCTGATCAAAATCTCTAATTAACATACATATAGTGTGGGAGAACACTCTAGAAACATTTCAGTTGTTCACTCGTTTACATGTATTATACGGATCGTTCTGGAATTTCTCCAAATACTATTTGCAGACACTTATTATATCTCTCAAGCACCTTCTAGAAATAAATGCCAAATTAAATTGCAAAATGTACAAAACAAAAAAAGACTTTACGACTTATATGCAACAATATAAAGGTTCGTTATAGGCTGAGATTCTGGCCTTTAAAGAATAGAACCAGGACACAGTGACGACTTTTAATCCCTGCACTAAATGCGTGGGCAGTCCGTACATGGCCTATTGCTTACCAGTTCCTGGGCATGGGTGCATGGATGACCTCACCACTGAACGTAGCTTTGATTTGCAAGCTAAGTAGGTCATTGATGTGCTTTGCTTATTTTTTTACATGTTATCCATGAGTGCTTGCACAACCAAGCGCTGGCAGACGCCCAGTCGACTGGTGCAGGAATCAAATGTCTTTACTGTGAACAACAACAAAACACCTTTACAACTTCTGTGCAACACTACTGTAGAATAGGTAAATAATCTGAGGTGCAAATTAGCTGAATTTGTAATTTTAGATGTTACCGATATTTTTTTATTCCAAAAAAGGCAATATTGAAGGTTGATATTCTAATGACAGGAATAATACATCCGACCTTCATTATACCGAACTGACCCCACCCAGAAAAGTACGGCAGAATAAAATCACTCGGATTACTTTCCTATTCTACAGCACTAGGATTCCTTCTAGGATTTTTCGACTGAGATTCTAACCAATATAGAATAGTATCAGCATACCTTGCGTGTTTGTAAATCCGTCGAGCCAGCGTATTTTCTCTGGTGTGATGTCACGCAGAAGGTTAGCTTTATTGGCGTATGTGTTGAGGTAGAAATGGATGTAGACGTCAGTGGAGAAGTAGATTAGACCAACCCTCGTCTTGGAGTCGCCTATATCAAACTCACTTATAACCCTCCTCACGAAATCCAGCGTCCTGTTCTGTGAAATAACAGATATTGACATTTTCATTACTAGTTTCATCAGGAATTACTCACAACATTTATTACCTGTAGTCTACAAAATATCTAGATCTAGTATAATCTGCTTGGGTTCGCTAGAGCATATGCCATTCCGGGGAGACAATAAAAATGAAGAACTAAAACTCCAAGCTGTTCACATACCAAAGATTCAATGGTGACTGACACACGTGATATTTCATCACGACTAGAATAAAAGAACACATGAAAAAGGGTTGCACACTTGCACCTCTCACACAGTTGTAAACACTTCTTACAATAGTTACCTATACAACTGAAAGGGGGAAGCATCACTTGCTACTGTATTTGTATATAGAAATTCAAGTTTACATCTCTATATCTCAACAGGGATGAATTTGATACTTCAGAACAATGACCATCCTGCTACACGAAATGAGTGTCAAGAATGACGACAGGTGTGAGAGATGTGTAATAGTGGAGAATTCAACTTGAAGACTGATAGTTGTATTCAAACTATTTATTCCATCTAATTCCAAGGTAGGAAATCCACAGCTTGGGGATCCTTCCAATCAGCCAGGCAGCTCCCAGCTAAAGGATCCCTTGCAATGTTCTAACATGGATATATATACCTACATAGTACAAGCAGGTCAATTGCAATTCCGTGAACATGACACATGAATACTAGACACTTCTAATAATTGATTGCTTCCGGTGGCACACCCTGATTGTGGGTAAGAGGTGTAAACAAATATTAGATAGTATGTCCGGCCAGCTTTGGATATATAGCATTACAAACACCTGACACTGATTACAATGGACTTTACCCCTATGATAGATGACAACATTCAAGGGATGACAATGTACAAGGGCCATATCACCATTATCCTATTATAAAGGAAATGTTGAACCAAGCTGAAGTTACTAAGTACAGGCATTTCATGTCTAGAGCGTTGACCCCTGCAGCGATTTTGCAAGATAGTACAAAAAACATTTTTAGTAGATCCAATAAATATACTCTTGTTGTTGGAAGTAACATTTAAGGCCAGTAAAGATCCCCTTGGAAAGCATCCTCACTTAAAGATGTACATAAAAAGGAACTAACACATAAGCAAGTTATGACTAGTGTATGGCGTCTATGTAAATGGTACAAATCGCATGACGAACCATTCCATCAACCAGTTCAGTAATATATATCTTACTAAAATTTCCCCATCGCCTAATAAGTAATGACATTATTGAGTTTTAAGTTATACCTAAACTCGCGTCTGTTACTTTTATATTCATTATTCTTAGTTTTACAATGTTTGAATTCTACCTTCTAAATTTGAATATATGGCCAAATATATAAGCAATATATCTTGTCTAAATGATAATGACAAAGGAAAGGAATACTATTTATGTATGAGTGGTCAATTATTGGGAATATTTGAATGTGCTGGAACAGTACAGCTCAGTCTCAGTGAGTCTGACCTATTGACCTGAACACGTGTAGGTGTGGTCATGTGTAGATATCAATGGCATTGAATTTTTAAATGGAATAAACAACATCGCTTTAAGCTTTGGAAAGGTTTCTGACATGCTCTCCATAAAAAGTTTCAAAATGACTAATCTTCCTCTTTCTAAACCATATACATAGCAATAGTTTGCATTTTGAGATAATAAGAAGTGCAGGATATCAGCATCTAGGTATTACAAGTTCTAACTCCTGTTTCAACAAATATCTTTGTATTATGTATCACTATGCTTAGAATCAGATCAGTCGTCTGTTTTCTTTGTTTTCATACAGCATATCTACTTGAGATTTTGAATGGTGTTGCCAGATCCATGGAAAAAATGACTGAAAATTATTAAGGAATTTGTAGGAGTTTTAACTGCTTTAAATAAAGAGAGAAATGTTTTTGTATTTTGATACAGACAGGCCACATTGCATACATGACCATCTGCCAAAATCATTTTTGAAGTCGGCCCTGCATCACTAGACTTAACATAATCGTGGTTTATCTATCCCTGGTTCCCTCAGATTAAAAGAAATCTCAATATGCTTCCAAGGAAAGGTACCTAGTGTTATAAAGAGCTTAGAAGTAGTTCCCTTACCCAGTTGAGTTGCTTGAGGCTCCCAGATGAATCCAACACAAAGGTAAGATCAATGTTACTCTGACAATCGCTTGCTGGAATATAAAACAATACAGGGATAACAATCCATTTAAAACTCTGATACCAAGGGAAATGTCACCTTCACTGCATTACCATCTGAGTTCAAAAACAATTAAGCTTAAATGTAATGTAAATATGAAGTCTACAATAGTTAGGTAAACTTGAACTATCATAGAATTTTAGTTTATTTTGCAGTTAATTTTGGTAATAAGCCAAAAGTTTATTTTTTATAAGCTTTTTGATTTACGTAGAGGTAAACAGTAAGTTTAAAAGGCAGGTTAATTTCAACTTTGAATCAGGAAATCCTATTATTGAGGTATTTAAAATCATTTAACAATTTATGATCATGAACACATGCAAATATAGACAAAGCAGTAAATAAGAGCTCAACTTTATTAACATGTTATGATAAATTTGACATTAACACGTAACCACAAACACAATGTTAACTTTGAAGTTTACTTTCTGTAGACCTTCATCAAATACAAATATACGCCTACTAAAAGGTACATTTTTAAAGCTATAGACTTTCAAGCTAAATACCAACCAGTTTACTTGGTGATAAACAAGTTTAAATTTAAAAAAAATCTGTGTGTAATCACAGTCTTAAACCTCAAGGTTTAAATATAAAATGCAAACATGAAATTTCTCTTAGGTTTAAATGAAAATGTAAACATGGGATACCACTAAACTTTGGATTTTGTTATTCGTTATGGATATATTATTAGAACTAAGGCCATTCGCGGTAGGTAATTGAAGGTACTGGATATATACTTAGGTGTGCAATGCATGGTTTTAAGGATCTTATTTGGCTATATTGAGATAGAAATGATCATGATTGTTCTATTGTGCGATATTAGGGAGCAAGCTACAGAAAGCGAAATGTTTATAAAGTCAATGAGAAAAAATCACAGAAATATAACAGGGTTCTTTGGATCAAATTAAAAGAAAAAAGAAATGATTATTCAGATGTTTTTCTGGGAGTTATTCTGTTTAATAAAGAACGTAAACAAGTAAACGGTGTATCTCACCAAGTCAAACTTTCTACTTAAAGTTTACTGTTTGTATTCATTTCTAAACAAGTTACATAATACATTGTGCATTAAAGGTATACATCCATGATAGACTCAAAATACATTGACGGTTAAAATAGATGTTTAAGATAAAGTTCTATATTTTGGACAGGGACATGCAGCCATGTTACAGATGTCTTTGGCAACAACTGAAATAAACTAAATTAAGCTGCATCTTTATTTGCAGTTGAAGCAGAAACACATGATGATAAACTTAATTTTATAGTAATTTATTTTTGGTTTTCTTATGATAAACATTCCTTGTTTCAAGCAAAAAAGTGTATGGGTGGCAATCTCTCTCTCTCTCTCTCTCTCTCTCTCTCTCTCTCTCTCCTCTCTCTATATATATATATATATATATATATATATATATATATATATATATATATATATATATATATATATATATATATATATATATATATATATACGTGTGTGTGTATTCATATATATATATATAAATATATATATATATATATATATATATATATATATATATATATATATATATATATATATATATATATATATACACACTGTGTTTATTTGATAATTACTGACAGTTTGGTAGAATGTTACTGATACGAGGAAACATATTTCATTAGGTAATGAAACAAAGCGTAGAAGTACTGTAAATCACTTAAATATGGCGTGTACATTATATAGCGCAATTACGGTATAGCCCTGGATAGCGTGATCTAAGTATAGCGGTGAACGGGAACAGCAGCAGCAAGTTCACTTATGAATTTAATAAAAACGGTGATTTTACAATAGCACATATAGGCAGAGCGCTATTATCTCTATCTTATTGTTCCCTTTATACGTAAGTGATTTACAGTAACTGTTTGAAAGAAAGGTCTTACCGTTTACTGCTGTTACTTGAGCAGATGTGGGCGATATGATAACAACAGCGAGAATCCCAACCAGCAGCCATCTGTGAGTCACTCCCTAAAAGAAAAAAGCATTGTTTTAATTCTCCTAGTAACAGACAGAAAGTAGTATTTTACTATCGTTTAAAAAGTATTTGTCATTTAGATTATTTATCTAGCTGACAAATTGCGGTCATGCCTCACGATGACTGACAACATCGGTGTAACAATAATAAGAAGAAGAAGAGGAAGAAGAAGAAGAAGAAGAAGAAGAAGAAGAAGAGGAATGGTAATGATAATGATAACGATAATCCTGTTATATATTGAGCATATTCTGTCCATAGTTTGAAATGTATTTAACAGTTTCATTGTTGATTGACAGACGATTTGTCTATTACACATATTTGTATAACTTTTTGAAAGCTATTCATTTTCTATTCCTAAGGTACTGCTGGACCAAGGATGATTAGGGTGTCATAATACTGATTTAAGCTAAACCATATAATAACATGCAGGTCTCAAATCAAATTCCATATTGATTACAAACGAGATTCTAAACAATGACATCATGTTTTCAATATATAAAAGATTGAAGAAAAAAACGATAAAACGGATAAAATTGTCATTTCCAAAAATGAAAAGAAGCAGACATTACGTCTAAAAGAATTACATATATTGTGAATGAAATAAAATGAAAATGAGGAAATCTACACTGCCCAAATACTCAGGGCCGAAATCAGCAAGGAATCTTAATAGAATGTTGCAGAAGCATAATGGGAAGATACTTGGTGTGGAAATGTAGATTTGAGCATCAAAAACATTTTCTATCCTTCAAGTATTTCTTAGAATGATTCTTAATTCTTAAGTTATTATCAAAAGTATCGAAGATCAAGACAAAGATTTCTGGAGGAACTGTTAAAGGGCAGATCGACCACCCGAATGAATGACTTAGGTTCAAAATAAGCTTTTACCTGTCACCTTTTGAAAAAGACCTCCCCCGCAACAGCCCTATTCAGTTATGGCCTACACACATGAGTAAGTAAAAGGCCCTAACTCTGAATGTGTCACGTCATATAAGTGCACCTAAGCAATTAAGGTCTCAGTATAACTGGATGTTAGTGTAATTCATATGTTTAAGTGCACAGTTCTGTTGATTACTTTCTTCACTGATTGTATTGTCTGTATGTTTTTGTTAAGTAACTCGTTTCGCTCTATTGTTTCTGTATTTGTAATTCCATATCTCTGATATGACCAATTAGCATTGCAATGCCATCTGGCCCAGGCGCATATAGACTTTTTGCGCAGCCTGAGAACCTGCTGTGCCACCAGTGGTCAAGGGATGGCTGAAATAGTGCGGCTTGAGATCCCCTTTGCTGCTAATATTATTCCTGGCTTTTCGACAACGTGTGCCATAAAGTATTAGTTAAAAATGATTTTGAATTGAGGAATTTGAACGCATTCACTAAAGTAAGGTTCCAACGACCGATCCGTACATGACATGCTTTAAGAGTCAAAGCACGGTATGTACGCATACTTTGATGTGTAAAATGGTTTAAGTACAACATCAATGTCCACTAGAGAGACTTATGAATACATTGCAGCAGTCAGAAGGTCTGCAACAGTCCTAAACCCTAAGCAATACAGCTGCACGTATTGTTCTAAGTATTTGTTATGTAAAGAGGCAGGTAAACTCCGGCGATGGTCTTGTTGATATGCGGAAGCTGTGTACATATAGCTGGTCTCTCATTACAGGTGTACTGGGCTATAAATAGAGCCCAAGGTAAAATGGATCAGCCTCTTCGTATATACATATATGTATATATATATATATATATATATATATATATGAATATATATATACATATTTATATGTATACATATACATATATATATAATTATGCATATAAATATATATATATATATATATATATATATATATATATATATATATATATATATATATATATATATATATATATATATATATATATATATATATATATTTATATGCATAATTATTTATACATGTATATGTATACATATTTATATGTATACATAGACATGTATATATAATTATGCATATTAATATATAAAAAAATATATATATATATATATATATATATATATATATATATATATATATATATATATATATATATATATATATATATATATATATATATATATATATATACATAAGAATATATATATATATATATACATATATATATATATATATATATATATATATATATATATATATATATATATATATATATATATATATATATATATATATATATATATATATATATGTATATATATATATATATATATATATATATATATGAATCTTGAATAAATATCGGCAGGATCAGTTCAGAGGTTAACATTCAATCCAACGTGAGTCAGTTTGTAAGAATGTTCAGAGCCGATGCAAGTGTTTCCCTTTTTTAACCAATCACGATCGACGTTATTTGCTTTTCGCTGACTTCACGCCTGGCCGTCTATGTGACAAAAGCAAATATTGAATCAGCACATGTTTGTCCTATACTCGGACAGCTGCACCATGTGCTAAAAGGGCGCTTAGGTATTTCTAGAAAACGTAGTAGTAGTAGTAGTTGTTGTTGTTGCTGTTTGTTATAATTTTTGTAACTCTCTAGTCATTCAAACTGAT
Organism: Maea johnstoni; assembly: GCA_963942565.1. Taxonomy (NCBI): domain Eukaryota; kingdom Metazoa; phylum Annelida; class Polychaeta; order Spionida; family Magelonidae; genus Maea; species Maea johnstoni. The sequence continues at coordinate 16,714,449 of OZ012696.1, read as the reverse complement.
TGCTGTCTTTAACATCACTTCAGAAACCCATGCGCAGCGAACAAGAAATCTGGGTTTATCAGATGTTATTCATGCCAAACAATTGATTGGTGATGTGTTCATGGTTGCTGATGGGATTATCTGTAGTAGCAGCGACAGCGGCAGTAGTGCTAATAGCACAGGAAGCACTTGTTGCACATGGACCAACACCAATGTTATCATTTTAGTTGTGGCTGGCCAGTGGCTACTGTTACATAAATGCTCATAATGAATACTACTGTCCACGTAAGCAGCAGCATCAGCAGCATTAGCAGTAGGAGCAGTAGTAGTAGTAGTAGTAGTAGTAGTAGTAGTAGTAGTAGTAATAGTAGTAGTAGTAGAGGTAGAAGCAGAAGCAGCAGCAGCAGTAAATAGTGACAATCCTTCATTGAGATTTTTGTACCCGTATGCAGCAGCATTATCAGCAGCATTATCAGCAGCAGTAGTAGTAGTAGTAGTAGTAGTAGTAGTAGTAGTAGTAGTAGTAGTAAATAGTGATAATCCTTCGTTGAGTTTTTTGTCTACCTACAGTGCCGACATTTAATTCCTACACTAAATGTGTGGGCAGTCCGAACATAATACACGACTGCACGCCCGATTGCCGTCTCGTTTCCTGGGCATAGATGCGACCACAGGTCCCTGACCTCACAACTAAACGTAGCATTGATTTGCAAGCTACTTTGGTCTTTGATGCACTTGACTTATTTTATTGACATGTTATTCATTGGGTGCATTGTGCAACCATGCACTGGCAGACGCCCGGTCGACTGGGGGTAGGAATTAAATGTCTGTTCTGTAGGAAGGTAGGATTTTTTAAGCAACTGCCTGTACAAAAGAGGTTCCTCGCTAAGCCCCTGCATACAAAGGTACATCCAGCAGCAGCAGCAGCAGCAGCAGCAGCAGCAGCAGCAGCAGCAGCAGCAGCAGCAGCAGCAGCAGCAGCAGCAGCAGCAGCAGCAGCAGTAGTAGTAGTAGTAGTAGTAGTAGTAGTAGCAGCCCTAGCAGCAGCAGCAGCAGCAGCAGCAGTAGTAGTAGTAGTAGTACTGGACGAGCCTCGGACTAGACTCAAATTTGGAGATCGCGCTTTCTCCATTAGTGCACCGAGATTATGGAATGCGCTTCCACAACACCTGTCAAAGGATTCTACATCGTGTCAGGCCTTCAAGAAGTGTCTCAAAACACACCTTTTCAGGCTCGCCCATTGAGGCGTTGTGGACTATTACTCAAACTATGACAATGTGCAGCGCTTTTGAACATTTTATGAATGGAAAAGGCGCTATATAAATTCCAATCTATATTTTAATACCGCTAATTTGAGTTCGTTGTATACGGTTTTCTCGGCGGTTATGCCTCTGTGGGCTGCACTGCCGTCCTGATTCTTTTGCCTTGGCTTTCCAATTGAGGCCAACGCTTTTATTTTTTTGAAATTTTGGCATTTAATGCCTTTATTCTTGAAAAGTGGTCCGTTGCCAATGGCAATGCCAATGGCAATGACAAGTGTCTGCAGCCAGTCCAGGTCACATCAATGACATACGTCTGCAGCCACCCGATATGATACAATGTATTTCATACAATGTTGTACAACTGTATCTATGAAATTATACAATGTTGCTCTCCCCCTCTTTCAACTCTGTCTATAGAAGTATACAATGTTGCAAAAAACTCTACATCATACAGCACTAGGTTGATAGGGAGAATATTAGTGCATGTGTACTCAGGGTTGTGGTGTTACAATTCCCTCATTGACTGCCCCCCTATCTCTCTACTGCCCCTTTATTGACTGCCCCCTTGACTATTCTCCTAAATTGTTTTGAGTGAAATTTAATCATCATCTCTCTCTCTCTCTCTCTCTCTCTCTCTCTCTCTCTCTCATTATGTATGTGATGTCCAGTGTTCGTCTTTCCCAGGGGCATAATGCCCCTAGCTTTTGCTGTGGGCCCCTAGATTCTTTAGACTAGGGGCCCAAAATAGTATGTAAAGTATAATAATACAGAAATGCTGTTTTTGACCACTAAATTTATTAAAATAGCTTTTTGGGCCCCAAGCCTGAAATCTAAGTGTCAGACCCTGGGTGTCACAATATCTTGATTAGTGGGGGCAGGGGTTTGGGGAATTTATACATGAGTTCTATCAAATTGGCTTGGCAAACTGAACGCCTGGCAGGACTTTCTGATCATGGGTCCAACTTGCCCTGCCTGACTACTAGGGTTGGCAGGGTACTGTTGAGCCCTGTCCCCTATGGGTATCTTCTCTCCCTTCTTTTAAAAAAGTTGTCACACCCTCTCTCTCTTATTATCATTATTTAGGTGGTGTATCTTGATTAGTTGGTGCAGGGGTTGGGGAATCTATAGGACTGAAAAATTTGATTATCCTTACTTTTTCTGCCATACTGCAGCCGCGACTAGCACGTTGTTAGTGGTTGAGAAAGCCAGAGTATCTGGCGAAGACCACAAGTCACTAGCAACTTTATCATGTGCATGGGAAGTTGGGAACCCAGGTAGTTGTGAGAGACAGCAAGCTGTCAGTGTACAACCATACTATGAGGCCACATAGTGTGGTGCCAAGTGCGGCTAACATGTCTGCAGTGTAGTCAATGCTGCACTCGGGTCGGACATGCAGCACTTTCATATTTATAGCATGCATACTGGCTGCAAGCAAGGTATATAAGGGGATCCCCTCCCTGACATATACCCCAGGTAGACATTTGACAACATTGACGTAGATCCAAGATGCCTTGCAGTTGTAAGAGCACCATTTGATTGATGCATTTCATAATAATTTAATAGTGTTTGTGTCACACAGTTCCTAATGATGACTGAAAACTAGAAACAAAAACAAAACAAGAGCGATGTCAATGGTTCAGTAAGGGTTCTATTTTTTGAGTGGTTAAGGCAGTTTTTTTTTGAGCTTCACTGAGTATGACTTAGAATCCAAACCCGTGCTGTGCACGGGGGCCTGCTAGTTATTATTATTATTAGTAGTAGTAGTAGTAGTAGTAGTAGGCGGAGGAGTAGTAGTAGGCCTGTCCAAGTTGACATATTGTCGCACATCTTTGCCTCATAAATGTCACCTATTATGAAAAATATTGCGACAAGCAAATTCCCAACGTCCTTAATAAAATGCTACCTTAAGCCAAAGGCTAAAATAATGGGACCAGCTAAAGACGCAATAACCCAGATAGAGTGCAATTGATACTTCCGCAACACCTTAATGCAAATAACGGGGGCTATTGTACGTGTAAGTATTTCCTGTATATTTATAGTTGGGTTTTGATCCAACATAACCGAAATGCTGGCCAGAAATCATATCTGTGTGGATATGTACCTTGGATTAAACAATAACTTTTGTTTGGACTAAGTGATTGTAAATTATTTGAAATATATGTCTTCCGAGATTACCTCAACGGAGATAGATAAACGATTTTGAAATACAAATACACCTGCATTGTGTTAAATTAGTGAGCTGTGTTGCAATATGTTAAATGCAATTATTAATCCAATTGGGATATCCAGGAGGATGTCTCCCTTTTATTAACCCTTATGCTGCTGGTGGCTAATTTGGCCATTACAAAAATATGCAAGAAATCTGAAAAATGACTGAACCCCTGGCAAATTGGTACTCATATGAGAGTATTCAGCGAGAGCTTTCCAATGAATATCAACATGATAGGGTTCGGATGGTTTTCAAAAATCTTTGCGTTCTTGTACTTAGGATGAAAGTAGTCTCAGCAGTGGAAGGGTTAAGTATACGTCAGAGGCCAACTTGTTTCACGACAAACCATGAATGTTAACCCTTATGCTGGTGGTGGCTAATTTGGTCAATACAAACGGATCCAAAAAACCTAAAAATAGTTGAAAGCCTGGCAAATGGGTACTCATCTAAGAGTACTCAGTGAGAGCTACATGTATCTAATCATTACCAATACGACGGGGTTTAGTTGTGTTTTGCGTCCTTGTGCTTTATACGAAAGTAGTGTTTATGTTCAAAGATTCGCTGACGCTAATGTTTTGGGTTTTCTATGTAAATGACTTATATCAATAGACGAAGTAATTGCTTGGACTTTTAAGATCAGTGTACTCCTAAGCTTACAGATTTTGCTTAAATATGTGGTAAATGTATGTAGTAGTAGTAGTAGAAGTAGTAGTAGAAGAATTATTATTATTAGTAGTAGTAGTAGTAGTAGTAGTAGTAGTAGTAGTAGTAGTAGTAGTGGAAGTAGTAGTAGAAGTAGTAGCAGCAACAGCAGCAGCAGAAATAGTAGTAGTAGTAGTAGTAGTAGTAGTAGTAGTAGTAGTAGTAGTAGTAGTAGTAGTAGCAGCAGAAGCAATAGTAGTAGTAGTAGTAGTAGTAGTAGTATTAGTAGTAGCAGCAGAAGCAATAGTAGTAGTAGTAGTAGTAGTAGTAGTAGTAGTAGTAGTAGTAGTAGTAGTAGTAGTAGTAGTAGTAGTAGTAGTAGCAGCTACAGCAGCATCAGTAATAACTTAGAAGCTACGGCAATATGCTGCTTTATCAGCCAGTCCTCAGCACTCCGTACTGTACTGGGTCAGCACCCTATACACCGGACAGACACCATATAAAGGGCAGTTAACGGCCAACTTTAACTGCCAATAGATTTTATAGATGATACAAAAACCTACCTCCATTTCTACCGTCCAGGACTATCGTATGTTTCTGCCGTTCCACGTTAGCGTCCAGTCCTCTTATGTCTCTTGCTAGACCCGACTGTACCTCCTGTAAACTGACCAGTAGCTGACCAGGGCGACGCTACCTGGAATGTGCACCCACGCCCTACGACGGACCAGCCAATACCCCGGAGAACGCGGGTAAATATACCCCGAGCAAACACCCTATCAAAACCCTCCAACCCGTCCGTGGACTCAAACACCCGGGTGTGTGACTTTTCGCCAGACGTGCCCAGGGCGCTCAGCTAGGACATCACTGGAATACACAATAAGGGTGCTGGGAAGGGACTGGGATCGAATGAGAAAGAATGGTGTGGAATAGTTGAGAATGGTGGAAGACAGAATGAAACAGTAAGGAATGCATAGCAGGAATCACGAATGCACTAACCCTTATGCTGGTGGTGGCTAATTTTGCCAATACAAAATTATGCAAAAATGCAGAAAAATGGCTGCAACCCTGGCATATGGGTACTCATCTGAGAGTACTCAGCGAGAGCTATCAAATAAGTACCAACATGACAGGGTTTAGATGGTTTTCAATAATCGTTGCATTCTTCCGATTTGGGCGAACGTAGCCTCAGCATTGCAAAGTTTAATCTAAACACAATTGACAAAGAATGTTTCATTACGTGCATATAGTTTATTTTCATTTCCTGAAAGTATCTAGCTAAAGTTAATCAACACGCGTGAAGAATTGTATACGAAAAAGTAATGATTGAAAACTCGTGGTTCTGAAAACCCAGTAGTGGGTCATACAGATCAGACAAGTTTTTACTGACCTGACTTACGCACACACGCTTTAATGGGGAAGACGGAGGAGGACGAACGGACCAACCATGAGGTTCACCCGCTACATGTATTGAGACGAGTTGATACGTCCAGAAGTGGACCTGGCAGCTCAGCAATGTTTTCACTGACCAGGCTCACACCCTAGGGCTCTAGAGGAGGAGGTAGAGGAAGAAGCATGGACCGATCATGAATAGAATTAGAATTTAGATTTATTGTCACTTTATCTGTCATATTGCGGCCACTTCGTGACTAGCCAGTTGTAACTGGTGGAGGAAACCGGAGTACCCAGCAAAAAAACATCGTCTAACTCTAAGTCTCTGGCACCTTTCTCAGTTGCCGTGGCTGGGATTCGAACCCAGGCAGGGCTGAGAGACGGCTAGCAGTCGGTGGCAACGCCTTATACCACACGGCCATCAGGGCAGACCGACCAGCCATGAGGCACACCCTCTGTAGATAGTAGAGACAGAAGGTATATGTCCACCTGTAGTTCTCCTCACGGCTTAGCCACGCCTTCACGACCCAGAATTAAAACATCACACAATCACCAGATGCATGCGTTAAGCAAAGAAAGGGGTCACTGAATAAAGATGGTGACTGCACGTACAGGTAAACAAGGTTACTGACCTATTCAATGCGAAGGGCTGGTATTTAGTAGACGTGTACTAAAATATTCTTTCTACGCAAATTTACAGTATGGCAAATATATTAGAAAAATATACATATTATAGAACTACAGTAGCAGTATGTGGACGAAAAAAGTTATAAGGATTGTATAGGATTCAAATTTACTTCAGGTGTTTACACAGGACAATTAAAGGCTGAAAAATGCCTATTCATACACAACGTGCTAAAGTTGTGAAACAAAATGCTATCTAAAGATTTTAAACAATGTATGTTACTATCTAGATCACCATTTACCCTCGAAAGGCAACTATTGCATATATGCTCCTTGAGCGGTAAAGTGCAATAATCGAGGTAATAATATTTACTAGTATTCCCAGCGTGCAACAGGTACAGTGCCGACATTTAATTTCTGCACTATATAAATGCGTGGGCAGCACGCCCAATTGTTTACTGGTATGGATGCATTGATGACCTCACAACTAAACGTAGCTTTGATTCGCAAGCTACAGTGCCGACATTTAATTCCTTCACTAAATGCTTGGGCAGTCCGGCCATAATAAACGACCGTATGCCCGGGTGTTACCTAATTTCCTTGGCATGGATGTATGGATGACCTTATAATTGATCGTAGCTTTGATTCGCAAGCTATATGTGTCATTGATGTGTTTGGATTATTTTCTTGACATCATAGCATGGCTTTTTATACAACCAGGCATTGGCAGACGGCCGGTCGACTGGTGCAGAAATTAAATATCTGTACTGTACAGTGCCGACATTTAATTTCTGCACTATATAAATGCGTGGGCAGCACGCCCAATTGTTTACTGGTATGGATGCATTGATGACCTCACAACTAAACGTAGCTTTGATTCGCAAGCTACGTGGGTCATGCATGTGCTTGGCTTTTTTAAACATGTTATCCTGGGTTGCTTGCACAGCCTTGCACTGGCAGATGACCGTTCGACTGGTGCAACAATTAAATGTCTGTACTGTACGTCCGTGTATCTCATCAATGTTTGTATTCAGATTTTATTGTTTTGAACGGATTATCACCGATGGATATCATAAAGAGATGTATGTGCATTTTTATTGACACCTTGGACTCTGTCTCTCTTTCTTCCTCAAAAGAAAATATTTGCGTTATTCATTTCAAATATGGTTAAATATCATGTTGTGTGTGTTTAACCATTTGAAATAAAATGTGTCAATTCACTTTTATTTCTCCTCAATTTTCTTTATACTTCAAGTATTTGTAAGAGACTCAAGGGAAATTCGAAAGGGAAGAAAGATGCTGTTAAATTGCATTTAGAATCATCTTTAAATGAGTAGTTAATTATTATTTTAATCACTAAAATGCATTCATCTCTGCTATCAAATAATAATTTTTAAATATCCATAATGAAAACGTATATGGATAGCAACGTATGATGTTATATGTCAAAGATCAAATTATTTATTGAATTCCATAGATCATTGATGGATACCAATAAATGCCAGAGTGTATTGATATACATATATCATCTATAGAAATCATCAATCAGTGATATCAATGGATGATTTCATTTATCAATTTGAAAAGTGGACTATAGATTTAAAAATGATATTGGTATCTAAAAATCCTTTATATTTCTCGTCTATAATAATATAATCATTTATTCCCAACCGTTGTACTTTCTTGTTTCTTCTTTATTTCTATTTTATTTCTAAAGCTTTAAATATATTTTGTATTCCTGTTAGAATTTCTTTTATCAGGTTGCATTCTCACAACACTCCTTAAGACACAAGAGTGAGATTGAGCCTTTTGCAGTGAAGAGCAGGGAACCCATGATGACGATCTCGTAATGTAGGAAAGTTTTCTGCATACACTTAGGGCAATATTTAGTACTAAATCATGTATCATATAGATAAATCCGAACTATTCTCATACTAGGTTTGAACTTAGAATTTATCACAGCTCAAACAGGTCTTTTCTTAGACATTTTTGAAGTTGAAATGAACATAATGTTTCCTCTGGGGTAGATACGTCATGTTTGCCTCAGCTACAGTTCAGACATTAAATTCCTGCACCAGTCTACCGGACGTCCAGTGTCTGGTTGCGCAAAAACACAGTGATAACGTGTCAAAAAATACGCCAAACACATTAATGACCTACGTAACTTGCAACTCAAAGCTACGTACAGTTGTGAGGTTTTCCATGCATCCATGCTTAGGAAACTGGGTGGCAATCGGGCGTGCAGTCGTGAATTATACCCGGGATGCCAACGCATCTGGTGCAGGAATTAAATGTCTGTACTGTAGGTTAGCTGCATCACCCAACCTGTTTATTTTGCTGGGACGACATCAATCTTCCTCATTGTTATAATTCTTTGCTGCAATTAATGTTAGAAGTTTTTACAGATGTGTGATTTGATACAATGATTTCTTTCAGCGAAAACTGCCCTGTTAATTTTCACTTCACAGGAAGATTGGCCACTTGCTTAGCAATCTATTCAAAGCACCTAAAACCGAGAGTGCTCACGAAAGTGGCAACAATTACTGCCATCTATAGGCAGGTACATTGCCTAGAACATCTCATAACTTTAGCTCACACATCATGCTTTTTATATTTGGTGGGTGCAGATATACCTATTTCCATGCAAGGATACTAAGGGCGATATTCTTGTCCATCGTTCATATAACTTTTCTTAGTTTTAGATTTTCTTAAGTTTTTTTATTCTCAAACATGTCAACAAATATAGTGATACATATATGTATATAAGCTATTTTATAAACAAGACAATGGTAAAAATTGCCGGGTGGATAAATATATAATGATTGCATTGTTCATATACATTTGTCAATGTAATAGGTTGTAACATGATTATTTGTCCTTTTTATATGTTTGCTAGAAGAAAGTAGTCTTTGTCAAAAACTCTCTTCTCGCCCCAAATGTAATGTTATGTTTTTCACCCAGTATATGCGGCTTCTGTTCTTTTTTCATAGCATCGTATATTCTCTTCTTAGTTAGGAGTATAATGGTGTTTATAGCAATGACGTATTGCACGTCTCTACGTCACTACGTATTGTACGTCACTAATAAACCTCGCAAGGGTCACACCTTATTGTGTGCAATAGGAGTTGGCACCTCCCGGGGAACGCTGAGCTGGTGTGGCACCCTGCTCGCCTTATAAATGAAAGGGGATATGTGGATCTGCCTCTAGATACCATGCATCTAAAATATCCCTTAGTCCACTTTGCTCTTACTCTCCCTCTTTTTCTTCTTTCACCTAGAATAATCATGCTTGGTCATTGTTGAAGAACAATGACAAGGACCATTTTCTGGTAATATTTTATGGCACTAAATGACCTTTGTGTGTTCATGCCTCTAAACACCTATACATTCATACATTCCCATAAATAGTGTTATATAAATTGCAGTATTTAATTCTACTGGATACTTTTATTCACATTTTGTGGTGTTTTTTTTTATTTGTATAGAAGCTCTTGGCAAGAATACAAAATTAAATACATCTTAAGTATGAATCTTTTTATTTGGCATGTGTTTCATAAATGAACGACCTAATGATATCATACTGACAGCTAGACCTAAGTCCTCTTTCCAATTGTCAGAAATATTGTATAATACATGGTCATATGAATCTTTCATTTAGGAGTACAGTTTGGAACATCCCTTTACACTTAGAAGTACATTCTTGGCACTGTTTCTAGGGAAAAGCTCTGAATATGCGGAAAATATTTCCATCTTAAATATTTTGAATTTTGCTACCTATAATTTTATACTCCAAAAGGTTTCTTTTGACGCCATAAACTTCAACGAATTCTTCTATAGGAAGTACAGTACAGACATTTAATTTCTGCACCAGTCGACCGGCCATCTGCCAATGCCTGGTTGTATAAAAAGCCATCCTAAGATGTCGAGAAAATAATCCAAACACATCAATGACACATATAGCTTGCGAATCAAAGCTACGATCAATTATAAGGTCATTCATACATCCATGCCAAGGAAATTAGGTAGCAACCGGGCATACGGTCGTTTATTATGACCGGACTGCCCAAGCATTTGGTGCAGGAATTAAATGTCGGCACTGTAGCTTGGGATTGTGCCAGATTGGGTTACTATAAACAACCTTTTTTTATCATAAACTGCTTCAGTTTCCCAAAGAAATAAAGTGCTTTTAATTGGTTGTACGTTGCTTTAATGATATATAGTTTGAGCCAAAGTTAAATGCTGTTTCCAACTCAAAATCTTTTGGGAAAACAGTCTACTTCCTCTTTGATCTGTGAAACTGTCTTAGCCAACTTAGTTTTAATGTTTTGTCAAATAGTGTAAAGCTATGTAAACTAAGACCACCATGATGAATGTAATAGCCTGATGTATAGTTTTTGGTATTTGATTAGAATTGATTTAGGTTTGAGTGCTGCCCTCTATTATATGGTTTAGATACTACAGTGGTCAGAACAGGTTGACCAGTATTCTGGTTCTCCAGGTATATTTTTAGCTTACTTGTGATGTCATACTGGGCAGGGCTCCTCACTTTCAACACAGCTCTTGAGAGAGTAGGATCATACAGCCGGTATTTATAGAATTTAGTCTTTTTAAGTCCATTTCGATACATTTACTTGTATTTCCTTAGTTTAGCCGGTTTGTGTTATAGTATTCTTAGAGATGTTTGTTTTCATTATTTTCAGTAAACCATCATTACATCATAGATTACATCATATGTTAACCACAATAGAGAATGTCAGAACCACATGTATGAGAATACATTGAAATACAGATTTCCTCAACAAGAATAGAACTTTGTCGTCTTTGATCCCCACAATGAATGTCACCTTTTAAGAGGCTTGGAGGCTTGCCACACCATAACAAGTTGGAGAAAGTATTGTTTATTTCTTTGATGCATAGAACATTTTGGCTCGGCAGCATATGTATAATTTTTGATATAAGAACAGATTTAATTAGGGTGACTTTTCGATAGGGTGTTAGATATCTTGATCCAAAGACTCTTATAAGTTTTCTAATTACCCCCAGCTTGCGAAGAATGTTAGGTTTGGATATTTCACCCATTTCTGTGATTTCATAATGTATACCCAAAATTTCAAATGTGTTTGACCATTTAAAACAAAATTTGCCCTGCCATGGTGTGCTGCTGCCTCTTGAAGCCCAAACTTTAACCACATTTGTCTTATCATTGTTAATTTTCAATCCAGAAATAGATATAAACCATTTCAAGGTCTTTATGATATGCAAGACACTAATGAGATCTTCATCAACTAATAAGGAAGTATCGTCTCCATGGCAACGTTTCCCTCAACGTATTTCTAATCTGAGCGTGTATACACCTTAGGGCTGGATAAGTCTCGAAAAAGTGGTATACGTCAAAAAGCTCATATTGTTTGGAAGCATATGTATCATGAAAGAGAGAACCACCTGCAAGCAGATTCTGCTTTTGCGTGCTAACAAGTTTCATCAGAACCGAGCACAAAGTAGAATAAACGAGTGCAATAGACTTATGTGTGAGATTTTCAATGTAGCTGAAATATTAGACCTCATAGATAACTGATTTAATATGATCCTAAAAGGACATTTTTACGAGACGAAAGATTGGAACAAAATTTGGGAGAAGGTATGGGCATTGGAGGACAAGGAACTCCACATTGTTAAGGGTCAAATGCACAAAGAAAAACTACTGCTTCAGATAATCGAGAAACCATACTATTTAACATGATGGGTGATGTCTGATATATGAAGAACTTGTATTGAACAGTATGAGATCATGGCCAGGCTTGTATGCGATACTAACTTATCGAAATCATGCAACCTAAGATTTAAAGGAACATCTATAGCTAGCAGAATTTGCAATAAGTGCGACCTTCCCATTGAAGAAAACACGATGCACATTGTAATATAGTGCCCCTTTTTCGAAAATGATAAGCAAGCAATGTTTAACGAGTTAAACGAAGTAGATAATATGGAGATCATAGATCTGTTAAAAAGACCTGTAGAGGTATTCCTGATAATGTCTTATGGGTAAACACCATGAGGATATGAGTTTTGCGCCTACATATATCCTTAGATGACCAAACACAAGTGGATTCGAAACCAGCCGGTCAACCTGAACATGCTAGCCTCAACCAGTGTCAACTAATAGCCCCCTATTAGCCCAAAATTGGTGCCCAGCTGATGGTGGAGATCAGGTTTCTCTGTAATGTAATCGAAACAAGAGCCCTGATTGCTCCTTGTTCCCACGTGACCTCGCGCTGCTGCCAGTCAGTGACTCCTGGCATGAGTCCAGCACCTAAGTATAGCGCATATAGTAATTGATCTCTCGCTACATGTCCATTCTTTTCTTCATCCAAGATATATCTTATGGTCAATATCAGCCAAATACATATCAGATATCTATCAGAGACCTACAATTGACTGATAAGAGTATGGTTACTCGCTAAGTTACACCTAGACGCGAGGTTCCGGAACCCGCCGATAGGCGGCTTCAAACACGTCGAATGCCTTTGTGGAACGCCTTGGATTGTTTCATTAGAGAAAACTTGGTTCTTCCAGTTATGTATGATAGCGTCCACTCTGTTTTGATCAAAGAGCATGGATACATTCAATGGACTAATTGTACTAAGAATACACTTTTAGGAAATTAAATAACCTTTTTTAAATCAGTGAAATTAGCGATTTTACAGTTTTGATGACGTCACAAGTAATTGGAAGCTAGTTATAGAACGCGACGGTGGCGACGCGTAGCTATAGCGGCGTTCATTTACACTACAGACCTGTAGTGTAAATGAACGCCGAACACGAACACGTTACAGTCAACCTCCCCCCCCCCCCCCCCCCTACTACACCCATTCTACTGCCGACACATGGCATCCAACCCTAGTTCCGAAAAACTCTGGATTCTTTCCCTGCGGATGAAGGATCCTAGAGAAACTTCATTTAAACAGCCCTCTTACTTTTTGGATTTTTTGACAAAGGTGGACTTTAAGTAACCTTAACTGCTACCCCGACGTTCAACGAGTCTTGAAGTGTGCGTTGCAGTGTCCCCATATGTATATCTTTCATTAGTTTCATCTTATGCATCCCCCCTTTGCGGTGCGTCTCTACAGTGCCGACATTTAATTCCTGCACTAAATGCGTGGGTAGCCCGGGCATAAAACACGACCGCACGCCCGATTGTTATCCAGTTTCCAGGGCTTTGATGCGTTGATGACCTCTCAACTTTACATAGCTTTGAGTCACAAGCTACGTGGGTCATTGATGTACTTGGCCCATTTTTGACATGCTATCCATGGGTGTTGGTACAACCAGCCATGGAGAGACATCCAGTCGACTGGTGCAGGAATTAAATGTCCGTACTGTAGATGTTTATCTTTATTACAATTTTTGTCATATTCTTATGTTTGTTTTCTGAAAGAACTTGATTTACCATGTATGATTTTGCGCGTGAGTGCAGTCAACAAAGCAATTTAACATACCATACCATTGCGATACCTATAATTATAATCTATACCACACCTACGGGCTCGGTATTGGCTGCTGACTGGGCCGGGCACTGGTATTGCCACAATCACCTACCCCCCGTGATCAATTCCTACATCATGTACCACAATCCCCCTGATGTCTCTGTACTCTTCTCTCTCTCTCTCTCTCTCTCTCTCTCTCTCTCTCTCTCTCTCTCTCTCTCTCTCTCAAAAACACATGATAAAATCTCTGCACAAAGTGGGGCCTGCCCTGATGGCCGTTTGGTTAAGGCGTTGCCACTCACCACTGATATGAAAACTGTCTGATTTTTATTGAAGATATTTGGATGACACTGTTTTAATCTGTAAGCAACCATTGGTTAAAGGGTAAGCGGCCTTCAGTTGTTGATGGTGTTTCTTTCTTTCCCTTGTTTAGTGATACAGACTATTATACCAGCCATTCTCCCTTATGGGTCCACATTGGGGCTGGAAGTTGGTCACGAGGGTTTGTGTCACAGATCTTTCTGAGACTAATTTTTTCTGAAACTAGTATATCTCAAGGGCAAAAGCCCCAAAAATCTGCCTACAAAGTCTTCAGACAAATTTTTTACAGCAGTTTGAAGTTGAGGCTATCCAAATTTCAGAGGACCACTCAAAATATGACCTTTATTTGATTTCAGGCTTGTAAAAATGTATTGAAAAGGCTAATACCCCATTGTATGCTATTTTTATGAAGTTAACTGTATGATGGTTCAAATAAATACAGCTTTCGCATATATTTCACTTGTTTTTTCATAATTTTGCCACTGTTTTGTGAAGTATAGTTTCAAAACTGCAATGAAGTCCTGAAAGTATTGTATAACTTTAGCTGTAAAAGTGAGAGATCTTTCTGAAAAATAGTCTAACCTATCTCAGGGAAATGACAAATTAGTGCTCTGGGACTGGCCCAAAAGATGTAGAGCATAGGTGAAAGCATCACTGGTTAATAGCGCATTGAAAAACGTTTCGTAAGTTGCGATATTTCATGTAGAAATATGAAATTTTTCAAAATTAATATTTATGTTCCGAAATCATCTTAATAGGCCTAAAGACACCTAATTAACTTAATTTGTTAATTTGGACTTCATTGCAGTTGGCGATTAGGCTATTATTTTTTTCGTTTGTAGGTTGCAGAAAATGGTAAAATGGAAAACACATGAATACAGTCTAAAAATCAAAAGGTTTATTGAAGAAACCTGTCAAATACGAAATTAAATTATACATAGATATCACATGCACCTATCCCAACAATCGTTGGCAAGGCTGAGCCACTTTGGTATGTTAAATTTCACCCAGAAGGCACTTCAAAGTATAAAAGTATAAAATGAATTAAAATGAGGTATATCTTCTCTCTTGGCAACACCTTTCTAAGGCTATAATGGTGAATTATAATGTACTACTCATAGTTATTTGACCTTTTCATAATGATGGAAACAATTTCCAACTGCATGAAGCTAGTTTGGACAACATCTCTTCACACTGACCTGCATTGAAGTTTTGACTAAAATAGTTTGTAGGTTTCAGGTCTGCTACCATAAGTTGTATCTCAATGTGAAGGCTTAAAACTAGGTAGGTAAGCATCTTATGTCTATTATTACCATATATATAGGAAAGTTATACATTGTGCTATTGAAATCACATCAAAATTATTGCTTTGGCACAGCATCAGTACAAAATATCTGGTTTTTTCATGACACAGATATGGAATTATCACTTTTATGATCACATAATGACACAATGGCACCCTTAAATACTTAAAAGTCCACTCATAAAAATAGAATGACACAAACAAAATAAATAATGCAGGTTTCCCAGCACTTTTACACTACTACTGAACTTCAAAATGGAGTGTTTGAGTAAGTTATGTAAGTTGCGCAGATCTTCTCCAAAATGATTAGACCTTTGAACATCATTAAAGGAAGTAAGTAATGACTAGATTGGAGTAATACTTGCAAACTAAAATCGAACACAACTGTAACATTGAATAAATCACATATTTGGAATGTTATTGGAGATAAAACATCTTCACAATGTCATTTGTGACTCATTTTGAGAAACATACAATATAAAAATGGTTTAAACACTTTAAACCAGCATCCCTAATACTTTTAACAGATGTAATGATTATGCATAGAAGTTATGAAACCTTTACATTTAAACATGCAACAGAACATTTGAAATAACTCAGGAAATGAAGTGTGAATACACTTAGTTTGTACGTTGCTTAACCAGTTATTCACTTCCCATCGGTCTGCTGGATTGCCAGAAATTTATCCAGAGAGGTAGCATTGAGAGTGAAGAACCTTCTAGCAGCTTCAGGCTCATCTACAATTGCCAGCACAGCGTATTTGATCACCCAGACCTTGTCTTCATGTTTAGGCCACTTGAACTTCTGAGCCTGACCCCTGCCATGAGTAGTCATGAAGGTGACTTCAATTTCATCTTCTTCAACATCTGTCACCTTACCTATGTCATCATACTTAGTGATCACAAACACACCTGCTTGCAACTGATCTGTGTCTACTACTTCAATGTAATCCATATCAGGAGATTCCTTTTCACTGTTATCAAGTTGCACTGGGGTTTCAGTTTGAGATTCATTGGCACCCTGACTATCCTCCTGTACATTTTCACCTCCACCACTTGTATCCTGTACAGTTGCACCCTGGCCATCCTCATGTACAGTTTCACCTCCACCACTTGTATCCTGTACAGTTGCACCCTGGCCATCCTCATGTACAGTTTCACCTCCACCACTTGTATC
Organism: Maea johnstoni; assembly: GCA_963942565.1. Taxonomy (NCBI): domain Eukaryota; kingdom Metazoa; phylum Annelida; class Polychaeta; order Spionida; family Magelonidae; genus Maea; species Maea johnstoni. The sequence goes on along the minus strand of OZ012696.1, from coordinate 16,698,060 downwards.
CTGTACAGTTGCACCTCCACCATCCTGTTCAGTTGCACCCTGGTCAACTGCAGTAGTAGGAGTAGGGTCAGTGGTGCTTGACTCTTCCTGTACCAAAACTAGAACTGGACCATTGGGACAGAAGCAGAGCCAATTACACTGAAGACATGGGGTGAATTTGTTGAGTTTGCCTTTTGCCTTAGGAGGAAGGAGACTACATTCCTCCCACTTGCATTCACTGCCACACTCTGGAATGCAATTACAAGAAGTATCCCTCCATAAAACATGATGTGCATCACATCCCCTCCTCACTGCATGGAGCTTGCCAGTGCCCAGCTGCAATCTGGGCTTGAAGCATGTTCACCTCTTTCTGGGCTAAATCATACTCCTCTTGGCCAATCCAAGTGTAGTTTACAACTCCACCAGTTTCAGATGCCCATTTGAAGAAGTCATCTGCATCAGCCATAGGTGTTCCATGTTTGCCTGCTTGCTCAGCCATCCTTTTGACACTGCCCCCAATGCCATCACAGGGACCCTTCCCATGACCTGACTCAAAATAGTCCCACCTTGCCTCGATGCCAAAAAGGTCTTTGTGATTAGCAACAGCAGCGAACATCACCCTATTGCGATATTGTGAGTAGGGGCTATCTGTAATATAATGGACCATTTCGATTCCCCTTTCACTGATCAGAGCTTGAAGGTCCTTCTTTATGAGTGCTTTCAGAATAGCGATCACCATACTGGAGTTGTGATGATTCAAATGAGATACATAAACATAGCTTGTATGTTTCAACTGTTCTCCCTCTTTGTAGTACACTACACAGGGGTGTAAGTAACAGTAGCCTGGTTCCAATATGCACTCTGGACAGCATCAGTAGAGGCACACGTGAGGTTTTCTGCAAAATCCATCTGGATTATGATGCGGTTAGCTGGCAGGTTCTCTTTCAGCTGGCGTAGCTGTGTGTACTGAGTTTTAGCTCTGGCATTGTGCTCTGAAAATTTGTCAAAGTCTTGCACAAACTTGTCCTTGAATTCTGACAGTGGCATGTCGGTACTGACAACCTTGACTCTGCATTTGCCATCTCTCGCATCTAGAACTCTCTGCCACTGCTGGACAGTAACCTCAGTGGCTGTGACTTTATCCACCAACCCCTTAACTGCCTCTTCGGTCTGGTAAGATTTCACAAAGACATCAGGACTTGGAGTGAGGGGTTCTGTCAGTACCTTCTTCAGGGATCTGAGAAGCAAGGTGGAGTTTTCATGCTTCTGGCACAAGCAGTTGTTCGGCTTCAAGCAATTGGAATGTCTGATGTGCTTGGGTCGCAGCTTGTAGAAAGATGACTTGCTGATCTTCACTTGAGGATTTTCAGCAAGGAACTTCTCATATAAGATGTAGAGGTAGTCATTGAGGATCCTTGTTTGGACCTTCTCTCCATCAACTGTCAAGCAGTCCTGCTTGCCAGGGTTCATCCTAGAGTTGTCGTCTCTCTCTAGGAAAGACCTAACCTGTCTCTCGAGCTCTTTCTGTTTGGCAAGTAGCCGCCTTCTCTCTAGACACTTGAGAGACTTGTCCTTCCTTTTGCGAAGGAACTTCTCTGAGACATTTAACTGTCGGCTGAGTTGCTTTTTCAGTCTGTATTTCTTGAGCTGTTTGCCTTTGAGAAGTGATACCACAACCTCCTTGTGTTGGTCACTTTTCTTTGCTGCAGTTTGTAGTTCATCCTCCACCACATTCGCATAGATCAGTTTCTTCTTGATGACAGCTGGGACTTTCCTTGGGGTAAGGCCACTGTTTCGAATGAGCTGGTTGGTCTTGCTAAGTGGTGTCTGAGCAGTGATGCCTTGCTCAGCTTGCATAGCTTCCAGTGGTTCTAGCACTACCACTGGAGCTGGATGAACCACTGGAGACCACCTATCCAAAACTGAAGTCCCCAGGCTTGGAGATGTGACAGTGCTAGTACTACTGTAAATACTTGAAATGTCACTTGATCCTTTCTTCTCCATCATTTCCTCCAGCTTCTTGCATTTCCTTTGGAATTTCCGTTTCTGAGCTTTGAGATTCTTGATCTGTTCCTCATGCTTTGTAAGCTGTCGGTTCAATTTTGAAACAGCTTTTGCGACACGTCTTTTCTTCCTCTTTGGAGAACTTGTAGACTTTGGACCAGTACCAACTCGGGCGACATGTTTCTTTCTCTTCTTTCGAGGAGACTTTGTAGTGGGTACAGCTGCAGCTTGTCTTCTCCTCTTCCTCAGGGGGAATTTCACAATCAGTGTACCTGAAAGTAGACAATTAAACAAATGTATGAATAAGAGGAAGAAAGTGTGTCACGAAAGCTGTTTCAAAGTTTAACTTAGACAAATATCAGGTAGGTATGTGGTTATAATAAATTTGCAATTGTAATCATTAACAGATCAATAAATATCAGCATCACTTCAGAACATTTCTACTTCTAAGCAGATTCAAGACAAATATCAGGTAGGTTTATGTAGTAAATGATTAGCACCAGTTCAGAACATTTCTACTTCTAAGCAGATGCAAGACAAATATCAGGTAGGTACATACATACAGTAAATTATGATTAGCACCAGTTCAGAACAGTACATACATTCAAAAGTAAATCAGCAGGTAAACAGGAATATAAAACAGTAACCTTATTATTCACAGCAAGAACATCTAAGTGCAGGAATAAATAAATGAATAAATGTTGAAATACATACCTCTGAGTTCCTGTGCTCTATCACCACCATCACTGCTATCACCACCATCATCCGTCTCATCATCATTACTGATAGATCCATCACTTGACCAGTCCTCATCTTCCACCACATCAGCCTGAGCAGCCAGTTTCTGTTCCCGCTTCTTCTTACGGTGTCTCCTGACCCTTATATTTGTTAACCTCCTGTTCCTTGCCTTCTCTTCGTCGGTCATGTCTGCTACCTTCTTCTGATAAGCTTTGACCCTTTCACTTTCTCTTTTCAAGAAGGTATCACCCATTGCAGCAATTTTCCTCGCCCTATATCGCCGTTGCCGCTCTGCATTGCTTAGGGGAAGGGGTCTGAGCCGTGTAGAATACATTATCCAGCTGAAAAAGTAAAGAAAAGTGTCAAAATAAGCCATGTCCTCAAAAACGTAACGCACAAATGAAACAACACGTAACGAAAATGTCCTCAACTCAAATCGAGATGTAAATACCCCCCCGCCATGTTGTTTTGATTCATTTACGAGCAAAACATTTCAAAGTTGTCTAAACTTACGGCAAATTACGCACAGACATCTTAAAATTTCTGTTAGCGGAGCTTCTATGCTAGCCTACCCCTAAAATGACACCGATTTTTCGAAGATCCCATGATTAGAAATCGAAAAATTTTATGAAAAAAACACTCACCGCTGATTCTGACGAGTCTGGCAGCATGGCCTAACATCCCTTCTTGACGTCAGAAATGAAAACGAGGCCATAACCTCATTATTTTAGTCTGTAGGCTTGTCGATAGATGGCAATGTCGGATTGCCTAGAAACTTACACAACGTTTGTACGTGACGGTTTTTCGAACTTATGCTTCCCTGCATACATTATCCAGCTGAAAAAGTAAAGAAAAGTGTCAAAATAAGCCATGTCCTCAAAAACGTAACGCACAAATGAAACAACACGTAACGAAAATGTCCTCAACTCAAATCGAGATGTAAATACCCCCCCCGCCATGTTGTTTTGATTCATTTACGAGCAAAACATTTCAAAGTTGTCTAAACTTACGGCAAATTACGCACAGACATCTTAAAATTTCTGTTAGCGGAGCTTCTATGCTAGCCTACCCCTAAAATGACACCGATTTTTCGAAGATCCCATGATTAGAAATCGAAAAATTTTATGAAAAAAACACTCACCGCTGATTCTGACGAGTCTGGCAGCATGGCCTAACATCCCTTCTTGACGTCAGAAATGAAAACGAGGCCATAACCTCATTATTTTAGTCTGTAGGCTTGTCGATAGATGGCAATGTCGGATTGCCTAGAAACTTACACAACGTTTGTACGTGACGGTTTTTCGAACTTATGCTTCCCTGCAGGCTTAGAAATAATTCTTTCTGGATTTGTTACAATCGTTATTTGTACTATGCCTGAAGGTCTTTTAGATGCAAAAAGAAGATCTTCCACGAGTACATGTATAGGGAGGTATAATGCGATCGTAAGTTGCGCTAGTTATCGATACGCACCAACCTTACCCCATTTCGAGGTCTGTGGGCCTTTCTTAAAACTTGGTCTCAGACTTTTTGTTATTTTATCGAAAAGTTGAGATGTTTCCGCAGATGTAGAGACCAAAAAATCATTGAATACTATTTAATATGGTACATGTCCCGCCTAAAATAGCTTGATGCGAAATGTACAAACAAAAATTGAAGACACGTGTACAGACCTACCTAAAGTATATTTCAAAATGAAATATTCTGTTCTTGCGTCAGAAATATCAAAATTCAAAATATTTCCAATAAATATAGATGAGGTTTTCCTAAAACAATCCGGTTTTTTAATCTTTTCACACAAAATCATATTTTAACCTTTGCTGAGGACACGTTAGTCCGTTTCGCCTTGTTGCTCTTCCGGCCTCAGAAAAAAAATTTCTACTAGAGTTAGGACACTAGTTATGCATGACTCTGATGCACATTGATCCTAGCTACTGGCTGATACCAAGTAAGCCAGTATTCATGCAGTATTTTTCCCTAGGGGGTCGAGGGTCACGCAAATCTCGTTATGTGGACCCTTAAGGGAGAATGGCTGATACCATCTGGAGAAAGCATGGACATGGACCCTTTTTAAAAAACTTTTAATAAATCGTTAGATTATAGGTCAGGTCTATTTGTTTTATTTAATTTACTTGATTTTATTGCAAATTCTATTTCATCAAGGAGTATTCAGATTCAAGCTTTTGCCTTTCATCCAGAGATTTTTGGAATACATTTTAAAAATCGTTCATATAACTTTACGTTACTCTTTTGCATTTTGTATTGTTTGTATTCGTCTTGTATCCCCACTTAAGGTCATACCTTTACCTGATATGTTCTTGCGATGGTAGTTTTCCAAGTAATCCTCGGTACAGATTATGTTCTGATCATGTGCTTTAAGTTTTTGGTTGGACTAACTATTCTCTGTGTCTTTGTTCAATTTAGTCTTTATGGTATAATATGAATCAAACGCTCTTTACCGAATCTTCTTTGTCTGGAGGGTGGGTGATAGTAGGATGTTTTCCCGGGTTTTTGGGCTAGTGTGTTATACCCTTGGCTAAGAAGGAAAGGGTCTTTAAGCGGAAATCCATACCCTTTCTCCTTACTGCCTCTATAAAATGATGCTCCTCATGAATTCAAGTGTTGATCTCTCGCGGTTTAGAAACCCAGTATGGTCTTATGTACCTGTATCATGACTAAGACACACAAGCCCATCTGGGTTACTACAGGCCGTCTTTCTCTCCAGCCTCCCAGCAGCCATTAGTGGTGCGTGTCTCTGCTGCTAACCATGTGTATACACATATACAGTGAGAGAGAGAGAGAGAGAGAGAGAGAGAGAGAGAGAGAGAGAGGAGAGAGAGAGAGAGAGAGAGAGAGAGAGAGAGGAGAGGGAGAGAGAGAGAGAGAGAGAGAGAGACGAACGGATAGAGAGAGAGAGAGAGAGAGAGAGAGAGAGAGAGAGAGAGAGAGAGAGATAGAGAGAGAGAGAGAGAGAGAGAGAGAGAGAGAGAGAGAGAGAGATTACCTAGGTTGATATGCAAAAAGGACAAAAGTTCTAAAAAATGTTCACAAGTGTCTATCACTATTCAGAGTTATGATATATAATGAGTTAAACAATAAAGATAGCACAAAGAGAGTTTATTGCAAGGTGTGGTATATATATACATATAGCTTTGTTGATGAATACAGATGGGTTGGCTCGACTAAAACATTTTCAGGTTAACCCAACTTTACCTCAAGAGAGAGAGCAACAACATGTCACATTTATTATCTCGCTTGAGGTATTTCTATAAAAAAGTTTTGAAAACTCTTACATACAAATTATACTAGATGGTCTGCTCGTTGCAGCACTTTGTTAGAGTCTATTTGATTGGGAAGTCATTCCTCGTGAGAGATGGTCTTTGTGATTCTTAAGGTATTCCTTTCACATCGTTAAGTAAACCTTTGCCTTAGACAAACATTTAAAACGGAAGATTGTAAATATATTTTGCTTGGCCTCGAAGCAATGTGTAATACAAGACTGAGTATCCCCTTTGGTTTATTATGCTGGTTACTCAATGAATGTAACATGCATGTTTCATAAACATGTAGCTTGCTGAGTGACAAGAGGATGATCAAAGTTGATGTGGTTATAGCAGTGCCTGACTCTTGCAAGTTTTACATAACTGCTCTACATTACTTTGGCCGTCTCTTTGATAGTATGAGTCCTTTATTTTCGGTTTTAAACTTGTTGTTTTTCTTTGGATATATTCTGACAAAACACAGCCTCCCTCCTTATAGTAAAGGTTAATGACACGCATGCAGCAGAGTACAACGGGAGTTGCTGATTCCAACCACGTCCTTGGGACTCTGACCAACGTCTAAAGGGTTCCTGGCGAGGCATACTGTAGAACACAATGTACGCGTCTGTTTATATATAGCGTACATAGCGTGTGGTTCCGCTTCGCTATATATATATATATATATATATATATATATATATATATATATATATATATATATATATATATATATATATATATATATATATAATTGTATATATATATATATATATATATATATATATATATATATATATATATATTATATATATATATATATATATATATACATATATATATATATATATATATATGTATATATATATATATATATATATATATATATAGAAACGCTGTACTTTTTTCTTACTGTACTGTCAATGTCAGCACGGCTACCGTCGTTGACATAACGATATGCTATGATGCGAAAACTCCCCAATCCGCTATACATGTATTTGGGTCACGCGTCATATGTGTGTTCTAGAGTATTTACTAACTTGTTAAAGTTTATATGTAGAAATTTACTCTTTTGAATTCATATCGTGTATTACGACTACAATAAATAAAACCTATCAATTATTGAATAATTCTTCATGTTCGTACTTATTGACTAAGGCCAGGATAACACACCATACGGGATACTACAGGATAGCCTGGTGTTACAAATGTATAACATCCTTAAGATAGGAAAGCAGTATAATCCATATGCCAGCATTGGAGTAACATAATCAACGTATTAAAACACATAGACAATATCGGAAAAATACATCTAGAATATACAACTGCAATGTATTCTACGAACATGTGCAGAACAGATAACATTTACATAGATACATATTGATATTTGAAAACCTTTTGATATATACATCAAAGTGAAGTTATTGTGAGGAACACACCATCCTATCAAAGTGCAAATACATGTTGAAAAGGTGCATGAACCGGCTAAAATGTATCTTATCAAGCAATGGGTGTATAATGTAGAGCAAGTCTATGATAAAAGCATCGTTATGGTGTCAGTCTTTAATATGGGAAGACTTTGTCAAATAAAACATTAATTGGTCCATAGATATCTAGCTTTTGTGTTTGATTACACTGCTTCTAGGCAGTGCAAATGGGACTCATTGCATATAGTGCATGTATGTATATATATATATATATATATATATATATATATATATATATATATATATATATATATATATTATATATATATATATATATATATATATATATATATATATATATATATAATATATATATACATACATACATACATATATATATACATACATATATGTATATATATATATATATATATATACATGTATATATATATATATATATATATATATATATATATATATATATATATATATATATATATATATATATATATATATATATATATATATATATAATATATGATATACAATTGGCAGTTGTATGCTTTTAGGCGTGAACACATATGGAGCTATCCTTACATTTTGGTAACAATTGAAACACATCAAATATCAGCATCCACACTTATTGAACAACAAGACACGTCTTGATAAACGTGTGGTAGAAAAATGATGATTGAAGCCTCTTTAGGGACTTATATGCTCCAAACAGTTCATGGTCGTATTTGCCCTAATGTTGAACTTCGCATTTAGTCTAGTTCGCTTTAAACCTAGTCATGCTGAAAAGACATGCATATCTAGCTGTTGAATAGGCCATCTTTTGTGAAAACCTGACATGAAAACTACTTGTACTCCATGATATCTTTCTACTAAATAGACCTATATGTAAGGAACATGTATATCAAAATCTAGACCCAGATTCGAACCTTCGACGTTTTTCCTATTAAATGAAAAAAAAGTAATCACTGATTGTTTCAGACCCCCCCCCCCCCCCCCCCTCCGAATGAGAGATATTGTTTGACCTGTCTCGTGTGAAGAGACTGATTTGAGTGAGAATTTTCTTCTGATCATCACAGATAACCAGGATGAATTTTCCAAATATTTCCATAGGTTGTCACATACGGTTAACAATTTAAAAACATTGCTTTCTTACTAAGGAAAGCTAATGCAGTGGTTACAATAAATACACTTTGTATGCACATCATTATCATAATTATTATTATTACTATTGTTATTATTACAATTATTATTATTATCATTATCATTATTATAATTATTATTATTGCTGTATGTTCTTTTGTATTTCTATCAACTTCAACGTTTTAATTGCATTTTTACATGATTAACCTATACTATTGTGGTCACCTGTATCATTGTGATCCCGAAAGATTAGATCGATTCAGTCTACTCTTAACAGATAAGAATATAAATCTGTCACTATCACACTTAGATGGTTCACATTGAATATGAAAATGTTGTCACTTCCACCGCATTCGTCAAGTCAAGACTTTAAATCTTCACCCATTCATGTCTGTCATATGTACAGTGCCGACATTTAATTCCTGCACTAAATGCTTGGGCAGTCCGGTCATAATAAACGACCGTATGCCCGGTTGCTACCTAATTTCCTTGGCATGGATGTATGGATGACCTTATAATTGATCGTAGCTTTGATTCGCAAGCTATATGTGTCATTGATGTGTTTGGATTATTTTCTTGACATCTTAGCATGGCTTTTTATACAACCAGGCATTGGCAGACGGCCGGTCGACTGGTGCAGAAATTAAATGTCTGTACTGTATGTATGTTCACAATACACAGAGTTTCAGTTTGTATCACTGAGTACACTGCAAACGCTAAGTTTGACTTGTACATTGTCTTATTATATTATTGTCTATGTTCTTATATATGATAATATTAAGCGTTTTCGTAATTAAACTCTATGTCCCTTTAGTAAATTACTCTTTTCTCAATTTAAGTGATGTTGATCAGTTTAAGTGTATATATTCCAGGATGAGCTTCTTATTCCTATGTTACAGTGCCGACATTTAATTCCTGCACTAAATGCTTGGGCAGTCCGGTCATAATAAACGACCGTATGCCCGGTTGCTACCTTATTTCCTTGGCATGGATGTATGGATGACCTTATAATTGATCGTAGCTTTGATTCGCAAGCTATATGTGTCATTGATGTGTTTGGATTATTTTCTTGACATCTTAGCATGGCTTTTTATACAGCCTGGGCCTCACTGGCACAAT
>OZ012696.1:16664900-16688184 GCA_963942565.1 Maea johnstoni | reverse complement strand
AAAACATGCAGAGAATGGTATTAAAACTATATAAATTAAACTTGGTCGAGGTTAATGACAAGAACTTGAGAAGGTGTAGTAAAGATTCAGAGATGACAAAATTATAGTGATATATATATATATATATATATATATATATATATATATATATATATATATATATATATATATATATATATATATATATATATATATATATATATATATGAATATGCAGGAATGGCATAACGTGTAGGTTGAGATCACCAATCATTTAGGCTAATACAGAGGTAAATTGGTGAAAAGAGTCACAGAGTAATAATGATATGATGATCATTAGACGAGTCAAAAAGAATAATACACCATAATACAGTATTCCTCATTTATAGAATGAGAAAAAGTTTCGAGAAGAGTGAAAAAACATCAAAACTTGACTACAATTTAATACGTGCACCCTTTGTTTATAGTGTATTGAGAAAGGTGATTCGTTACTCTTTTTACTTACTATTGTCATCTGATGCGAAAAGGGAATACAAACGTATACAGTTCAAAGATGCATGTCGATCCTTAAACAAAGATTGCCTCAAGATAAATTTATAAACAATATTCCATTTAGCTGTTTGCGGGCAATAGTATTCATCATTACAGATTAATGGATCTTTACCGTAACCTTGAGGTTCAGTTTCTTAGATTAAGAAATATACATTTTAGTCTATTCAGCCAAAATAATCTGCCTCTCTCCAATTTATCTGAAAGCGGCTAACTTTTTCTTCATGTCTTGCCAGAATAAGCATTTGTGTAGTATGGGATAATCAAATAATGTGCCTAACTATCTCTATAATATACAATGGTTAATTGCAGAAATAACATAATTCACGAATTTCTAGAGGCAACCAACAGATAATCACTAATTAGACTAAATCCCTCTTTCCATCAGGTGCCCGCTATTTATATTTACGTTACTGCTTTGGTTACTTTTCGTATCCCTTTTGACAGTAGACTACCGTATAACTGGTTAATTTGGCGTGTACTTAAGTTGGCGTTTTTTTCAAAAACATATTTTCTCTGTATTTATTTTGGCGTCTGGAGCAGTCAGAACAACGCCATCTTTATGTAGACATTTTTTATGCGATCTTTAATTTGGCATTGATGGGCATTCGCCAAAAACGCCAAATCAAAAACCACGCCAAATTAACCAGTTATACAGTATCAGTGTGGCATTTCTGATTCTGGTTCTGCCTGAGATTAACTGTGTGATACTCACTAGGATCCTCCTCGCAAGAGGTCTCCACAAGTTCCTTCTGGATCTTAGTCAGGGCGTCAAACGTGTCAACCTCAAACACGTAGGAGGATGAGGGAGAGTTGGCAATGCCCTCCAGCTCCGCTCTGTTCACCTGGTCTCCTACACCTGTTGGCAAGAGAAACAACAACACATTTAGCACCTCATCAAATGGTACCGATCGCAACACACACACACACACACACACACACACGCGCGCGCATGTACGTACATGCATGCATGCATGCATGCATACATACACTTTTCTCTCTAAAGTGTTTTTACAAACATGCTGTATCAAAGCAATATCACAACGAAATTGAGTTAAATGTTATATAAAAGTCGAATATACGACATATATATTTATATATATATATATATATATATATATATATATATATATATATATATATATATATATATATATATATATATATATATATATATATATATATATATATATATTAGGCATTTTGGCACAGCATCTGCTAATTATATTACCGGGACTAGCCCTTCTTAAAACATAGACTCGGCCTAGCATATCATACTCACCTATAGCAAACATCCTGATCCCTTCTTTCTTGGCAAGATTGGCCTCGGGTATTGTCATGGCTTTATCGAAAGTACTCTCTCCATCCGTCAATACAATACCCACATTCGTGACACCGGGTCGGTCCCCCAACCTCGTTACGAAATTCCAGCGCATCAATCGAATGGCACCGGAAGTGTTGGTGTTCTGATTTAGCCACTGGAATCTGTCGATTTCAGCTGTGATGTCGGCCTTTTTTGTGTATTGGTTGAGAGTAAACTTCCTTTCCGCCGTGTCTCCAAATAGAATAAATCCAACTCGAACATCGCCGTTTTCAATCGGCAATTTATTGACAACATTTTTGGCGAATTGTAGCACTTTTTGCCAGTTTTCTTCTTTGATACTTCCTGACGCATCCAGTAGGAAAAATATGTCAGCTCGCATTTCACAACCTGTAATATATAAACCATTCAATCAATATTTGTAACTTCGATATTAACTTATCAGCATAAATTGCATTGTTACGAGAATGCATCTGTATTAATCACTATATTCTAAATTTACTTTGATTTTATATATATATATGAACTATTTATATCAAAATACATAATTGCAAATGAAAGTGTTTCAATTGAAATATTAAATAGTGAGAAATGAGAGTGAGAGAGGTTTTGAGTGTGTTTATCTTCTGGGGAGAATTTGTGCATTTTTAGAAAAATGTGTGATTTTGAAAGAGGGAGAGGACAAGTTCGTGTTTTTGAGAGAGTGAGAGAGAGAGAGAGAGAGAGAGAGAGAGAGAGAGAGAGAGAGAGAGAGAGAGAGAGAGAGACCACCACCTACCGGGAACCACGTCACACGTTTCCTTGACGACCTGTGCCTTCAGCTTTTGAAGAGCGTCATAGTCATCAGCGTTATACACGTGTTTGTCCTTTTCGTCTGAAGCAATGGCCTCTAACTCCGCCTGATTGAGTTCATCTCCAATACCTAGTACATACAACATAGAGGGTAGTGATAATTTACTGGCAATGTAGATTATGTAACTCCGTTTGTAGCCAGTAGGTTACTCTCTTTATATTTTAGGAACATTTTGTTTTCCCAAGTCAATGCTAGAGGGAGCAAACATAAAGCTGAAAAGGGAAAAAAGTGAAAAGCCAGTCAAGGGACTAGATTATTGGCGGGGCCCCAGGCCACGCCTATCTGGGAAACTGGTTTGATATTTTCATAGTCCGGACAGCCATGTTGGAAATGCTGAGGCCGGACTGAATATAATTCTCTATTCTGATTGGTTATAATATAAATGTAGGCCCGGTACATGACCTTTGCCGCGAAAATCGTGCCTTCCTTATTTTAATTTAGCATGAAGTTTTCAAATATATAAAATATTTTAAGCGGACATAAAGTATATTTTTCAGTATAGGAAGGAAAATTACTAAAGAAAAAAATTCATATGTGTATAGAATGAAATCAGGAGACTTCGTAACCAAACTGGTTCGTAACCAAACTGATGCGTAACCAAGTAGCTTCGCACCCAAGAGATTTCGAAGTCCCCAGCTTGCGCCTAGAATTCCGATATTTGTTTCATTTCTACAAAAATGATACAAATCTAGTCATTATAAATTATTTTCCTCTATAATGTTAATGTTCTTTATACATCCGGTTCCCTCACAAGTTCATAAATAACTTGGCCCCGCCTTTTGACTATTGATGCTTTGCATCAACAACCGTACTTGTTATTGAATGACATCCAGGAAGTAAAATGATAACTAAATGTTGATGACCTGACACCTATTGAGCAATTTGTAAACTATATGTGCGTATTTTTTCTATTTTCTTATTGTAAAACATGCACAAATATAGCTTTTAAGGAATAACCTTTCAACTCTTCTCAATTTCTTATTCAATGAGGGGCCCAAAATCAACGGGGGATTTTTTCTAAAACAGAGAGAAAGTGGCCTTAGCACGCCCACAGCAAGTAAACATAGGGCATTGCAATATGCCATGGTAAGAGGGTAAGTAAATATTGTGCTGCATTGTTTAATGAACATATCGGAATAACATGAAAGTACAAATTGAAATAATATAAATGATAATTAAATTAAACAAAATTATAAAACAATGAAACCTAGATAGAAAGAAACGTAAAAGCACCGGCTTGTCCTAAAACACTGGCAACTTTCTCACGTGCTCTTGTCGGAAATCGATACCAGTCAGTGATGAGCGTATGTATATCTATCTATCTATCTATCTATATATATATATATATATATATATATATATATATCTATCTATCTATCTATCTATATATATATATATATATATATATATATATATATATATATATATATATATATATATTCTGATAACAAGTGGGTCAAACAAGGGTGGCTGCATGTATCACATTATCACAGTTTTCTTGCAGAAACATTGTAACTTAAGGTGATGGTTAATATTGCAAGCTAGATAAAAGGTCCGTCCAAAAACACACCTCATTGTAGCATACTCATAGAACAAGGAGTATCTCTAGACCCCTGAGTGTTGTCAGGTTGCCAACCGTCCTTAGTCAACCCATTTTCTAATTTATTTCAATATTTACAACTTTTCACTCAAATGATATAATCTCATTACTTACGCAAGTGATGGTCACTACAGGTTCACAGATACCTTAGGGATTTCATTGACTATGCCCAATAAAAAGTATTTTTTTGATTCTTTACTGCTAACGATTTTTACGGGCCATAACATTTGTAAATTTTAGTGCGATCTCGTGTGTGTGGAGCCTATAAACCAGTGGTGGTAGCAAGCACCGGCCTCGTTGATCCCATGTGGGCTAGGAACAAAAGACACACCTGTACAAAGACACACCTCAGTGGTCGCGTGTCACAGTCAAAACAAAGGCAAGGGTGCGGTTTGCTTTAAATAGTTGATACTTTTTCTAGCTGCAAGAGGCATATGCACTTGGGTTCAAGATTTCTCACCAGAATTGTCAATGTCATGGCCTGTAATAATCTTCAGGAGTAAAAAAAATCAAAAAAATATTTCTTATTGGGCATAGTCAATGATATCCCTAAAGTAACTCTGAACCTGCAGTAACCAATACTTGCGTAGGTTATGAGAATGTCATTTGAAAATATTTTTGCAAATTTTGAAATAGAGCCGAATACGGCTTGAATAATGACAGTTGGCGATGATATTCCTTACCTGATAACACCCAGGAACCTGGAGATATACCTAGTTATAGGATTATTCTGCTTTGAGGTGTCTTTTGGGATGGGGCTTTTAACTGGCTTGCAATGGTACTCATCACCTTAATGGTCTAAAAGTTCATTTCCGAGTACTTCACATGAATGGGTAAAGATAACAGTTCAAACGTTTATATGTTTGTTGTTGATATGTCTGCGTGTTTGTTGTCAGTTGCATGTGTATATTTACTTGATAAATATAAAAATCACTGTTGCACAATATTCACATTTAACCCATTCACACTCAGGGCGGCCAAAACAGGCCTGGCAATTTTGATAATATTTCTCAAACAATAGCATTTTTGGAGAATATTTGCAGGAGAAATCTTAATCAGATACAAAACAACAACTCTCCTTCAAATATTTTGTGAACTTTTGCTTCATTCCAAAGTTATTCTCAAAAGTATGAGAGTAGCAGACAATCTTTCTAGAAGAACTCTGAGTGTGAATGGGTTTTAAAAAGGGTGACTACCAGTCCCCATTCATTCCTCACCTATGGCGAACAGCTCCACCCCAGACGCCTTGGTGAGTGTGGCCTCGGGTATGGTTCTGTCCGCGTCCCTGTTCGAGGCGCCATCCGTGATGATGACGCCTATTTTCTGAACGTTGTTACTGCGCTTGAAGAGTTCTCGCATATACCACAAGGCCCCCGAAGTATTGGTCTCTTGGTCCAGCCACTGGATGCTATCAATAGCATTGATCGCCTGGAAAGGTATATATATAGTGAAGAATGTAAGAAATCCTTACACTAATGAATGTATTCTGTAGTTGTCTCCAGTTGTCTACTTCAGTTGTCCTCAAACTCTACTTCCAAAATTTCCCTCCAAAAACCAGTAGTCTTCTTTGTTGTCACTGTGTATTAGTCCCGGTCACTATTTTCTTGCTCTCTCATTGGTAGATAATAGGTGGTCATACCCATAATGTACATAGTCCTAACAATTGCTTCTCCATAATGGGCATGAAACTTAATATTGAAGTCAACATATATACAAAGTACATATATTCGTGAGAATTCACGACAATATAGACATGAAGGGTAGTTTTCCTAACCCTTAGGCTGCTGGTGGCTAGTTTCGCCAATACAAAATGACACAAAAATGCTGAAAAATGATTGAAAAACTGCCACATGGGTACTCATCTGAGAGTACTCTGCGAGAGCTATCCAATGAATACCAACATGACAGGGTTTAGATGGTCTAAAAAAATATTTACATACATGTGCTTTGGATGAAAGTAGCCTTAGCATTGGAAGGGTTATAGGTTTGTATGCAGTCAAATTGACAAAGAATGATCAACATAGTGTTATCATGTTAATATGTTTAATAGATATTTCTCACCATGATTTCACTTTAAAACAATACTTTATATGTTCATACATGAAGTTCCCCTAAGTATTTGCATGCGGTCAAATTGACAAACAATGATCAACATAGTGTTATTGAGTTTATATGTTTAATCTATATTTCTCACTATGATTTCGCTTTTAAGCAATACTGTATTTGTCCATACATGTAGTTTTCCTAAGTATTTGCATGCAGTCAAATTGACAAACAATAATCAACATACAGTTTTTATGTTAATGTTTTTAAGACATTTGTCATTTTAAATTCACGAAGAAACAATCCTTTTATGGTCATACTATAGAAGCTGTTTGGAAAGGGTACTCAACTAGCTTCCCAGTTTGCATACCAATAGTTGTGTCTTGTGTTTATTGAATCATTGTCATCATGATTTCACTTAAAAAGAACCCTTTATATGTGCACAGCAGTGTTTGGAGAGGGAATACGCTTATCGTTTTATTTTGCCTACCGATATTTGTGTCTTGTGGTCATTGAATCCAAACTGATGTATAGCCTTGTTTCCAAAGGACATGACAGCCATTCGGATAGCCCCTGTTCCTATGTTGAATCCAGTGATAAGACTTTTCACGAATGTTTGAAGCTTTTTCCAGTTTGCTTCGCCAATGCTGCCGGATGCATCGAGAGCTAATACGATATCTGCCTGACCGGTGCAATCTGAAATGAACGAGATTGTAATTCAATTACATTTGTTTTACATGCATCAATGTGCTAAATGAGATGCTAAACCTATACAGACATAAAATAGTGCTGGTGGATTAAACACGTGGGGGCATGCCCTGATGGCTATGCGGTCTAAGGCGTTGCCACTGACTCCTAGCTGTCCCTCGTCACTGCCAGATTTCGCATCGCAGACCGGGCATGCAAGAAAGTTGCCCCTGACTGAGGTTAGGTGGTGGTTTTTGCCGGGTACTCCCGTTTCCTTCATCAGTAACAACTACTCACCGCTATATGGCAAAAAGGGTGACGAAAGAAATATGGGAAACGTGTATTACCTTCTGTGGACACGATTCAGTTAAAATTTGGAAGATGAGAATGAGAAATTGTGACAACCTTTTAACACCAAGCTGCATGTATCTCTATGAATAAATAAAACTTTTAAGGATTTTGTCTTTGCAAATCATTTGGGACATTAGCTTGGGTTTTGAAATCATCATTCATTTGCTCTGCCATATCAAGGCTTCAGTCAAGTCTAGTGGTTGTTATTCGATGCTCAAAGCAAGCCGTAAAACACAGATGAACAACGTTGCAACTTTCCCATGTGCAATAACCTTAAGTCATACTGTATAACTGGTTAATTTGGCGTGTACTTAAGTTGGCGTTTTTTTTCAAAAAAGTATTTTCCCTGTATTTTTTTTGGCATCTGGAGCAGTCAGAACAACGCCATCTTTATGTAGACATATTTTTATGCGATCTTTAATTTGGCGTTGATGGGCATTCGCCAAAAAACGCCAAATTAAAAACCACGCCAAATTAACCAGTTATACAGTAGTCAAACTATTTGCCTATCGGAGAGCCCAGGCAGCCTTCATTGGTAAAATAGTATACCATCCACAATGTTTACGAATTATTTGATTATTTGACCATCATGGGGGATAACTATTGTTTCAGTGAGCACTGCCCACACAATACTCCTCGTTACCTTTGAATAGTAATAATACATACTGTTAAGGTATATGTTTACTAGCTATGTAATACGAAAAGTTTTATGCTTGGAAAAATCATGGCATGAAGATTGCATGCATAAAAATTGTATTATCGTGCATGATAATGAACATTTTCCACCAAAATATTCCATTGATGAAAATTCCATGCTTGAAATCTGGGGGGGGGGGGGGGGGAAATATTCTTTTTCATGCATGAAAATAAAATTTTGAGCGCAAAGGAATGTCGTTTCCATGCATTTAAGTTTTATTTTCACGCATGAAAATGAAATTCTCATGCATAAAAACTTATTTTTATGCTCTTCATTGTCATGCAAAAATGTTCATGCCACGATTTTTCATGCAGTACACTTTTTTGTACGACACGCTTATTTTGATATATATCATATTTATTTATTTATAGTATATATATCTTTTTTATTTATTTCATACTTATGCATACGTTATGTATCAGAAAAATATAACAAGAAGTTAAATGTTTAATTTACTATATAAGAGCATGTTGCCACAGTATCTCCTTTCCTGTGATTTGGCACTGACCTGGTATTGTCTGGCAAGCCCTGGTAGAAATTTCCTGCTCTCGCTTTATCAGGTCCACATAGCTGTCCAGGGTGAACATGTTGTTCTCGTCCGGGTCGCTGGCGATGCCCATCAGCTCAGGTATGGAGATGTTGCTACTGATGCCCACAGCCAGCACGGTGATGCCAGCATTGTGCACCTTCAGGGCCTCCGGTACAGTCAGGTGTGGGTTGACGTTCGAGGCGCCATCTGTTATCACGATCGCTAAGTTGGGGGCGTCTGGTCTCTCTCCATTCACCTGGGTGAAGACCTTCGTACGAACGAACTCCAGCGCCTCTGTAATTTCATAAAATATAGTGGGTATACTAGTAAGTATATATATATATATATATATATATATATATATATATATATATATATATATATATATATATATATATATATATATATATATATATATATATATATATATATATACATATATATATATATATATATATATATATAGTATATATATATATATATATATATATATATGTATATATATATATATATATATATATATATATATATGTATATATATATATATATGTGTGTGTGTGTATATATATATATACACACACACACAAACACTCACACACATATATATATATATATATATATATATATACATATATATATATATATATATATATATATATATATATATATATATATATATATATACATACATATATATATATATATATATATATATATATATATATATATATATATATATATATATGTATATATATATATATATATATATATATATATGTATATATATATATATATATGTGTGTGTGTGTATATATATATATACACACACACACAAACACTCACACACATATATATATATATATATATATATATATATTATATATATATATATATATAATTTTTTATATGTATATATATATATACATTTGTATAAGTATATATATGTACATATATGTGTGTATGTCCGTGTGTATGTCTGTGTGTATGTCGTTTATAAGCATGCCGTTTCTATAAAAATATATTACTACTGAATGAATACTTGAATGGTTGCTTAAAAGCACATTGGCAAACAAAGGCAATTTGGTGCCATACGATAAGTATAACATAATGGTATCTTGTTGATGTCAAAAACAAGAAAGCGATAAATAAAAGAAAATGCTCACAACAAAATGAACAGTTTCAAAGTATAAGGTGCGCATGCATGATTTTTATAGAATAAACTAAAATCTTGAAATGTTTTACAATCGGTAAAACAGACCAATCTCATGTCAATAATATAAAATGCTGTCTGGATGAACCTTTTCAAAGAGTTCCATCAATCTATATACATTAAACTGTCTATTTATTGATTCGATAAAATCAGCACAATCGAATAAAATATATTTGACAGTCAAACGACAATTGCAGGGTACAAATTCGGGAGGGTCTTCCTTTTTCAAAGGAAGGATTGAGTAAAGTGTAAATTCTTATCCTTGCTAAAACACTGTCCTCACACCTAGTGGTTATAAAACCTCCATCATATGGCTTGAGGAGTGTCAGCCATTTCAAATATTCCTATGATGAAATGTATTTTTATACTTTTTATTTGTTCCTTATTTTCCCACATATAGTCAACATCAAAGCAGGTATAATGTATAGTATAATACATAACAATAGATAATGTATATACAAGACATGTATCTCATTCATATGTAATTTGGTTTTTGTTTTGCCATCTGGTGAGTTATATTTACTTTACCTATTGTTTGGAAAATAGGTTTTGTGTTTTGGCGGTGCCGATGGAGTCAGAATCTTTTTTTAAATCTGTATATGTGATAGATATAGTTGTTATTCTCTAAGTTTCTTAACCATTCCAATGCTACGTTCGCTCAAAGCACAGAGATGCAAAGATTTTTGAAAACAATCTAAACCCTGCCATGTTGGTATTCATTATACGAGGTAACTCTCGTTGACTACTCTCAGATGAGTACTATGTGCCTGGATTTCATTCAATTTCAGGTTTTTTTTTGCACTATTATCTTTTGGCTAAATTAACCACCAGCAGCATAAGGGTTAAGATGATTATAAACGGTGATGATGAAATGTTGTGATGAAGCTTACGTCGTGTGTTGGTCCAGCCATCCATCCATTTCAGCTCGTTTTCATTAATATGCCTCAGCACTGCGTCCTGCGTCTGGTAGTCGTTTAGGTAGAAGTTGACTGTGGCATTTGTTGAGAAGCTAACGAATGAGATTCTTGCTTTTTTTGGTCCTACTTCGAATGCTGATACGACTTTTCTCACAAAGTCCAAACTTCTTCGCTGTAATGAAAGAAAAGGAACGTCAGTGAAATTAGGCGAAATCTGTGTGAGAATCGTTGCATTTTGATGTTAAGCATTATTTAGATGTTAAAT
Source organism: Maea johnstoni (assembly GCA_963942565.1). Taxonomy (NCBI): domain Eukaryota; kingdom Metazoa; phylum Annelida; class Polychaeta; order Spionida; family Magelonidae; genus Maea; species Maea johnstoni. Next base: position 16,677,183 of record OZ012696.1, on the reverse strand, counting down.
GTATTCAATCTACACAAGTACACGTGGAAATTAACTTTGTTTTAATCCTATAATCCCTGTGTTGCACATTAGAAATTGTTTTCATAAAATGCCCGGGGTAGAAATTCCTTTCCTTAAATGTTTATCTGTAAACAACGCACACATGTCTCATCCAATTTGTTTCATTTTCTTTGAAATTATCCTTCAGCATATACTGACATGCAAAAGTACATTTGAATCTTCCAAATTGAACATATAAAGAAGTCGCACTTTCATAAGTTCATTATTCTGTCGAGAAAAAAAGTTAATTTTCAATCAAGTACGGACAACCCAATATTAAAGTTACATGTGTGTTAAGATATATAGTTTGGCATCGGTACAGAGTGTAGGTGGTGAACTTATGTAGACAACTTTCTATATTTGATGTAAGTCTTGATATGCAAAAATGTTTACTTTCTCATTTATCGAAAAAGTATAATACCTATCGAGTTTCCTTTTAAATTCAATGTTTCACCTCTTAAGTAGAAGCTTTGAAACCCCCTTTTATCTGAGGGGTACCACCTGTGATAGACTCAAACGACCTTCTGAGTCTTGTATCTATTTTCGGACTCGACCTCCCCAAGTTGATACAATCTGTCTGAAAGGTGGTCCATTGACAAATAAACTGATAATCCCCTACAATCAGCAGCACGTGCTCACCTGGCATGACCAGCTGGGGTCTAGAGACACACTCTATCCTGGTGGCCTTGAGAGCAGAGCCATCAACTAGACCATGTGAGGACACGCGGTAACCCCCCCCCCCCCTCAGGTAGATAGATAGACATAGATACATACATACATACATACAAACATACATGGATGGATGGATAAGTTGAAAGTTTATATATATATATATATATATATATATATATATATATATATATATATATATATATATATATATATATATATATATATATATATATATATGTATATATATATATATATATATGTGTGTGTGTATTTATGTATATATATATATATATATATATATATATATATATATATATATATATATATATATATATATATATATATATATATATATAATATAATTATATATATATATATATATATATATATATATATATATATATAAGTTTATATATATATATATATATATATATATATATATAGAGAGAGAGAGAGAGAGAGAGAGAGAGAGAGAGAGCCACGAATGAGGGAACCTTGACCCACAAATCCAATACATGTACAATACAGGTAATTCCTTTGACCCTGGCAAGAGATTTTCAAAAGCTTTGCCGGCCACTCTGTCCAGCAACGTCAAAATCCCATTCATGTGACAATTTGTGAATTATTGTTACCAGGTGAGAGATGCTATAACATGAATCCACTTGGGGAGGAAAGATTTGTTGAAATATCTCCTTTCACTTTATAAGTATGCTTCGGGAAAACACCTATCTAACTGAATGGGAATCGCATACTCTGACCACCCATGACACAGATGTACTTTATCTTGTCAAAAACATATGTGTACGCAGATTCTATGAAAGAGTGGTTCAACTCTACATGCTAAAGATCAACACGAGGTTTGATTAATGAGCTACAACGTATACATATTTCCTGGTTCATTCCTTTAGTTCCTTTGTCAAACTGTCTTGTCATGCACTCAACCACCTGTCTGAAAAATAATTTCCTCTTTGACATGATTTAGGGAATTACACGCTTGTCATGTAGGGACAAGTACTAGCAGCTCTCATAACTCCACGTGGTGAGTGATGACAAATTATGCTGTGCATGTAGATTTCAATGACTAAAAAAGTCTTGTTTATTCTCTCGCTCTCCAGTAGAATCAACGTATCCATAGTATTCTCTCTCCCTACTGTCCGAGTTCGAGTCTGTCTCAGACCACACGAAAGTTGCCAGTGACTCGCAGATGTGCAGGTGATTTTTCCGGGTACTACTGTTCTATACATTGCTCACAACAGGCTAATCATGAAATGCCTAACACGTAAGCCACAATATGATGGTCTTAGATGACTAGGTCTTACCTAAGATTATTTTCTCAGAAAGAGCTGTTTAATTTTTAGTGAACCAGCCAACCAACGCCTGGATCCTACATCGAGTGTAGTGTTGGGCCTCTTGAATGTGACTGACAACTTTGGTCTCCCTGGGGAGGTACGTGTTATGGGGGCAAGGGGCTTTGGAATTTCGTTTTTCGTCACATTTACACCAATTGTGGCTAATTCGTGATTAGCCAGTTGTAAGTAGTGGAGGAAACAGGAGTGCCCGGTGAAAACCACCGCCTAACCCCAAGTCACTGGCAACTTACTCACATGCCCAGGCTAGGATTCGAACCCAGGCAATGGTGAGGGACAGCGTGCAGTCACTGGCGCCTTAGACCCCATGGCCGTCAGAGCAAGCCCACATGTATGGCTAAAACGTCTCGGGAAAGATGGTGTGGGATAGGGCCTGGGCCGTAGAAGACATTCTCTGGTGTGTTCAGATACATTCACATAGGAGTTTAGAAATCTGGTCTAGAGTGTGCATTAGTTCAAGGTACCTGGCATGGTACCCTGCATGGGGCACACCTTATGGTCTGCCATAAGAGTTGGCACCTTCCGGGGAACCCTAAACTGGTGTGGCACCCTGCTCACCTTCTAAAAAAGGGGGATGTGTGGATATTGCTATGGATACCCTGCAACTAAAAGATCCTTTGGTCCTTTGGATCTGACGGCTTTGCTCTTACTCTCCCTCATTTTCTTCTTTCACCTAGCATAACAATGCTTTGTCATTGTTCTTCAACAATCACAAAGTACCACTTTTTGCGAATATTGTATGGCACTAAATGACCTTTGTGTGTCGGTGTGCCTTTAAACACTTATACATTTATTATTCATTCGTCCATACTTGACATTGTGGTGGCTACCAGATCAACACCAAGAGAGGATTACTCAGTGTGAAGTTGTTGCTGACGTTTCAAGCGTGTGTAACAGAGTGACAATGTGGGAATCAAGGGTCTGAATACTGTATAACTGGTTAATTTGGCGTGTACTTAAGTTCGCGTTTTTTTTTCAAAAAAGTATTTTCCCTGCATTTATTTTGGCGTCTGGAGCCGTCAGAACAACGCCATCTTCATGTAGACATATTTTTATGCGATCTTTAATTTGGCGTTGATGGATATTCGCCAAAAAACGCCAAATTAAAAACCACGCTAAATTAACCAGTTATACAGTAGATCTTCTATGCAGTGCGCTCTTTATGACTTGGCATCGATGGGTGATGTTAACCATCTATTGCTATTGCTGGTTTTTTCAAGGGTTTTAGATGTCCCAATTATGGTCAGACACCTTGCTAGCTAAGACCTTACACAGATATCCGCTTAGGTGGCTAATTTCATGTCAGGTGATTTCTAATAAATACCATTTCTGGGTGATGTTAACCATCTATTGTTGCAGTGCCCTGCATTACAGGATGAACAAATTATGCTGTTTGAAAATCTAAGAACTATTCCAGATGGGTCTGATAGAAATGCATTTGACAATGAGAATGATATCTTGGCAATTTTTCTACACAAAACCTACCATACTTGTCAATGGATCAAATGGAGTCTATGGTTAATACTTACAGAGGGTGTGTACAGAATGTAATATCGCAACATAATGCTTAAAGAAGTCATGGGGTAACCAATATCTGTGTCATCATATTTTTATGTTTGGAACCAGTGCTCCATATCTATCTTGGACTCTGACTTAAGAATAATGGACACACATGTGATGTACAGATTAATTTTCCTCTCCCTGTATCTTTGATGTTCAACTTTATGTTCAATATAATCTCTGTCCTTTTTTTCCTTTTACACACAAACACCGACATATACAAATTATACTTAAGTATAACATAACAAATACAGGAATAACTTTAAAAAATTAACTGATGTCCAGATTATCTTCGGAGATTCACGACTAGATCCTATCTTGAATAGAATCATACTTATCACCAAATCAGAAATATTCAGAAAAAAGACTCGAGGTCAGAGGGTACCACTTGACACCATCATACAAAAACTAAAACACCAATTTCAAATTGAGTTGTTTATTGCAACAACAAATGGTAGACTCAAGTCCTTTCGAGGGTTTTGGTCGCCAATATATATAGAAATGCAAAAATAATATGCTCTCTACAATAGCCTGTTATATATTTCTACACCAGTAAATGATGTCATACAATTGTTATTCTTGAAATACCTGATATCCATGTTATTATATTAATAAAAAACAGGTGGCACAGTCAAAGACTGATTGCACCAAAATTAAAAGAAAACTTTCAAAAATGAACAAGCGAGCGTATCATAGAACCTGGGTCTAAAACTAATATAGGGTTGGAATCTGTTCATCGAAGCATGGATAAGAAAAATGAGCACCTATTAAGATGGAGAGTTATTAACGAGAAAAACAGTAATTGTTAAGTACTTGAGTAAATATATGTACCTTACATACACGTGAACCAAGACGAACTGTCTCAAATTAGTTGGTATAGTTTTACGTATTGGGAAGTTAAATATGCTTAATCAGTAACTATACCCTGGAGTGCAACACAAAGAAATTACTGTCCTCTGATAACACACCTGTACATTCTAGAGATGTCCCGACTTTTTTTTTAAATTTCAAATTGCACATATATCTGCAACAATTCTGGTTTTTATTCTCCATAGCATGTTGTATTCACAATGTAACAAATATGTATCTGTAAGGGTGAGGTTTTTGCCATAAATATACCATTTAAAATATATACCAACTGTTTTTTGTATATGTATCATTCCTTAAGTCTGTAATGAATACATCCCATGAGTTTAGGAATTGTATTTGGTTGTTTTGAACCATAGAGATGTCCCGACTTGATATAACCAATAATCTGAGCATAGATTCAGAAGGGGCACCTCCCAGATGATTAATCATAAATATACAATTATATAGGTTTTGATTGCTTTGAGGGTTTCATTAATATACTCATCATCTATGGATTTAACTTCTTAAATCATCTCAGAACTAACACCTTAACATGCAGGGCTTTGCTTGACTAAAAGTAATAACAAAAGATTGTTTCTTCTGTCAGCCCAAAGCAAAAACACATTTACATGAGATGGATCTGTTTTACCGTTTGTAAAACATTTTAAGCATTTAGTTTCTTTTGAAAAAAAACATGTATGCACAACTTATAATTTGAGATCGTTCATTATTTTATGAGCATTTTTCATTTATCTATAGCTTTGTTGTTTTCCTACAGTAACAAAGGACCATTATTTTACACATATTCTAAATTTCCTTTGTGTGCTTATGTGCCTTTAACCCTTCCAATGCTGAGGCTAGTTTCATCCAAGGCACAAAAATGCAAAGATTTTTGAAAACCATCTAAACCCTGTCAAGTTGGTATTAATTTGAAAGCTCTCGCTGAGTACTCTCAGATGAGTACCCATTTGCCAGGGTTTCGGTCATTTTTCAGGTTTTTTACATCATTTTGTGTAGGCCAAATTAGCCACCAGCACCATAAGGGTTAAGCACTTTAACCACTCACATATTCTTTCATTGTGATATCAATACAAATCATCAACGTTGATAAGTGATTAATCATAATTAATAGCAGGAGTTGTTTAACTCTATTCACCCATCTGAGCCACCAACATACACGTGCTAGTGGGGTTCAGGTGAAATTGGGCATGTGGAAATAGCTATAAAAGGGCATTGTGGAATGCAAAATTGTAATTGCGTGTAGCTTTTACATACTCGATCTTCAACTATTCATGAAATATTATCTTTATCTTTGAAATGTGTACATAGCTCTTGTGTGTTTTGTTCACAGTGTTATGGTGTGTGCACCCTTGGTGTATATCCTTTAACACAGTAACTAGACTAGAATGAAGTTGATGCATTATAGTACTTATTTCAGAGATGTAGAAGTTGATACCATTGACATCTAGTCGCTATTTTCTAAAGTTGAGACATGCAGAACGGCCCTTTGGTGGTGCATAGCAGGGGAAGACGATATTTATCAGTGTAGTGCAAGACAGAAAGTACAACCTTTACGAGAAGGGTTCCAGGTAATAAAGCATCAAGTGACATTCACAAATTGCAAATGTCCCGTTTCCTAACAGGCATTTGAATTGATATCTCACGGTCAGAGGTTGGTAGGTTAAGGGTGCAGCGCTTGCTAGGCTGTACTACTCATGATAGTTTCAACTTGTCTTAGTAGGAGGGTGCCCTATTTTCATTGCAAATTTTGTCACTTATGTTTACCTCCGTATTTAGTGTTACTCGTAAAGATATTAGGTGTGTGTGTGTTTTCTGATTTCTTTTGTTTCCTTGCTTAGTTTGGTTTATATGTCATATCTGATATGCTTATATTTGTTGCATTTATGTTGGTTACCACTGGGACCAATATGGAAATAAGTTTTAAACTTTTAGTGTATATATCCTGTGTCTGTTTAGAATTCTATTGCATAGCAGTTAATGACACTCCAACTGGTCACCTTTATATATGTTTTTTTTGTATGCCAAATGCTATGTAATACACATTGTACTAGACCGAATAAAATCAAATCAAATCAAACACCATGTGTTGTATGATACTATTTTGTAACAGTCAATACAGATAAATACATTTATTGTAAGCATATAGCGACTTGGTCCACTATATGAAATAACATTATGCAATTGACGGACCATCTAGTGTCTCCCTAAAGCAATGGAGAGAGGCACACTACCAAAGAACTACACTCAATCAAAACTGCCTCTTCGAAACAGATTTTTAGAATTATTTATCAATCGGTACCCGCCTGAAAACCACCTGGTAACCAAATTGGTAACCACGTGGTAACCATATGATAAGCACCTGGTAACCAAATGGTATTAACCTGGTATTTACCACCTGACTACCAACTGTTTATTACTTGGTATCCTTCAGTTAACCACCAGTTAACTGCCTTCACATTACCACTTGTATACCATCCACTCAGCAGTGTCCAAAATGCCCAACGAGTCAGTGCTATCTATCTTCCATACATATGGTTAGGAAAGAAACTAACAAAAATAAACTTGTGCTGAAGCACACATATATTGTTATACGCTTTTGTTGAGGTAGGATACAGACTCACATTCATTATTCTCCTGTTTCAAAGAACAGAGCAAACATTCATCTATCTTATCAATTATATAAATATATCTGTAAGGAATCTTCCATAGTTACTCCATCTAACATTTAACTGTTCTCTAATTCCAGTTATTTCAGCATATTCATCCGCTTTTTATTCCTTGTACATTAAATATGACACACCTCTAAAGTACACATTTTCACCCTTTTTCCTTTTCTTATAAATTGATAACTTTGTATATAAAATCAGCATATCTTTTTACAACGGTTTTCTTTAGTATATCATCATGGACGCCAAAACATTCTTTGAAAGTATGCAAAGGAGAAAGGTTATTCAGGACGACAACTCCACTTTAAATACTTCTCAAAATACCTCTAATAAAACGCAAATTCCTAGCATAACTCCAGGTTATTTTCAGGGCGTTTACATGTATATATCGGAACGAAAGGGGGAAGCTGACAGTATGTGTGGTGGGTTAAGGCATGTTGATACCTCGCAGTAACTCCCATGTAGTAAAGGTGGTAGGAACTAGATGCCTTAAAGCCAGAGCAAGTAGACTCTAGGATCAACACGGTGTAGGGTGACTAGCTGGATCTCGCCAACTCTCCTAGACATCAATCTCAATACGAGGCACACAATCTCTTCAAACTAAGATTACGACAACATTACTGTTGAATGAGTCATTCCTAGTCGAAAAGGTACTCGACAAGGGCTAACATCTACTGATGTACATGTAGATATTTCAGCCATTCCATAGCGGATGCGATCAAGTTGAGGAATACCCTTAAGTGTGTCGATGAGAATGTCGTTAAACTAAAACATATTTAGAAGGGGGGTTGTTTTTATCCTTTATCTATCAGTTTGGCTATGGCAAATCAATCAAATTAAGATATACCATGATGCAAGATTTCAATTCAGGAGTAATAAAAAAGTTACTAGTACTACTACTACTACTACTACTACTACTACTACTACTACTACTACTACTACTTTTACTACTACAACTACTACTACTACTACTACTACTACTATTCCGACTACTACTACTACTACTACTACTACTACTACTACTACTACTACTATTCCGACTACTACTACTACTACTACATTTGTACTACTACTACTACTACTACTACTACTACTACTACTACTACTACTACCTTTATCAGCACAAAGGCAGAGGCAGGCAACTGTTTAAAGTTGAAGGACAATAAGAAATATTTTTTTGAAATCCTTACATAATCAAATATAATGACTTGGTACGAAGCTGCTGCTCTTTAAGACATCAAATGCCATCTTCTCTATGTGTACCAAAATGGTCCATGAGGAGCAAGAGGCTATAGGTGTTCCAAACAGGTTTGGTCGGTTGTCAGGTAGGACACAGTAACTGAGGTCAAATGAATTCTTATACCGGTTTGGAATATTCTGAGCTTTACTCCAAAATCGTGTTTTAACAGTTTTACATGAAAACGATGTTCAAGTTATAATCTGCAAACAATCTGGGTGATTCTGCGCAACTAATATACGGTTAATCACCCAAGTATAGTACAGGTAATCTATGTCTGCACCTATCGACTGGACGTCTGTCAGTGCCTGGTTGTACAAACACCCATCAAAAACATGACAAAAAATAAGCCAAGGACATCAATGACCTACGTAGCTGGCGAATCAAAGCTATATTCAGTCGTTAGGTCAGGGACCTATGGTCGCATCCATGCCCCGGAATGGTTGGCAATCGGGGGTGCGGTCGTTTATCATGCTTGGTATGCCTGTGTATTTAGTGCAGGAATTAAATGCCGGCACTGTGATTAATGTTTCTTATGCTATACCATTACAATATCGATAAGTGTGCTTCTCGTCATATTGCAAATGTAAATCCTACCTAATAGGTGCTTTTTATGCACTATCATATGTCACCGGATGTAAGGAAACGACAGATTACGGATGGTTCTTAATGAAGTACGTGTTTCTCCATATCGCACACTGGAATAATAGCTGCATTCATCATGGGATGAAGGTTCTATATCTCCTCTGCTGTCACATCTCAAATCTAACCCTGTTTCACTAGTTAAAAAAGGACACAACTGAGATCCTAAATATTTGAAATTACCATAAAATTAGCGATAATAAAGTCCTAAATATTCATAGTTAATCATACATTTTATCCAATCCTCCCACAGAAAGGGTCGCATCAAGTGACTGATAAGCCCTGCCAGGAGCCACACTAGTGATAGGAATATAAAGTTGTTCGCATGACAGAAATATTTAAGCAGGTTTTTTTCTGAGGGTGAAGAGGTGTTCTATCTATAAAAGTGTTACTAGTACTGTATAACTGGTTAATTTGGCGTGGTTTTTAATTTGGCGTTTTTTGGCGAATGGCCATCAACGCCAAATTAAAGATCGCATAAAAATATGTCTACATAAAGATGACGTTGTTCTGACTGTTCCAGACGCCAAAATAAATACAGGGAAAATACTTTTTTGAAAAAAAACGCCAACTTAAGTACACGCCAAATTAACCAGTTATACAGTATTCATATGCTTCTCCAATGAGTTAGCTCCTGTTGGGAAAGAAAAAGTGCCCAATGCACTCGGGTGTACATTGTAGGCAGATAACCAATGATTCCAGGTCCCTATGTTATTCAATGACTAGATTGCTGTTGTGAGATGAAAAGGTTCTACCTTTAAAAAAAGGTGAAATTCATTCGGTATCTTTGGGAAACCAAGAGTTAAATGGGGAGTCAGACTAAATTGAATAAAGGGCAAGGCTAGGCTGCCACTCATATCTCCAGTTTCAAAGTAGCCGAATAAAATACCAAGTGCTGGTCGCTAGACTATGACGTCACAAACATTCCAGATATGCCAAAGATGACGTTTGCTACATAGCTAAAATACGGCGCATTCAAAGTCAACATTCTACGCGCTGAATTCATCGATCGTAGGTGCTGGTCACACCTGGTCGCCTCAGCCTCAGCAGACTTCCCTTGCCGAGGTAGATCAGTATTATCCTGTCCGTGATTGTGTCGTGAATGAACCATGCTGGCAAATCCTAGGTGGCACTGCCAGAAACTTTAGTTGCGAGCACTGATAAACATACAGACGGCATCGCGTGCCTCTTTTGCCATAGTTATACATGGCCACACCTTTAATATTAAGTCGGATTTACACGTGCATACATATAATATATATATATGTATATATATATATATATATATATATATATATATATATATATATATATATATATATATATATATATAGAGAGAGAGAGAGAGAGAGGAGAGAGAGAGAGAGAGAGAGAGAGAGAGAGAGAGAGAGAGAGAGAGAGTTATTTCCGAAACAAAGTTAACCTCCGGGAAATATTCAATGCAAATATTGGTCTTTTCATTTAATTCATATCATATCGTCTACAAGAGGCGGCATAAATGTATAATACGTTGATTATTTTCCAATGAAATCTTAAACGTCCTGGTAAAATCCTGTATCATGTTCATACCTGGACTGGGATGTTCCCTGTTATGGGAAGCAGATGATCTATCTCATTGTTTGACTACACCCAGAGTGGAGGATAAATATAGCACGATAAGACAAATATAGATTGATGTATGATGCCCGGTGAGCTGTCCTACGTGTAGTGCGGTATTAGGGTTTTATCACCTGCTCTGCTGTAATTCTCTATGCTGATTGGTCAATAGGTGTTAGTTCTGGAGCCGTTCACCAGCATGGTTCTGGCCTCCAAAGTTATTTCAAAATTGTATGAGATGTATTTGTTCTTTTATTCTTACCATGGAAGAGCAGGTGATATATTCTGCCGAGTGGGATTTGGATGACTGAGGGTGGATAGCAGGCCGGACCTCACTTACGCTTAGCAGCTGTTTGCCGACTCCAATAACAGTTCTTCGCTATTGACTGGGGGTTAATCAAGGGTGTGTTCCCCTTTGGTACATTCCAGCTTAATTTAGCTGATAAAGCGACAATAAACGAAGTTTCCTGGGGTGTCATAATGGTATATCAAAGGGTTAAATGAACTTTCTTGCTAAATAGGAATGATTTCTGATACAATAAATGGACCAAAAGTAAAATAAAGTCATCCAAATGGGCAGTCTCTATATTTACTGTTAGAATTGTTCAGGGGCGCGGAAAATCAGATGAGGCAGAGAAATCAAGATGGCGGAGATATGACCCGACAGAGTAACAATCTCGTGACGCATATTAACCCATTCACAATCAGAGAGGCTATAACCGGTCTGATAATTTTGAAACTATTTTTCTAACAAAAGCTTCTTTTGAAAAATGATGGAAGGAAATATGCTGAAAGGAAGTCAAGCAACAACTCTACTTCAAATATTTTGTGAACTTTCGCTTAATTCCCAAGTTATCTGAAAAAGTATGAAAGTAGCAGACGATGCTTTCTAGAGGAATTTTGAGTACTAGTGTGAACTGTTAGGAATTGAGAGCTGTGGTCCAAGGGGACTCCGATCATGTATTTCTTGACTGGCATCTGACACTCACAACACAACCCCTTTGTGCGCACCCCTTTTTATACCCAAAGACGCATATTTTGGGGACAAAGCTGTATTTTCTCGCGAGGTCCCGCACATTCGCCCGTCCAGGCGAACCCCATTCATGGCATATCTCGCCATTGAATGCCTTGACAAGCTCTCAGTTTATCGTATCAGTTAAAAGACGAGCAATTGTCAACTTCTCCGTCAACTATTTCAAAGTTGAACTTAAAACGTCCTCGCACCCTCTCCTCGCTATGTACCCTTTTTATAGAACACCCATTAAATTTGATTTAAGTTGTTTTTCCTGTGGGCCATTCAGACGGTCTAGACGTTCATGATAAAATGTGTCAACGCTGTCGTCATGGTAACCTGTTGGTGTTTTAATCTCTTTCTCATATGAGAGCGCAAATGGATATATTCTTCAATACAAATGTTTAAGTTCAAAAGCGATAAAAGACTTTTTTCATGAAGACCAATTAAATTGGTTAAGTAAGATTCTGTTTAGCATACTTTTATCTGGACACATTGGAAACAGAGTATTGTGGGCGTAAAGTGGTCAATGGATCATGTCCCAAACTATAATAAGTGTTTAGGGTCAAAAGGATTATAAGGTGACTAATAATAGCCACCTATCTCACTAAATATTCTCTCT
>OZ012696.1:16654900-16662400 GCA_963942565.1 Maea johnstoni | reverse complement strand
CTCCCTCTCTGTTTTTTACTATTACTGTGTACATATAATGTACCTTTGTCGCCACGATTCTGTAGAAATGGAACATCATCTCAGGATGAGCCATTCGATTTTGTTTGTGTGTCAAACAATTGTCGTAATCCAATTGCTACCCTATATTTCTGCTGACAGCTCTCTCTCTCTCTCTCTCTCTCTCTCTCTCTCTCTCTCTCTCCTCTCTCTCTCTCTCTAAATATATGTATACACACACACACACATATATATATATATATACGGCTGGCTGAACCGAGTTTGGATGGCAAATTCGAGCGATTTGTCACAAAGAAAATGAAAAAAGCGGTTGCCAAACTCGAGTCCGACAGGCTATATATATATAGCAACGGAGATTTTCGTCCGACCTGACCCCGACCAGACGGCAATTATTTCTCATATGTATGTGCAACATACCAACCTAAATCCATCTTAATTACTTTCTGCCATCTTTATTTCCATGTATACACCATGTTGGCAGATTAACATGCGCAAATAGTGTTTTAAACGCCAAAAAAATCGAGTCAGGCGGCGATGTAAAGAGGAATGTCCGCCATTTTATTTTTCGTCGTCAAGGGTTCAAAACGAGGCCGTGACCTGTAAACGTGAGGTCAAACCCATAGTTGCCATGGCGAAGTGGGATCAAACATTGAGAGTGGGGATAAAACACTTATCCGGATCCTATCCGGATCCTAACATTGCCATTTAATGAGAAGCAATGAAATGCAATCCAGTACCCAACAGCAATTGACCAATCAGCTGCGAGTATCACAGTGGAGCTGATGATAACAGGCCATATCGAATTTATCATCAGTTTCTTTTTTGAATTAAAAAAAAAATAATTTAAAAAAAAAATAATAATAATCTATTTTTTCATCCATCTATTTATTATTTTAAATTTCATTTTTTTTTTCAATTTTTTTTTTGAATTAAAAAAAAAAAAGATTATTTAATTTAAAAAAAAAATAAATTTATTTTATGATTTTTTAGAATTTTGGGGCCTACCAAAATGCTGTGCCCCCACTTTGGGACATGGTCAGATTTGCATTAGGCCTGGTCAAACTGACCACCCCCAAATCAGGTAATCGGCCACCTGAAGCACACATATATTGAGGAATAATGGGATGGGGGGTAAAGAAACTGACCATAAAAATGCTCAAGGTTAATTGAATACCACAAGTTTGGTATCAAAATGTTGGTCTGGAGGAGACGTATCCTTTAAAATACTAAAAACATAACAAACTCTATTCCATGATGTAATAGAGGTCATTCAATGTCAAAATGGCTGCCAAATCAAGAATCTGGGATTTTCTCATAATCTATAGTTTCGGTTTATAAACTTCTCAGTTTTTTTGAAGTGATGTATTTCATTTCTGTAGTCACTTTTTCAGAAGGAATGCTTTTTAGTGGAGTTGTTCAACATTTTAGAAAGTTCATTGATTAGAATGTTAAGTCTAATTTTGATATTTAAGGCACAAAGTAGGGTACCAGGCCCACTTAGTGACCCCAAAAAATGGCAAAAATGGTAAAAAATTGAAAACCAAAATGCCTGTATCTTAAGTTTTACAAGTTGGAAGGGAGCAGATGATGCACCAAAATATCAGGTTCAATTTATTTTCTCTTCAATCTGGAAGATGATGGTAAAAATTCCTGAAATTAAGGGGTCATTGAAGGTCAAATAAAGGTCAAAAAGTCAATTTTTCTCTAAAAAATTCTAATTTTGATGACGATATTTTGACAAAGTAGTTGTGTTTTGTTTGGGTTTTAATTACTCCCCTCATGTAGATGGAATTTTTTACTTAAGATGGATAGGGGAGTGTTTGGGGCTTACAAAAATGACGTGCCCCCACTTTGGGACATGGTCAGATTTGCGTTAGTCCTTGTCAAACTGACCACCCACAAATCAGGGAATTGGACGCATGAAGCACATATATATTGAGGAATAATGGGATGGGGGGTAAAGAAATTGACCATAAAAATGCTCACAGTTCTTTGAATACCACAAGTTTGGTATCAAAATGTTGGTCTGGAGGAGACGTATCCTTTATAATACTAAACACATAACAAACTCTATTCCATGATGTAATAGAGGTCATTCAAGGTCAAAATGGTTGCCAAATCAAGAATCTGGGATTTTCCCATAATCTATAGTTTCGGTTTATAAACTTCTCAGTTTTTTTGAAGGGATGTATTTCATTTCTGTGGCCACTTTTTCAGAAGGAATGCTTTTTAGTGGAGTTGTTCAACATTTTAAAAGTTCATTGATTAGAATGTTAAGTCTAATTTTGAGATTTAAGGCACAAAGTAGGGTACCAGGCCCACCTAGTGACCCCCATAAGTGCCAAAAATGGTAAAAAATTGAAAACCAAAATGCCTGTATCTTAAGTTTTACAAGTTGGAAGGGAGCAGATGATGCACCAAAATATCAGGTTCAGTTTTCTCTTCAATCTGGAAGATGATGGTAAAAAATCCTAAAATTAAGGGGTCATTGAAGGTCAAATGAAGGTCAAAATGTCATTTTTTCTCTAAAAAATTCAAATTTTGATGAAATTATTTTGATAAAGTAGTTGTGTTTTGTTTGGGATTTAATTACTCCCCCCATGTAGATGGAATTTTATGCCTCAAATCGATAGGGGAGTGCCTGGGGCTTACAAAAATGACGTGCCCCCACTTTGGGATATGGTCAGATTTGCATTAGGCCTGGTCAAACTGACCACCCACAAATCAGGGAATCGGCCACCTAAAGCACACATGTATTGAGGAATGATGGTATGGGGGGGTAAAGGAATTGACCATGAGATTGCTCACAGTTAATTAAATGCCGCAACTTTGGTATCAGAATATTGGTCTGGAAGAGACTTATCTTTTATGATACTAAACACATGACTAAATCTATTCCATGATGTTATAAAGGTCATTCAAGGTCAAAATGGCTGCCAAATCAAGAATCTGGTATTTTCCCATAATCTCTAGTTTCCTTTTATGAACTTCTCGGTTTTTTTGAAGGGATGTATTTCTTTTATGTGGCCACTTTTTCTGAGGGAATGCTTTCTAGTGGAGTTGTTAAACATTTTAAAAAGTTCATTGATTGAAATTTTAAATCTACTTTTGAGATTTAAGGTACAATTTAGGGTACCAGGCCCACCTAGAGATCCCAAAAAGTGCCTAAAATGGTACAAATTTGAAAACCAAAATGACTTATTCTTTAGTTCCACAAGTCGTAATGGAGCAGATGATGCACCAACATATCAGGTTTAATTTTCTCTTTAATCTGGAAGATGATGGTAAAAAACAGTAAAATTAAGCGGTCATTGAAGGTCAAATAAAGGTCAAATAGAGGCCAAAATGTCAGATTTTCTCTAAAAATTCAAATCTTGATGAGGGATTTTGATAAAGTATTTTTTTTTGTCATTATATAATGTCCAAAACAGATTACCACAATAACTGAAAGATATATATCCTGAAATATGGTCCACCCTTTTATTTTGGACCATATATATACCATATATTAAGTCAATATGGAGGTGTAGAATATGGCATTTTGCAAATCCATGCTTATAATAAGTGTTTGAAGACGGTTGGTGAGGGAGTGTTAGTATGGCACCACTGTTTAGGTCATAGAAGTTGTGAAAACAAAACATCATAGGCATTGTTTGGTATCAAAATGTTTGCTGTAAGACAATCT
The DNA here is from genome assembly GCA_963942565.1 of Maea johnstoni. Lineage (NCBI taxonomy): Eukaryota > Metazoa > Annelida > Polychaeta > Spionida > Magelonidae > Maea > Maea johnstoni. The sequence goes on along the minus strand of OZ012696.1, from coordinate 16,658,697 downwards.
TTTCATTTCATTTAATCAACCGAGGGTAGGGTATAGTGTTGTGATATTAGAGGTCATTCAAGGTCAAACTAACCCCAATTTCATGATTTAAGGTATATCGTCTTTGAATTGTCCATTTAGCAGCTTATTAAATATTTCTGGAATACATCTTTTATCCTGGAAATAGTTTTAGTTGAGAAATATCTTTATAAAGGATTCTCAGACATTTTGAGTCATTTCAAAACAAAGTCTGGGCCAATTCTGAATATTCAGGGACCAAAATGACTGATTATGGGTGCACCCAGATATTTAAGAGAAGCAGCAGAAAGTTGGCATAGCAGAGTTGTATCTTATGGTATGTCAGCTTTAAAGCTTTTGAACTTGCCTATTGTGTTTGTCATGTAAGATGTTAAAGAGATTTGAGGAAAAAAGAAGGTAAGATATAGGTCAAAACATCCTTTCTCGCTAGAAAATTTAGATGAAGAGATTTTGATGAAAAGTGTGTTTTGTCATCACTTAATTTCCTGACCGAGTTACCACAATAATTGGCTAACAAAATACCTTAGATATGTTTACTAAACATTTTTTGAAGTGATGTATTTTTTTCTAGCCACTTTTTCTGAAGGAATGTCTTTTATTGGAGTTGTTGAACATTTTAGAAAGCTCATTGACTTGAATTTCAAGTTCTATTTTAAGGTTTAAGGTACGAAAAAGGGTACCCAGTCCACTTGACGACCCAAAAAAGTACCTTACATGTTACAAATCTGAAAACCAAAATGACTCTTTTAAGTTTCACTGGTTTAGAAGGGAGTAAATGATTCATCAAAATATTAGGTTTAATTTTCTGTTCAATCTGGAAGATGATGGGAAAATGATACTAATAATATAATCTAGAGTCAAAATGCCTTAAATCATAAAAGAGGAGGTAGTTTGACCTTGAATGACCTCTAATATGACAACAGAACACCCTACTCTAGGTTGTTTGCATAAAATGGGAAGATTGTCTTACAACAAGTACTTTGATACCAAACAATGCTTATATTGTTTGGTGCTCACACTTTTGATGACCTAAACAGTTGTCACATACTAGCACTTTCTCACAAACTCTCCTTATTAGAAACCTGAAATTGCCAAACGTCTTATTCCACACCTCCTGATTGACTTAAAACTACCTAATTTTCATCAGTAAATGGTTCAAAATATATTCTCAGATCCTATCTTGGGGTAATTTATCTGTCATTTATTGTGATAACTTGAATTGGAAATTGTAAAATGTCATAACACAACTACTTCATCAAAACTCTTTTTATCAAAGTATGAATTTTCAAATAAAATTGACATTTTGACCTTAATTTGATCTTCAATGACCCGTTAATTTTAGTATCACTTTTCCATCATCTTCCAGTTAGAAGAGAAAATTATACCTGATATTTTGATGCATCATCTGCTCCCTTCCAACCTGCAAAACTTAAGATACAGTCATTTTGGTGTACAGATTTGTACCATTTTAGGCACTTGTTGGAGTCGCCAGGTGGACTAAGTACCCTATTTTGTGCCTTAAAGCTTAAAATGTTCAACAACGCCACTTAAAGACAGTAGGCAAGTTTAAAACCCTGTTCTCCTCATTGAAAATGAAAGCTGACATACAATAAGATATACCTCTATTATGTCAACATTCTGTTGCTTCACTTAGATATTTGGGTGCACCCATATTCAGGCAAGTGGCCATTTTGGTCCGTAAATATTCAAGATTGGCCCAAACCTTGTCTTGACGTGACTAAAAAAGTGTCTGAGGATCCTTTATAAAGATATTTCTCACCTAAAATTAATTCCAGGATAAGAAAATATATTCCAGGAGAATTCAATAAGCTGCTAAATGGACAAATCAAAGACAAAATACCTTAAAGCATGAAATTGGGGTTAGTTTGACCTTGAATGACCTCTAATATTAGAGCAATATACTTTACCCTAGATTGGTTGAATTGAATAAAAAAGAAATGTCCTACAACAAGCATTTTGATACCAAACAATGCCTATGATGTTTGGTTTTCACAACTTCTATGACCTAAACAGTGGTGCCATACTAGCACTTCCTCACCAACCGTCTGTAAGCACTTATTATAAGCATGGAATTGCTATATGCCATAATCCACACCTCCATATTGACTTAAAACTACTTCATTTTTATCGATATATGGTCAAAAATATAAGAGTGGACCATACTTCAGGTAATATATCTGTCAGTTATTGTGGTAACTTGGTTTGGACATTATACTATGACAAATCGTAACAGCTTTATCAAAATCTCTTCATCAAAATTTGAATTTTTAGAGAAAATCTGACATTTTGACCTTTATTTGACCTTCAACGACCGCTTAATTTTAGTTTTTTTTTACCATCTTCCAGATTGAAGAGAAAATTAAACCTGATACTTTGGTGCATCATCTGCTTCAGTCCAACTTGTAGAAATAAAGAAATAGTCATTTTGGTTTTCAAATTTGTACCATTTTAGGCACTTTTTGGGGTCTCTAGGTGAGCCTGTTAGTCTACTTTGTACCTTAAATCTCAAAACAAGATTTAATATTCTAATCAATGAACTCTCTAAAAGGTTTAACAACTCCACTAGAAAGCATTCCCTCAGAAAAAGTGGCCACATAAAAGAAATACATCCCTTCAAAAAACTGAGAAGTTCATAAAAGGAAACTAGAGATTATGGGAAAATACCAGATTCTTGATTTGGCAGCCATTTTGACCTTGAATGACCTTTATTACATCATGGAATAGAGTTTGTCATGTGTTTAGTATTTTAAAAGATATGTCTCTTCCAGACCAACATTCTGATACCAAAGTTGTGTCATTTAATGAACCGTGAGCAATCTTATGGTCAATTCCTTTACCCCCCATACCATCATTCCTCAATATATGTGTGCTTTAGGTGGCCGATTCCCTGATTTGTGGGTGGTCAGTTTGATCAGGCCTAACGCAAATCTGACCATGTCCCAAAGTGGGGGCACATCATTTTTGTAAGCCCCAGACACTCCCCTATCCATCTGAGGTATACAATTCCATCTACATGGGGGAGTAATTAAATCCCAAACAAAACACAACTACTTTAACAAAATATCTTCATCAAAATTTGAATTATTTAGAGAAAAAATTACATTTTGACCTTTATTTGACCTTCAATGACCCCTTAATTTCAGGATTTTTTACCATCATCTTCCAGATTGAAGGGAAAATTGAACCTGATATTTTGGTGCATCATCTGCTCCCTTCCAACTTGTAAAACTTAAGATACGGGCATCTTGGTTTTCAATTTTTTACCATTTTCGGCATTTTTTGGGGTCACTAGGTGGGCCTGGTACCCTACTTTGTGCCTTAAATCTCAAAATTAGACTTAGCATTCTAATCAAAGAACTTTCTAAAATGTTGAACAACTCCACTAAAAAGCATTCCTTCTGAAAAAGTGGCTACAGAAATGAAATACATCCCTTCAAAAAAACTGAGAAGTTTATAAACCGAAACTATAGATTATGGGAAAATCCCAGATTCTTGATTTGGCAGCCATTTTGACCTTGAATGACCTCTATTACATCATGGAAGAGAGTTTGTTATGTGTTTAGTATTTTAAAGGATACGTCTCCTCCAGACCAACATTTTGATACCAAACTTGTGGTATTCAATGGACTGTGAGCATTTTTATGGTCAATTTCTTTACCCCCACCCCATTATTCCTCATTATATGTGTGCTTCAGGTGGCCGATTCCCTGATTTGTGGGTGGTCAGTTTGACCAGGCCTAACGCAAATCTGACCATGT
>OZ012696.1:16617400-16649900 GCA_963942565.1 Maea johnstoni | reverse complement strand
CAGGAGAGACGACACACTTTTTGTACCTTTTACCATTTCTTTTTCATTTTTCAAATTGGCCTAAGATATATTTCTTTCAATCATGATATATCAGCATAAGACACACAGCAACGCTTTATGTACCATTTGCCATTTTTTCATGTTTTACCTTAACTTGATATTCCAATGTTCTACTTCTGAAGTGAACAATGCCACTAATTAACAACCATCCGATAACTAAGTCAGGCATACAAAAATAAAGCTTCGAATCCAATATATCTCTAACCTAAGTCCTATTGTTATGCAATTGAGGGGATACCAATATTTGAAATAAGATTATTCTTAATTGAATTTATACCAAGAAAACTGAATAGCTTTAGGGAGTTCGAAGGATGAATGCCACAAACATTAAGCAAAATATCACTAAATAGTCATAGTAACAACATGATCGGCGAGTTGTAAAAAATAAACGTGAAATAATCAAAGCCGAAATTTCCCTCGATTTTAAGTAGTAAGTGCGTTGACAATGTAGCTACGAAACGATGTAGCGCATGTGGTATATATCCTGGTCTTTTATTTACGCTACAGTGCAGACATTTAATTCCTCCACTAAATGCGTTGGCAACCCGGGTATAATACACGCCCGCACGCCCGATTTTCCATCAATTTCCTGGACATGGATGCATGAAGGACCTCATAACTATACGTAGCTTTGTTTCCCAAGCTACGTGTGTCAATGGTGTGCTGGGCTTATTTTTATAATATGTTATCACTGACAAACGTCCGGTCGACAGTTGCAGGAATTGAATGTCTGTTCTGTACGTTGATAATGTTGATGATGTATTGTGTGTGGTATATAGTCAGGTCTTTAATTAACGATACGTATGTGAGGTAATAATTGCACTTGCTGTGGCTGGTGGGATTGGTGAAAAGTATAACCCAACGATTCTGATATCACTTTATGAAATGTTATTACAAAATTCCGGTGTAAGATAACTCCATTTTAACCCTTTCAGTGCTGAGGCTGCTTTTGTCCAAAGCACAAGGATGCAAAGATTTTTGAAAACCATCTAAACCCTGTCATGTTAGTATTCATTGGATAACTCTCACTGATTAATCTCAGATGAGTTCCCATGTGACAGGGTTTCAGTCATCATTCAGGGTTTTGTATCACTTTGTATTGGCCAAATTAGCCTCAGCAAGCATAAGGCTTGATGCCCGTTTTGACCATGCCCCCTTACCCATGGCTACAGTTACTGTTAAGAAGAATATAGTACTAGTAGTATATGTTAAGTAACTCGAGGGGGTGTGTTTTGTAAATGGCAGAAAATGAAGCTCGTGATCCAGACATACTATCTGGCGGTCAGACTAGTAGCTAATGATAGTAATCGCTGAGCGATGCCTCGGGTAGGCTAAGCTAGCAGGTAGACAGATTGAGAGTTATCGGGACAACTCGCCCCTGGCATCTTACCTTCACAACCTACTCTATGTGCAAGTCAGGGGGATGTGATATCTTTATGAATAAAGGGGGACCTTTCATCAAAGGTGCCATCCCGGACAAAACGTTTCATGCATGAAAAAATCGTGGCATGAAATGTCCATGCTTGGAATTCATGAAAATGAATTTTTCATGCACGATAACTCCATTTTTAAGCATGAAAATGTATGAAAATTAAGATTTTGCCCTAAAATATTCCTGTGAAATTGGGCTGTGCATGGAATTCTCATCCATAAACACTTTTGGGGCAAACTTTTCATTTTCATGCATGGAAATATCATTTTCGTGCATGAAATTTCATTTTCATGCTACGATTTTTTCATGCATATGAAACCTTTTGTACGGTATGATATTTTCGTAAACTCTAATAACATGTAATACTCTTTTAACTATGCTTGTCTTCCTCCCTTGTCCGAAATATGCAATGTCAAACATGAGTTAGTCCTGTGTTCTCCCATTCAAACTTCAGGTCCAAAGATAGTTGTAATATTTCTGATATAACTGACAATGTTCCAAAGAAGGTGAATAAATACATTGTAGGCTTCCGTGGGTTAGTTCATTCTCATATGTTTACGAATCCAGTATGGTTACCACAATTATAGTAAAATTACAATCATGGTAAGAGCGAATATAGTATGCACTCGGTAAATCCTGAAAAACGATTTTATTGACCCCTCCTCACAGTGTATTCAATTCAGCCAGACGGCCATGGGTCACCTTACGACATACATAGTGACACTGTCCTGCAATCTTTCGTGGCCTGTATTCAATCGCAAGAAAAAGATTTCATTGATGTTTGAGACATTTTTCGTGAATATCTTTTTATTTGAATAAGACGCCAGACTTATTTTAGTTCCCTGCCAACCTTTTTTTGCCATAGTTATCTATCAAAGGGAGATGGAAAAACGTCATTCATATGAAAGACATTTGCCAATCCCTTACTGGCAGTGTATCCTTTCAAGTAAGACGGAAATACGTCACACATATGTGCTTCTCTATACAGGGCCAACGTTCATCTAAGAATATGGAAAGCCATCATATATATATATATAAATATATATATATATATATATATATATATATATATATATATATATATATATATATATATATATATATATATATATATATATATATATATATATATATATATATATATATATATATATATATACATATATATATATATATATATATATATATGTATATATATATATATATATATATATATATACATATATATATATATATATATATATATATATATATATATATATATATATATATATATATATATACTAGTATATATATACTAGTATATATATATATGTATATATATATGTATATATATATATATATATATATATATATATATATATATATATATATATATATATATATATATATATATATATATATATATATATATATATATATATATATATATATATATATATATATATATAAATATATATATATATATATATATATATATATATATATATATATATATATATATATATATATATATATATATATATATATATATATATATATATATTTGGATGGACAGGTACTAGTAGATATATAGATAGAAACATAGATACATGTAGATAGATAGATAGATAGATAGGCAGGCAGGTAGACAGACACACAGACAGACAAACAAATAGATAAATAGATAGATAGATATATTCCGGTCGTCTAACAATCTCTCCTGAGCGTGTATTTATTCAAGGCGGACGAAAGCACGTTACACAGATACATGTGGCCGACCAATCCTTCAAAGACACGCATTCACTCTCTTTCTGGATCTTCTCTAAAGGTAGTGAATCATAAATATTGAACTAAAACATGCAGAAATCCACAGTTATGGGGATGTGCCCCTCTTTCTGCACTCAGACTCATTGTCAAGGTTCTCAAAACTGGGCCAGCTACGCAGTTAGGAAGTGACTAAGGTATGTACGTAAACAGCTCTCTTTTATGCTTTTCAGGACAAAAAGCATCCCTGTTTTCATTCCAAATAAACTCAACCCCCTAGGTCCCACTCCTTTACAACCCCTTCAGACAGTTTGGGACAGTTTCTCATACTTTATCAGAACAAATATTTTAGGTTTGAAATCATAACAGAGGTAAAAAAAAGGACTTTTCTCCGTCCGCACTCACGATTTTTTCGAATTATAGTCATTTACGTATCATACAGATCTATGTAATACCCGGTCGATATAAATATATATATATATATATATATATATATATATATATATATATATATATATATATATATATATATATATATATATATATATATATATATATACACACAAATGTATGATATTCCCATAGTTTACCGTTTATTGTGAATATACCAACTGTAAATATCGTCCCAGACATAACTGTACCCCACTTAATGCAATAGCCCTGTAACCTCGTATAGGCGTTGCCCACTGGCTCTTAGGAGCAGTTGAAAGGGACCGGTTTAACCGGCACATACTTTCTCAATGTTCAGATTGTCATCTTGCTAAAATGCATAGAATACGTGAGGTCTTATAGAAGAGGTTATTCAGGGTAACAACTATGTATACGCCAATCACGGAACGTTGAGACATCCCATTTCTGGTGGTCGAGGTCATCTTACTCTGTGTAGTCGAGTCTCTACTGGAGTCCGATACTGTTCCCCTACGTCTATGAGTCGAGTATCAATTACCAAAAGCGAGCAGAATTGCATAAACCCTACGTCCATAATCAAGTTATGCTGGGAAAGAATTGCAATCCAATCTCCAAGATCAAGCAAAGTTATCAAGGACTTCCATAATTAGGCGATCACCAGTCCCATTATATCATACCTCGTGAAGATGCTTGATTCTGGTTGGTCAAGGGCCATAGATTAATGGTCATGTTATACTCACTCCTAAGCGACAGGCTGTTGTCCTTAACAGCATGTGTTATTGAATGAAATAACACACAGCAACAGCGTGTGCTAATTGATTAGCACGCAGCAGCAGCGTGTGCTTATTGATTAACACACGCTAGCCCGAACACCTGCAAACACCCACGGATTTTGCCGAGTGACTTATCTGTGAAACTAGGTCAACCAGGCAGACGAGCATTTATTCAAAATATCTGGTGTTTGTCATTTTCCCCCTTTTGTGTTTTGTATTTTGTTCGGTTTAATAAAACAAATATGACATACCTGTGGGTAGTACCACAGGAATAGCTTCCCCTCGAGATCCTCTCTCGAGGGAGTTATTTCTATGGTACTATCCACAGGGATGTCATATGTGTATAATATATAGCATTTACAGAATTATGAATTATGTATGTAATATATACAAATGTACATACTTGCACACACGTAAACGCACAGACAAACATATATACTGTATACCGTGTTAATATTGCGGCAGTTTAATTAATGCGTACTTTGCGCACCCATGGGGTCCGCATTTATTGAACTGCGCACTATGGATTTGATGATAAACTAGTTATTAACAACAACAATTATCATTTGGATATTTGATCCCTTGTACCGTACAACGCCCTAACATGGTAGCTTGTCATTCATCATAATGACCCTTTGCGGCCCCTGCTCCAGGTACTCTGTTTAATTGCGATGTAGGCAACTTGCACTCTCGAGTGAGATCAAACTTGCTAGTAAACACTAATCAGAGTTACTAATTGCAACCAACATAACACTGTTCGCGAGATGAAGATTGCCCTTGCCTATAACAATGGCTACATCTGACATACCCAAGGGGCTGGCCGGCTTGAATATAGAAGCACCACCCTTCCCAAAAGCCGGGTAGGTTGCATACCCTTGGCCCCCTCACACGAATTGAGAGGGAGGTTATCAATGCGCAATAATTAAGCTGCGCATCCGAGACAGTTACCCGCTGAGCGCATTACTTTATATGCGCAATATTAACACGGTATACAGTATATATATATATATATATATATATATATATATATATATATATATATATATATATATATATATATATATATATATATATATATATATATAGGAGAGAGAGAGAGAGAGAGAGAGAGAGAGAGAGAGAGAGAGAGAGAGAGAGAGATTTGTAAAGATATTTCAACTTTAAAGATATTTTCACTTTTAACTTTTTATCAATTAATGGTAATCATGCCGTCCTAGCTCCCTCCCCTATAAAAAGAAGTGTATTGTGTAAGTATGTAATGGTATAGAGGACGTTATCTTGCCAGCCATTTGTGCTAACTGGAGTTACGAGGATGAAGACTGACAGTTGAGGTACACCAAGTGCCCGAGGATACAGAGCAAGCTTAACTCACCTGGCATCAAATACTGTCACTCACTTACACCTTTCAAGGAATAACAAAATGGGACATGGTCTGACCTCAATTCACGTAAGAATCTTTTGAAAAGTCGAGACTTCATCATGATATTTTTTTATTAAGGTTACTTTAACACATTTATTCCCCACTCATCATACCTATTCAAAAAGTGTTGAATTACAAAGCAAAACTAAGTATAAAATCATTAAAAAGGCCATATCCCCATTGCAAGGATACTTTATTCTCTTAATAATTCTGAGATATCATATTCATATTTGTCGATATTATGAGACTAACATATAGCACTGAGCACGCATGCGCATTAAGCACTTCACATTGAATAGGCGGGTAGAAGCGTGGGAAATATGACCGCGTCTGTAAGTGAATACCTCATTCAATTAAGTAAATCATACAGGGAATGTTACCTTTACTGTGAAAGATTTCCAACGACTGTTGATTTCGGCTAAATGAAACATTGTCGAGTATACGTTGCTCTTGAAAACATTTAACGAAGTCAAAGTAAAAGTTCTCTCTTCATGTGATTACAAGGCCAGTGAAATGAAAAACTCTTTTGAGTTGTGGGAAAACAATGTTTTACTACTCATAGTGGGAACCTCTCTTTGATAGTCACACGAACACAGAATGATATATATATATATATATATATATATATATATATATATATATATATATATATATATATATATATAGATATAGATATATATATATATATATATATATATATATATATATATATATATATATATATAGATATAGATATATATATATATATATATATATATATATATATATATATATATATATATACATACATGCATGAATGCATGTATACATACATACATATACATAAGGTTCCACTGTGTGCACGAAATAAAGGGATGCTTTGTGGTTGATTCAATTCTATTTAACTCATCAAAATACTATCCCAAGGACCTTTTATACATATATGTTCCTCAGAGATGTGTAGGAGTTGGTTTTATTGGTACTTAACTTCGCCCTTGCAGCAGGTTACTGCCATATATTATATAATATGGCATTGTGCAATGTGAATAAAACTCTAACATAAACCATTAGGTGGAATATACAATCTGCCACCATCATGAGCCAGTGAATACGAGTTTAAAGTTTAACAACCGAGACTTGGCAAGTGACACTATTAAATACTTCTACCGTGACCACATCGCCATCAAATGCAACACATTAAACCTCAGTGCACTGGACATACTTCTGCACTGCAGAATGCTATGTGTTATCGTTATTTCGGCGTCATAAAATCCAATGATAAAGCTACTTTCGTCCAGAGCACAAGGATGGAATGAATTTTGAAAACCATATCAACCCTGTCATGTTGTTATCCATGAGATAGTTCTCGCGGAGTACTGTAAGTAACCTTGTCGAATATTTCATGATGAAGTCTTGCTTTTGTAAAAGATTCTTAGTACCCAGTTGTCATGGTTTCAGTTATTCTAAAGCTTTTTTGCATTACTCTGTATTGGAAAATGGATCAGCAGCATATGTGTTAAATTCTCACCGGTAGGACGAGTAGTACAATCTAAATGGACTCTCTAATGTATACACCTAGAAACGTGCAAAGGTTTGAAAATACCTTGTCGTCGTTTTTATTGCGTTCCTTAGTTAAGTAGATGGGGCTAAAAAGGGTGAGTCGGACGTCTGGTGGCACATGGTCAAGTTGGTACACATCCTTTCTCTTTTTAGTTGCTGTCACAAGCATTTATATTGCCTTGTTGTTGTAGTTAACCTAATACATGCTTTGAGGATTATGTGGTTGAAATACAATACGATGACGCATAAGTACTTATAGGTGCGATAAAAATCAGCAATTTGAGATTTAAAAAAGAAGTTTGTATACATCTTCATGGCAAGCATATAAACTACAAGTGGTTTTTCAACGTTCCCAATACTTAGTCTCCCTAGTACTATCAGTTAGTTTTTTTTTCAAACTGATGGGCCTCCTATAGTCATTTTGTCACAACGTCTTCGAACTCTCGTAGTCTGTGTCAAAATGTTTAGGATTCTCTCTGACAAAGGCCTTATGTCACAACGTTTTCGAGCCTCTCATAGTTTGTATCACAACGTTAAGGATTCTCTCAAAGTTCTTGTGTCATAACGTTTTTGGAGACTCTGAAAGTATGTGTATTCAGTATGCGTTATTGACTGCATTTCCATACAAAATCATACATTATACATCAAAACTTTTTCAACAAAACAAAAAGTACCCGTCAGTGAGCACAAACATAAATTATCACAATACAAAAGTGAAAGAAAGTAACTTAATTCATTCTATAATGGTGCAAGAACTGATCTATTTTGTCAAGATCTCTCTCCAAAAACAAGGATTTTGTGTCCCAGACCAGTTAACATATTCACAACCAAAGACACGGCTGATGTTAATAACACTTCCTTACATTACATACAAAGTATTTGTTTTTACAGGACAATACGGATAAAAAATACTATCTGGTTTTACTACATGTAAGTAAATTACACCTTTATCTTCCGAAAATAACTCTCTTGTATATATCGGAAATATGTCTAGAGGATATCTCCCAGAAAATAGTTGTCATTTCGAAGCTGACATTTTCTGGTTGTTTCCCCATCTAGTACAGGAATGTGTGACTGGGTTGTCTTAGCAGGTTGTCTATTTCTATTAGCCCAGTATTGTTCAGTTCATATAACATCATTTTCCTGCTGTCTTCAAATAATGGACACTGCATGACTACGTGCATGGCGTCCTCTTTAATACCAAGGTCGCATTTGTTACAGAATCTGCTTGCCAAAGATGCTTTCTTTTGTCTGACATCTGACGTTTTCAAAAGGCTAGAGTCACAGACTATCCTAGCCATAATTTTGCATTGTTCGATTTGTTCATGTGTTCTATGAGCTAATAACCACCACGTTAGGTAGTAGGGTTTTTCAATGACTTGAAAGAGTATTTTTTCTTTAGCAAGCTGATTCTTATACAAAGTATATTCCTCATCCTCTATATCCCAAACCTGTGTGTCAGAGAGTTTTGCGCCCCAAAAAGTATTTCTATCAACTTATGGTTTGGCCTCTCAAGATCGTTGTGTCATACCATTTTTTAGCCTCTCAATGTTTTCCACAGTGAAATTGCCTACATCACATTCTACTCTGGATTAGTATACAAGTATGGCACTTTGGTGCGTGCAATATCAATGTTTATTGCACTCTGAAAGATGATATTGCACGATGCGTTTACGCCGAGTGCATTATCATAGACTATGGCATATGTGTGATATTGCACATATGGCAAATGTGCAATATATATTATATTGCACTCACCAAAGTGCCATATTTGTGTAATATTTGCCCTTGCATCACATTCTACTGTGGATTACATAGTGATGTAGCCGTTACATCACACGGGGGGCTGTAGACACTCAGCGACCTTACAGGTGCAAGAAACAAGAGCCTTGCCTTGATGGCATACCTCTTAGCACCTACTACACCACACACACACACTGCTGCTGTTTATTTAACCCATCAACACTCAGAGGAGCCAAAAGCAGCCTGTTAATTTGGGTGAAATCTTTCTAATTAAAGCAAAGTTGGGAAATTATTTGAAGGAGTAATGTTAATCAGAACACTACCAACAACTCTCCTTCACATATTTTGTTAAATGATTCTGAATTCCCGAGTAATTGTCGAAAATATTTTAGATCCAGACGACTATTTCCCAAGAAACTCCTAAGCGTTAATGGGTTAAGGTGTAGGTAGTTATGTTGGCCTAATCAGGCTACTGCTTGAATGAACTAGAGACAAGGGAAGTGTGTTAACAGTTACATGTATGTGGGTATGGCCTGGACAAAAAGAAACAATATGTTTTTGCCAGGTAACATATGGAATTATGAAAAACAAATAGTATAGTTTTAAGAGACGCATATTCAGATACACAGAACAAGTGTGCTCTTTAGAAGAAAGTTGGTTACGAGAAAAGCAAGCGGTTGTTATCGAATATAGAGATACAAATTCCTATTCTATAAAGGAATTTAAAATTCCGTTTATCGTTATCATGTTCTATCAGTTTGGGGATCACGTATTAGGCAGTTCGTGAATAGAACGCTGTAAGCAAAGGATGTAACCGGAGTACCGGGCAAAATCAACTGCCCAACCCCAATTAAGTCACTGTTAACTATCATGTGGTCAGAGAAAGACTCGAACTCGGACAGTAGTGAGAGAGAATACTAAGGACATGTTGATTTTAATGTCGATCGAGAGAATAAACGAGTCTTATTCAGGCATTGCTATATACAGCATAATTTGTCATCACTCACCACGTGGGGTTATGAGAGCTGCCATTAGGTGTGTACCTACATGGTAAGCGTGTAATTCCCTAAATCATTTCAAAGAAAAAAATCTTTTACAAGAAGCAGATGGCTGAGTGTATAACAAGACAGTTTGACAAAGGAATTGAATATTAGTATATGAACCAAGGAATATATCCATTATAGCTCATTAATCAAACCTCGTGTTGATCTGTGGCGTGTAAAGTTCCTTTATAGAATCTGCACACACATATGTTTTTGACAAGATTAAGTACATCTGTGTCATGGGTGGTCAGAGTGTGTAATTCCCATTCAAATAGATAGGTGTTCTCTCAAAGCACACTTATAAAGTGAGAGAAGATATTTCAAAAAATCTTTCCTCCCCAAGTGGATTTATGTTATAGTAACTATCAAAGGGCAGCAATAATTCACAAATTGACCGATAAATAGGTTTTTGACATCTATAAAGTGGGCAGGCAACAGTTTATCAAAAGCTCTTGACAGGGTCAAAATAATTACATGCATTTGGTTTGTGGGCCAAGGCTACCTTATTTCACATAAGTTTCATTCCGTTAACTCTCTCTCTCTCTCTCTCTCTCTCTCTCTCTCTCTCTCTCTCTCTCTCTCTCTCTCTCTCTCTCTCTGTATGTGTGTATGTAAGTATGTATGTATGTATATATATATATATATATATATATATATATATATATATATATATATATATATATATATATATATATATATATATATATATATATATATATATATATATATATATATATGTATATATATACATATACAAATGTATATGAATATATATATATATATATATATATATATATATATATATATATATATATATATATATATATATATATATATATATATATATATATATATATATACATACATACGTATATATATATATATATATATATATATATATATATATATATATATATATATATATATATATATATATATATATATATATATATATATATATATATATATATATATATATGTAGAGAGAGAGAGAGAGAGAGAGAGAGAGAGAGAGAGAGTGAGAGAGAGAGAGAGAGAGAGAGAGAGAGAGAGAGAGACGACACATGAACGATTAAGAAGGGGTCAAACATTAAATAACCAGGGATTTAAGGATAAACCACAACTATTTAGGTACTCAGTTAGAGTCGAATTGAAGCAGTTTGAGTGGCACATCACCAGAAACTACTTTTGCTGCATCACACCCGGTGTTCCCTACCCTCTATAAGAGTTAGCATTGCTCGCACAACAGTGAGTAATAATGAACATGATCAAATACATGTCTACATTACTTTTCACACCTAGAGAACTGGAGCTACCTGGAGGAATTTGGCACAGGCAGCCAGACATGGAGCTCTAAATAGAGAGTAAACAGTGAGAGGAGATACTGGGCTACCCTCATAACACAGAACCCTCTCCACGTGTTTGTCTGTCTCATGGCGCTGTGCACCTGGCTGCAGAATCTCAAATAACCACAAACAATACACCTGGGGATATGCATAGCTTGCTTGAAATATAGCAACGAGCAAACACACTTTTCATCCTCCACACATTCCTATTATTCAGATAAGTGAAGGTGCTTCGTATCGCACTCACTCATTCTTTCGCTATAATTTGTCTATACACAGAGTGTATGTTAATCAATTATATATGTATGTATGTATGTATGTATGTATATATATATATATATATATATATATATATATATATATATATATATTATATATATATATATATATATATATATATATATATATATATATATATATATATATATATATATATTTATATATATATATATATATATATATATATATATATATATATATATATATATATATATATATAGATAGATAGATAGATAGATAGATAGATAGATAGATACATACATACATACATACATACATACATACATACATACATACACACACATACATATATACATACATGATTAGGTGATTTTTTATGTATGAACTCTCTCATGAGAGTGACTCCATATGATAGTGACCATAAGAGAAATGGTCGAAGAATCCTTAAATCTAGTTGAAATCTCTCATTTTTTCAAGGGCGTAGAATTTTCACGAATGATAGTTAGATTTTTGTATCTCAATTTCATAGAGTACCGTATCGGAATTTAATACCTCAGACGAGATTATACCTCAGACGAGATCATACCTCAGACGAGATGTCGAACATTCCCATCAGGAAATCCATTCAATGTCCTAATAATCTATATCTAATCCACATTTCATATTTAGGATTACTAGCTCCTTGTCTCAATGATACAGTACACCATAAATCATATGTATAGTTTTGTTATTTGAGCTCTAACAGGTCGTTAACTAAGGATAGTTTCGCCGACTGTTTATCTTGTACAGTGTTGGAATAGGAATTGGAATTTTGCTTTTCGTCACATTTTATGCCAAATGTGGCTAATTCGTGACTAGCCAGTTGTACGTGGTGGAGGAAACCGGAGTACCCGGCGAAAACCACCGCCTAACCCCAAGTCACTGGCAACTTTCTCACATGCCCAGGCCGGGATTCGAACACAGGCAGTGCTTGTACAGTGTATGTCTAGCGATATATACGAATCTTGAAGACATAATACATAATAATTTAAACTTTAATTTTCTCTCTTCTCTTGTTTTAAGGTTTAGTTTTATGTTCTAGGTATCTGTTCTATTCCATGTTTGAAAGAAACCATTTCTATGTGCTTGTATGATTTTGTAAACGTACAAGTTTTTGTCAATAAACATAATACTTACATACCTTATTTTACCACACTTTAGCATGTTTAACTCTTCTAATTAATGCATCATTCGAATACAGAATTTCGGTCTTAATAAATCCACAATAATTTAGACATAATAATCATCATGCCTTGCAAACCTCTTGAGTTAAATAATTTCTGATTTATACCCAACATATCATTTTAGATTCTTTGAAGTATAGTGGGGCCCGTCACGTTTTTGGCTGTTTACGACTAATGGCATATTGATAGGTGTTTAATGTTTGTTTTTAGATATTCTGATTTGGGCTTAATTGAGTTGAACCAGGTATAAGCTCTCCGTGCATGATAGTATTGTATCGTATTGTATGCTAAAATGGTAGAATATCTGGAGCTCGCTCTGTGCACGGCTGCTGGCCGCGTCTCACCACCGCACCGGGTCCGAGGTTTAATCCCCTAGTCAAAAGGCATGTTAGAGTGTAACCAGTGACCTAAACCTAGGTTGTTCCGTCGAGTATTCAGATAGCCCTGATAATTGTTACCTATGTGTATATCAAGTTTTAGATTCGTAGGAATGTACGAAGTGACACTCACCTAATCTCTATTACCCATGCTTTTTTCGCCCCAGACATTTTCACGGGAAATTAGACTGTACACAATTTCATGCATGGAATTTTAATCCATGACAATTTTGCCCATCCTGGAAAACTTTGGGTCAAAACTGTCGTTTTCACGCATTGAAATTTCATTTTTATGCATGAAAATCTAACGGCATAAAACAATATCATGAAATTTTATGTTCATGTATGTAAATTTCATTTTCAATCATGGAAATTTCATTTTAATGAAATCTTTATGCCATGAAATGTTCATGCATGGAACTTTTCGCACGGATATGCAAGAATGACTGTACGCCACTTCCTTAGTTTCACAGTGCAATGGTAAATGAAGTCTACTTACTTGTGTTGGCGGTTTGTGCTTGTACCATATATCCCGTTGAGACAACTGATAATAAGACTAAGACCAAGGCCCACTTGAGTGTGGCCATAGTGGCAGATATAGGGTGCCAGGTATCCAACGGCAGTTCCGCTCCCGCGCGGGTATGCTAGGGTACTGGGGTGTTAAGCGCCCTCTCTGTAGTGACGACGACGACGATGATGATGTCGGTGTGTGTGTCAGAAGAACGTCTGTGGAAGTCGTCTGCTTGCTGCTTTAGCTCTGGAATCTGGCCAGCGACTGATCACATTCTAATCCTGCGCGACGTCTACCCCAACTGTCACGTGACTGTGTGGGATGACGACCCCAAAACGCAGGGGTGTTTTGATAAGACATTGATATTTCGGGCACGTGCGGGACCAGAAAAGACCCAAAATACCCTTTAAATACCCCAGTCATGAATTTATTGAATGCATCTGCGGCTCTGAATGTTAAGGGATTACTCTGCGTTATAGGAGTTCTTATGCATCCGTTTTCCCGTGTCAGCGAGTTAACTGTTTAACAACAGGGGTGCACATTATCTGTTTCTTAGCCATAATGTCGCAAAACAAACTATGGATAGAACAACATAATCACAGCCACTCCAAGCCATGGCATACAGTGAGCAGTTGTCATTTAGTAGGTTCAATAAAAGTGATAATAATGATAATAATAATAATAAAAACAACAAGAAGACGAATAAAACATTACTACTACTACTAATAATAATAATAACAATAATAATGATAATAATAATAATAATAATAATAATAATAATAATAATAATATTAATAATAATAATAATAATAATAATTATAATAATAATAATGATAATAATAATAATAATAATAATAACGATAATGATGGTAATACTGATAGTAGTAATAACAATAATAATACTGATGATTATAATAATAATTTTAATAGTAATACAGTGGAACCTGTCTACATTGAACACTCATGGGAAATGAAAAAGTGTTCAATGTACGCAGGTGTTCAATGTATCCAGGTTCTGAGTATTTGGAGGTCGGGTGAAATAGAGACAAAGTCAATGGTAAATAGATAAAAACTATCATTTTATTGCAAATTCTACTATGGCCTTACCCCCCTTGCATCATGTAGTTAAAAACTTTACATATTCAGCATTTGAAAAATACCACTTAAAAAAGCATTTAATTTTATATATCTCATTTGACCACATTGAAAAGTTTAAAATCAGTTCAGAATGTTCAATGTAGACAGGTTAAATGTGGCCTACGGGAACAATTTTGGTGTTCAATGTTCACGGTAGACAGGTGTTCAATGTATCCAGGTAGCCTCCCATTGATTTTCAATGGGGGTGTGCCGGGACATAGAAAAATGTTCAATGTATGCAGGTGTTCAATGTACACAGGTGTTCAGTTTGGCAGGTTCCACTGTACTAATATCAATAATGATAATTATGATGATTATAATGATTATAATAATGATAACAATAAAAAAAGTCATAATGAGATTAGTAATGATGATGATGACGACGATGACGACAACAACAATAATAATAATAATAATAATAATAATGATAATAATAATAATAATAATGATAATGATAATAATAAAATAATAATAATAATAATAATTATAATAATAATAATTATAATAATAATAATAATGATAATAATAATAATAATAATAATAATAATAATAATAATAATAATAATAATAATAATAATAATAATAATAATAAACGAAGTAGAAAAGAAGAATAAGCAGAAAAGAAGAAGAAGAAAAAGAAGAAGAAAAAGAAGAAGAAGAATAAAATGGAGAAGGAAGTCTGAGGAAGGATGATGAAAAGAAGGGGGAGGAGGAGGAGAAAGAAGGAGAAGAAATATAGAGCGCACTGGAAAAGAGAGGGTCAATTAGCAATTATAATTATTATGGATTATACCGAGTGCTTCCCCATCAATCTTGGTAAAATCAATACCAAAACTATTAAGACCATTCATATGAATGATAAGCCTTTCCAGCTCATCAATTAAAATGATTATTCTTTGCATCATGAACTTTAAAATTCACATTGGCAAAAATGATTACTCTTTGCATCATGAACTTTTAAATACACATTGTCAAATATATGCGTTTTGTTGTGTACTTTATTCAAAGGTAGAGTAAACTACGAGTTGGACGAAATGTTACAGAAGTTCAAAAGACTATAGTTTTACTACATGTGTATATGAACTAAAACCTACTACACTATATGCGAGTAGGCTTAATGTTGCCTATCCCTACCTCACTACAATTATCGTAGTCAGTGTATAGCCCACGGGCTATGTAGGCTCCCAGTAGCGCATCCAAGTACTCTACTACTTGGTTACTGTCAGAAGTATATATCTACAACACCTGAAGCTTTAGTTACAAATTCAAATTCTCTATGAAGAAATTCCACACGCCGCACGTTTATGACACTTTTAAGGTGAAAATTCCCTAAATGCCCCAACACAATAATGTATTATAGATAATACTAAGCAAGCTTGGTGGCCGGCAGATGTAAAAACTAGTTTAGCGGTTAATAGGCCTACACACTTCAGGCCTACTATTACAGTATAAACACAGTTTGCATTGCATGAATATTACATCACCGTGTAGTATACTAGAACAGGCTTCAAAGATGTCATACGTTGAACTTAGACCATCATTCTGTTTAGTTAGGTGAGATGCATTTCTCATATTTCACACAGAATAAGCATCTGTCGTTTAACGGTTAGACCCGCAGAGCTCCCGGCCGACTAATAACTGTACTGATATTCTGGCCTCAGAAGTGAATGGTTCATTATAATGCGCAGTGGTTTTGAATGTAAAAACCTTTATCGATAAAGGGACCTTCTAAAGATTAGGTTTCGTCAATTTAAATCATCTTGATCTATTTTAATGTGAACCAAAGGAAAAGCATTTAGAATTGAAACGGTTAAAAAGAATAGTGAAGAATATCTAGAATGTATTTCTTTGGTATGATGGATATGGCCGACGTGGTCAGTCAAAGAACTAAGCTATTAGTTATTGTACGTATTATTAACCCATTAATGCTCACAGCGGCCAAAAACTGCCAGACAATTTTGATGCAATCTTGTAGGCAAAAGCAAAATTGAGAAACTGTTTGAAGGAGAAATGTTGTTAAGAACTTCACCAACAACTCTCCTTCAAATATTTTGTAAAATCTTTCTTAATTCCAAAGTTATTATCAAAACTACCATAGGTCCAGACGACAATTTTCATAAGACCTTTTAAGTGTGAATGGGTTAATACTATTATGGACTACCTGAGCAAAGCTTCAACGTACAATCTGGCTAGTGAGAGTTACCGACTATCTGTAAGTCAATGGCAACTTCCGCCCATGCCACAAGTGCAATTCAAACCCATGGTCCCGTACACAAAAGGTTCATGCATGAAAAAATCGTGTCCTGAAAAGTTCGTGTATGACAATTTTATTTTCATGCATGAAAATATGAAATTTCCATCCATGAACATGATATTTCCTTGTATAAAAATAAAAGATTATTTTGCCCCTGAGAAGAATTTCCGCCCCAGAAAGTTTCATGAGATATTGGGCAGCACATTATTTCATGCATGAAATGCTCATGAATGAACATTTTTGGCAAAGTTTTCATTTTCATGCATGGAATTTTATTTTCATGCATGGAGATACCATTTTCATGCACGGTTTGTCATGCATGAAACTTTTCGTACAGGGTAAGAGGATACTTGCAGCCGCTTGAAAATGCTCAAGACCGCTCGGCTTTTGGGGTGCTCCACCAAAATATGTTTATGGTAGCAGTTTACAGCTTCAATGCCTGACAGTATTCATTCATCCCGCGCAAAATATTTCTTAGAATTTCCGGCAAAACAGAACCACATCGCAAAACATTCTGAGGTTTGTATGATCTATGATGAATCAATAGTATCAATCTCAGTGATTTCCCCGAATACTTTTCATTTTGACAATGTGCAGAGATGCTTCAGACGTCGAGGAGGCGCTGACATGAATAGGTTAATATCTCCAAGGTGATATGGTTTGACCTTGTGGTGACCTTGTGGTTACCTGATGATGATAGTTATTACAAGGCGCAATACCACCCGCTAGGCGTATGATATGGGGTGGGGGCGCACGGAAGAATTGCAGGGTGTTGGTGGGGCTTGTGTGTGAGAGGGGGTGGGTGGGCGGGGGATGGATGGTATTCCAACAGTACGGGCACGATTCCCTGGTGCCAAAGGCATCCATTGAAAATAACTTTCCAGCGTAATTTCAAACGTCGAGATCTTATTTACGTGCGGAGGAACGGTATTTGCTAGAAGAATATAAAGTCATTGTGCATATAGAACGTGTGACTTACTGTAAATCATGTCAATTGTCTAGGTGATGTTGGTATTTCTGTCTAGCCGGATCTCAAAGAGCGCCTGTAAACATATAATCGCTTCTGTACATCTGCTTATAGTTGATCGGCCGTGCTCTCTCTCTCTCTCTCTCTCTCTCTCTCTCTCTCTCTCTCTCTCTCTCTCTCTCTCTCTCTCTCTCTCTCTCTCTCCTCTCTCTCTCTCTCTCCTGAGTGCTTCCAACGATGCATATTTACATAGGCCGTACATAGTAAAGTTAGGAAAAGTCTCTCTCTCTCTCTCTCTCTCTCTCTCTCTCTCTCTCTCTCTCTCTCTCTCTCTCTCTCTCTCTCTCTCTCTCTCTCTCTATATATATATATATATATATATATATATATATATAATATGTGTATATATATATATATAAGTATATATATATATATATATATATATATATAAGTATATATATATATATATATATATATATATATATATATATATATATATATATATATATATATATATATATATATGTATAAGCTAATGTAAAATCTGGTTTAAGCTGATGGGAGAGAGAATTGTAAATGTAAATATTTATATATATCGTGTGATCGACAAAAAAAACAAAAGCTGTGGTGTATTTGATATGCCCGAGGTAATACGAGGCGTAGCTGAATTAGCCTAACGGTATCACATACACCACAGGTCTCAGGGGTCTATGTATTGTGTACCACAGGAGACTGCCCTTCACCAATCAAGGCTAAAAGCCTGGCTGGCACCCATTGCTCAATACCTTTGGGTACCAACATTATGGCTTACCCGTGTCTGTTATAGCAGGGAGTTTTATCTTAATCTATATATCTCTGGTTATAGGTAGAAGGCACCCGGCTCTGGTACAATTGATAGTGTACGATAATACGTAACCAAAGTCTGAATCGCATGATGTATGTATGTATCTTTATTGACTGATACGAATGTTAAACATCATGCATGTTTACAAACATACAAATCGAATGAGCTGTAATACATTTGTATCGTCAAAGTAATATGAAACTAATAGCACAACGTCAAAGTAAATACTTCATATAGTTCGAGTATGTACATGTGTCATGTCGGAATGAATGGATGAATGAATGATTGCTTAAAGGCACATTGGCACACAAAGGCCATTTAGTGCCATAAAAGTTGTGCAAAACAATGGTCCTTTGTTATTGTTGAAAACAATAACAAATCAATAGATGAATAAAAATGATCACAAAATAATGAACAACTTCAAAATATAATTTCCGTATAACAGGTTGTTTCAAAGAATGTGCCATGTCGGTATGATAAATATAATTTATAGGATTTTATATGTGTGCAGTGTCATTCAATTGTTTCGCTGTTTATATTAAGCGTTCGTAGTATCTTAACTGATTGCTTATAAAAATACTTAGATCGTTATAGATGAAATGAGTATTGTTTAAAAACTGTAAGAATGAATATGCTTATAAAGTAGCTTGTACAAAAGACACCAGTGTGTCTACCTATGGAATTTCGGGGGATGGTCATCGCAAACATATCCACACCCAAATGTAACAAAAAGAATCACATGTTTGTCATAACTACTTTTTGATAGAATGCGACGCGCATAGTTAGTCACACCTTTCCAAGTTAGTCATGTCAATAAGTAGGCTATTGGAAGTGACCGAAGTGTTACTCATGATCACATCGTTATGAGCATCTTGGTGTCTACCTTTGTATAGGGTACATGAAAGCAAGTATAGCCGTTCATAACAAAAGTATTGATGATGTTTACCCTAAGTATGTACAGTTTAGAACTCTTCATAAATGTTTCTTTGCCAATGACTAACTATACAAGAGGGGAATTAAGAGACAGCACTGAGTATGTGTACAGTATGTGGTGAAGATTTCGATAGCAATGTTCATAAGCTCTTAGATTGTAGGGAAGTTTAGATTGTTTAGCTAGATGTTCAAGCATGGATTCAACAACTGGGATATGAAGACTTTACATCGACTAACAACAAAACTATCATGGGAGACCTTGAAAGTCATCGCAAAGTAATTAACATCATTATCTTTTATGCTAAGGTTTGCATACATCTAGCAATAATTGAGGAAAACTCCCCAAACTTCTTTTCTTTAAAAATTACATAAAGAGAGCATATGATACAGAGAAATATAAAGCCACTGTTAACAATACAACTACTAAGTTTGACAAAGAGTGGGCTTAATTCCCTCAAAAACCTCTTGGATAGATAACAACCAAGTTATTATTTGTCACAGTATTTTCAAGTGGTACAATTCTTTTACTATCTATCAGCAAAATAATTTCCTCGTCAAACATCTACTGCAATAGATATGAGGTTCACTAACAAATACAATTATGATGTACATTTTCATCTGCTAGAAATCGACACATGTAGTATGTTTGCACGATGGCCATCGTTGGCAACTATTGAATAAACCAAATATTCTTTAAAACAAAAGAGTATAGATGTTCTGTTGGAGACAGATTAGAAACAGGAATTTTAAATTTCATTGGTTCAAAGCTTGAACGACCTCAAGGATAACAACCATGGATAACATATAACGAATACGCCAAGCACATCAACGACCCACGTAGCTTGCAAATCAAAGCTACGTTTAGTTGTGAGGTCATTCATGAATCCATACCCAGGAAAGTGGGCGGCAATCGGGCGTGCGGTCGTGTAATATACCCGGGCTGGCCACGCATTTAGTGCGAGAATGAAATGCCGGCACTGTTCTTAAGCAGATGATCTAAGGTAGACTGTGTGAAGTGTCAAGGCAGTAGCTTTATGTAAAGGTATTCGGTTTATAGTCTTGTATCCACCGAAGTGCTCACACGACCTTCCTCCCCTAGCAGGCACTGTACATACAGAAACCATTTCAATCTCCCCGGGGAGATTCCAGAGCAACTGGCAGCATATAGCGCACACACTCTAAGCACTGCCTTATTTATGCTAGGTACCCATTTTGCAGCTGGGTAGACTGAAACAATATGGAATTAACTGTTTTGCCCAAGAACGACCAAAGTGCCCGGAGTGGCCGGGAATCGAACCAGCGACCCTCTGATTACTAGTCCGACACCTAACCAACTGAGCTACTTTGTCCTCAATGTCCCCTTATGTATGAATTTTAGCAGTATGGTCGGCAGAGTGAGGTTCATATGAGTACTGTGTCTGGTGTGATCATCCAAGGCGGAACGGGCACCTAATGCACGTTAATGCATCGCTGAGCCTGCAGGCTTTAGCACTGGAATTTTAATACCTGTCACCTGGCGAGGTGAATCTAGTTCAGGCTAATACCTTCTCTGCTACTACAGCAGTAAGAGAGAGAGAGAGAGAGAGAGAGAGAGAGAGAGAGAGAGAGAGAGAGAGAGAGAGAGGAGAGAGAGAGAGAGGGAGAGAGAGAGAGAGGAGGGGGGGGTCTCTGTGTAAGAAGAGAGAGAGAGAGAGAGAGAGAGAGAGAGAGAGAGAGAGAGAGAGAGCCTCCCTATGGCAGAACAGAAACGACACGACAACATTGAAAAAGCAAAGAATTGAAAGGGCAATTAATTCACGATAATTTGAAGATAGTTGGTTGAAACTGAGAGAACATTTGTTAGTAATGAAAAGGGTATAACACTTTTCTTTCAAAAAAACTTGTAGTGTTATGGTCAAAATAGTGTATATTTATGAGTATTTCATTTAATGAACTGGTATAGATAACATATGTTATATGATGTTGTTAAAATGTCTGTGAGTTTGGTCTCACTGGTATGTGTTTATTTCCTTGTTAGAAACAAAATCGCTTTCACACATAGTGCCATATTCAAATTAAGACAAAATGGAATTGAAATTTGAAAAAGCTTTGAAATGATACATCTTTTATTATCAATATCATATTGACTACTTTTGGATGGTTATTTTGGTGTTCAGACAAAGGTTGATCCTTAAACTGGTTTCAACGCCCTGTGCAGTGAATTACATGCACGTGTAGCAGTAGAACGGCCATTGCCTGAACCACGGTTTGGTCGTGTATTGTGCCCGGGTTGTGAACGCATGTAGTGCAGGCATTAGATACCGGCACTGTAGCTGCTGCACTGTCTGCACACAAACTGCATGCGATCCCAGGTGCACGAATGCGGCTCCAAACGACTACGCTACTTCAGGAATTACCTTAAATCTCAGGTAAACCTGGCCAACATCCAATTTCCTCGTTTCGCAATATAATTAATAGGTAGCAATAAAGGCATGTGGATTATCAAAAAAAGAGCCGGTCTTTATTGCACGGCTTTCTGTCGTGATCCGCATGTCTTATCTGTAGTAGTACTGGGTGGGGAGAATTCAATACATTATTGATACATTTGAGTGACATTCGCCTCACTATCGAGCTGAACAGATTTGTAGGAATTGACGTGACATCATAAACTGCTGAATGTTTACTGACTGTCGACATTTCAGCTGATCTGAGTGGGAATTTGGAGCGTTTACCTGCGAGATGTGATCAATAAAAAGCGACAGCGATTCTTTTCATTTATCATCTATAGGCGAAGAATCAATATCAAGATTTGCAGAGAATAGCAGATTGGTTTATTGAGGATAATCATGCACTAAAGCCCACACAGTCAAGCGAGATGAGGCGTTGACCTTATACAGTACCGGCATTTAATTCCTGCACTAAATGCATGGTCAGACCGGGCATAATATACGACCGCACGCCCGATTGCCACTCTGTCCTGGGCATAGATGCATGGATGACCTCGCAACTGAATGTAACTTTGATTCGAAAGCTACATGGGTCATTGATGTGCTTGGTTTATCATTATTTGACATGCTATCCATGGGTGTTTGTGCAACCAGGCACTGCCAGACGTCCGGTCGACTGGAGCAGGAATTAGATGTCTGTACTGTACTCACCAACGACACACTCGCTCGGTGACAGAACAGAAGACAGAGCAACATTTTATCAAAGATATACCTATAACGTTCCTTTGTTTCTTTTTTATTATAGAGATGGTTTTGTGATTGGCGTGACTGCCATAGCTGTTGTTTTTGAAATTGTTTTTGTAATTTCGGTTGCTGCTGTAGTTGTTAGTCTGTCGATTGACTATTTGTAATTATTATTGTACTTTATTGACCGCTCCAAAAGGAGACGAATATTGTACGAATACATAATATAAAATGCACAAAGAAAGAATACACAAATGAATATTACAGAACAAAATACAACTAAATATTACGATAACAAAAATAATAAAGCAGCTCTACTTGATTGTAACTAGGCAAAAGGTGCTAACTATTACAAAAACTGACTCAAATGGGGCCAGCCAAGAAATAGTTCAAATCCATCAAACTTCAAAGGAGTCTGTATCCATGGGATAGGCTACCTCTAAGTCCACAGCAGTTTTGGTCTAAATTTATATTTGAATTGTTATGGCGTGGGTTTGCTTTTTGCCATTGTGTATTTTCAGTAACTGTTGTTCTCGCTGTTGTCGTAAAATACATTTAATATTTTATATTTATTTTTATGTGATTTTGTTGTTTGTATTCATCCACTGCAGCCTCATTGACAATTTCCCTCTCTCTTCTTAGCTCTCGTCTATCTTTCTCCAAGATCATCCTCACTTCTCAAGATCATCCTCATCGTCATTGCGACCGACCATCATTTTCATCATCTGTTACAGTGTTTTTTGTTTGTTTTTCATATAAAATGAATTGCTGCTGTTCGTCAGTTTTCCTACGTTATCTTTTTATCTTTTCATTTTTTTTCTTAAACATCTAACCAAATAATTTTTCACTGATAATTTGATTGTTGTGTTACTGATCGTTGCTGTTCTCCCGAGTTTTGTTCTCTTTTCGATACTAAAAGCACGTGAAAAGGGTAGGATATGAAATCAGTTGGTGCTTTGTCTGTTTTCATTGACTAAGAGCGCTCACATCACGACGCAAGGATTAACAATTTGAACTGCACAACAATACAGATAAGAAAGATGATGAGTGCATTTCGTTCACATTGAGTTCGCGTGGGTTCCATTTCCGGTGTTGTGATATCAGAAAAAGGTTATCCGTACAAATAAACACACGAAATCATTTAATCTTTTCCCCTTCCGTACCTGTCCGCGATCGTAACGGAAACGACAACACAAAACCTTTTGACAAGTAAGCCTTCAACCCGCGCAAATGACTTTCTTGGGTGGAGTAGAGAACACCTCTACACAAATTCCTTAAGAATTCCAGCTGTGCTCGTTCGAGAAGAACC
Source organism: Maea johnstoni (assembly GCA_963942565.1). Lineage (NCBI taxonomy): Eukaryota > Metazoa > Annelida > Polychaeta > Spionida > Magelonidae > Maea > Maea johnstoni. Next base: position 16,625,425 of record OZ012696.1, on the reverse strand, counting down.
CTTTTTCCCCACGTGGTTCGCGGGGCTGTCAGACAGGACAGGTCAGCCCGGGCCAGCATACAGACACTGCACTTTACAGCAACTATGCCAAATATGACAGTACAGACTTAAGTCAAATCTGAATAAATAAGACACCTTTCCGCCGCGTACCGTTTTACAAATATTGCCTTAACACTTACATGGCCAAATATAATATGATGTATATATATATATATATATATATATATATATATATATATATATATATATATATATATATATATATATATATATATATATATATATATATATATATATATATATATATATATATATATATATATATATATATATATATATATTTATATATATATATACATATATATATATATATATATACATATATATATGTATGTATATATATATATATATATATATATATATATATATATATATATATATATATATATATATATATATATATATATATATATAATATATATATAAATATAAATATATATATATTATATTTACAGATATATCATATATATATATATTTATATATATATATATATATATATATATATATATATATATATATATATATATATATATATATATATATATATATATATATATATATATATATATATATTATGTGTGTGTATGTATGTATGTATGTATGCATGCATGCATGTGTATATATATATATATATGTATACATATATATATATATATAAATATATATATATATATATATATATATATATATATATATATATATATATATATACATATATATATATATATATATATATATATATATATATATATATATATATATATATATATATATATATATATATATATATATATATATATATATATATATATATTTAATATTGTATCAATATTAATATTATATTTGATAAATATATATATATATATATATATATATATATATATATATATATATATATATATATATATATATATATATATATACATGTATATATATATATATATATATATATATATATATATATATATATATATATATATATATATATATATATATATATATATATATATATATATATATATATATTGGTGTGTCTATTTCAATTCTTTCTTCAATATTAAGTGTGTGTTTGATTATTGTGTATTTTGTGCATGGTGGGAGAGATTTGGCTGTGAGTTGAGTAGTAAGCTGTGAGGTGAGTAGTGAGCTGTGAGGTGAGTAGTGAGCTGTGGGGCGAGTAGTGAGCTGTGAGGAGGACGCCGTGGGCGGATGCCTTCACGCGTGTCTAATCCCAGAGCCTGATGACGTCACTGCCCTACCCGCGCAGCCAGTAGGCTAATAGTACGTGATAGATAGACACCAAGAAAGCGGTGTGGTATGGGGTGTGATATACCCGAGGTGTTACGAGGGAAAGCCGAGTAACGCCAAGGGTTGCCGTATGCAATACCAGATTTGCTTTAACCTCTACTTCTCCTGAGGGCCTCTATGTATTGTTTCTATACAGCAATCTGTTTGCCCAAATTATGATAAGATCCGAGGGTGCGACCTTTGTTGACGTTTTAGTCCTAGACGGCGTATTGCAATGCCATCTAAGTGATTGACCTTTTATTTCAATTGTCCAATTAATGCCAATCACTTCCTCAGATGGATTTCTTTTGGGACATGAAGGTTACTCCTTCGGATGTGGCCAAACATGCATTCAGAATTTGGTCATTTCATTTCTAAGTTAAACTCTATGGAGGAATGCCTTTGCAACATTTCGCAACATCGTATGAATCCTTAATATTGCCCATTATCTCATGATTGGCAAAATTCTAGGCTTTTGATTGGTCATTAGGCATATGATATGAAGTTGTATTAACCTCTCAGAATCCTATATCAACCTCCCAGTATTTGTATGTATGTATGTATGTTCATTTTTATTACCTCTGCAGAGGTCGAGGAGGCAATCATGAGATAAATTCGTTATCAACTGTTTTGGAGTATGATACAACTTATATCTCGCAAGCAGAGGGCTGTATCACCCTCGGCTGCGCCTCGGGTGATACAGCCCTCTGATTGCGAGATATAAGTTGTATCATACTCCAAAACAGTTGATAACTAATATTATCACCTATGGTGCTGCTATATGGGGAGCCTCTCAATTCAAATGTATTAAATTGGCTTATGGGGTTCATTTGTAAATAAAGGTATTCGGTTTACAGTCGTGTATCCACCGAAGTGCTCACACGACCTTCTTTCCCTAGCCGGCCTATACACAAGGAAACCATTTCAATCCCCCTGGGGATATTCCAGAGCAGCTTGCAACATTTAGTGCGCAAGCTCTAAATACTGCCTTATATAATGCTATGTACCCATTTTCCAGCTGGATAGACTGAGGCAATATGGAACAAACTGTCTTGCCCAAGGACAGACCAAATTCCCCCGGGTCGGAATTAAAACAGCGACCTACTGATTAATAGTCCAACAACTAACCAACTGAGCTACTTTGTCCCCATCGGACAAAATGTATATATACTTGTAAAGGGTCATTTTGAGATGTTTACATGAATACATGCATGTATGCCAAAACCTACACCCGTTTTCTCATAACCAGATCAAATGCAAATATCTAGGCAATCACCGAACAGAGTGAGAGACTATCCATTAAAAAGCTTCCATATGCTTGCACACAAACAGGAATTATTTTGACCCTTTTCTCAATATAAAATCTTAATTTCAATATCGAAACAAAATCAGAAATGATGAAACCAGAGGTGTACTGAATGCTTTATAAGTTGAAACGAAAAGCTGAAAATATCAATGTTACACACATTCGAAATCTTTGATAAGAGTGTAGTCTCGCATTGTACAAAAAGAGGTCGCTGCCTATTTTTTAAATTTGGAAACCAAATTTGTTGAGCTGACGTATAAATAGCGGATTTAAAAGAAATTAAATAGTGTAGTAACCAGCTTATATGGATAAAAAAGATTAAGGCAATTATAAATGTTGAGGTGACTTGTCTTGTGGCAGTAGTAGTAGTAGTAGTAGTAGTAGTAGTAGTAGTAGTAGTAGTAGTAGTAGAAGTAGTAGTAGTAGTAGTAGTAGTAGTAGTAGTAGTAGTAGTAGTAGTAGTAGTAGTAGTAGTCCTACTACTACTACTACTACTACTACTACTAGTAATATCCTACATTACAGCAAATAAACGTATATATATATATATATATATATATATATATATATATATATATATATATATATATATATATATATATATATATATATATATATATATATATATATATATATATATATACTACTACTACTACTACTACTACTACTACTACTACTACTACTACTACTGCATATATGAAAAAGGAACAAAATACCCAAGCCGTAAACAGGATGAAGAGAGTAAGTGCAAAGGGACGTAGAAATAAGTAACTGTACAGTGAAGTAGTGAAAAAAAGTTCCACATTCACACCAAGAATGAAATATAACACTGCCGCCCACTCGTATAGACCTCAATAAAACAGTACTTCATGACCTCTCACCCAGATCAAAACTACTCAGTCTGGCAGACGGGAATCCAGCGCATAATGGACAAGATTCTTCACATAATTCATGAATGTACATTAGTGAGGGGCGGAAACCTTAAAGCCATAAGTCTCAAATAACACTCTCATGCTTTAGGCAGCAAGGTGGTCCAAGTATATGATAGAATATCCCATCCTCTCAAAATAAATGTGAATTTTTTATGTTCTATCTATAGTGTAACAGGTGTTAAATGTTAGGTGTCTTTGATGATTGAAAGGATGCAAAAGGCGTCGCAGCACAAACCTTTACGTTCGAATGGGTTATCACAGGACAACAGTACTCAGATGGGAAGGGAAGGGGGCTGCTAATCTATATAATAATAATAATAATAATAATAATAATAATAATAATAATAATAATAATAATAACAATAATAATAATAATAATAATAATAATAATAATAATAATAATAATAATAATAGTAATAATAATAATAATAATAACAATAATAATGATAATGATAATAATAGTAATAATAATAATAATAATGACAATAATAATAACATAATCTTTATTAAAAGTCTCACTCAGTATGGATAAACATATTACAGACAGGCAAAAACATATGCGTGTTCAATATACTGACCACTCTTAAAAGAGTTGTGAGAGACATTAAAGCAAATCATTAGTACATATAACACGGAGATGTTAATTTATTAACACATTTTAAAAAAATCTTTAAAACGTTTATAAGACACATTCAGCGTCCTTGCGGTTTCATCAATTCAGATCGTCTAATCTTAAGGATGGTTTTGAGAAGGCGTGCATATTGCTTGACATTGCTTCCTTCAGCATTTTCGTAGAGAGTTCTAATGGCCTTCCAGGCCCATTTTTGTCAGTTGTTGCCAGAGGAACACTCTATTTATTCTATCAAATGCCTGGCTGAAATCAAAGCAAGCTACAAACATGCTTTTCTGTTGCTGCTTTCTCGTCTGAACTAACATAGAGGTGATCAGAGCAGGACCAACCTTGATGAAAACCATTTTGCTCATCAACTAAAATGTCATTTGACTCTGCCCATGAGGTGAGCCTATGATTTAATAATGAGCAATATAGTTTATACAACCCTGAGGCTAAAGAAATGCGGAGGCTACTTGTGGTGCTGTTATGTTTTTGCAGAAAACAAAATAGTTAACCAATTGATTGCATAAGAGCAGAGTTGGCAGTAGCCTGCGTACCAGGCCATATTTATATGTCATCCCTAGTGGATAGATGACACTGCCATATGCTAGGTTACTGCCATTTCCATCCCCCATGTGGCATGTGTGTGGAATGAATGGCCAACAGTAGGCAACACGCATTTATGTTGTGGAAATGTGGAACTTAAACACAGTAACACCTAGTAGCTAGGCTATATTGGCATTTTTCTCCTTCAATTGGCCTATTCTTAAGGCTGTGATGAGGGTGACACACTCAAAATAAGACAACTCCTTATTTAGCACTCCTGTCCCCTTTCTAACAACAGTTGTCTAATCCATGAGGTCGTGGAGTTTTCTTAAACTTAGCTGCTTGAGCTGACCTCGATATAGTCACAGTTTCTATTTTACAATGTTTTACCTCAAGTGAGGTTTTTCTGATCAATAAAGGTACATCAGCTACCACTGGTAGGTGATTGTGGCCATCCATACGGCCCAGCTAGCAGCCAGAACCAAATCCGCAGAGCAAGGTTTTGCAGCTGACTGGGAGGACGTCTATCACTTGTCAAAAACAATAAAAAAGATCATACAAAACATACCCAACTTACATAGTGATATGCTTCTGCCAAGTTAAGAGGGAATGATCTGAAACAGCCAGCTGTGTACAAGGGAGAACTTAAACATTCAGATTTGGAAAATAAACAAATGAATGACCATACTATTTCATAGACGTATTTTCCATTTTACTTTCCTCGTTTCATTAGGAAGTCAGAAACATCTTAAAGAACAGATTTTTTTATTATCAGTTTGTTTACATCAGAGGGGGGAATGGGATGAAACAGCCACTCCACAGTACGTGTTATTGTTGGAATATACATCACACCCAGAGAGGATGGCCACTTGGCAACTAGAAAAGGAAAATAATGATTCAAAAAGCATTCTAGTTGACAAGTACTATCTATTTACATATTCCTCGATGTGGTAGCTATGCAAACATGTCAAACATAGCCTTTCGTCAACAATAGGTACTTTGCATTGTGAAGGCGCCTTGTTTACAGTCTAAGAAATTATCTCATGATTGGCAAGATTCTAGGCTTTTGATTGGTCAATTGCCATATGATATAAAGTTGTATTAACCTCTCAGAATCCTGTATTAACCTACCTGTATTTGTATGTATGTATGTATGTTCATTTTTATTACCTATTCAAAGTTTGAGGAGGCAATCATGAGATAAATTCGTTATCAACTGTTTTGGAGTAAGATACAACTTATATCTCGCAATCAGAGGGCTGTATCACCCTCGGCTGCGCCTCGGGTGATACAGCCCTCTGATTGCGAGATATAAGTTGTATCATACTCCAAAACAGTTGATAACTAATAGTATCATATCCATACTTTATATAGGGGCTGTGGTAGTATGAGGAATCGATAGATGGGAAAAGAGGGGGCGTGTGGTATTTGTGTATTGGCAAGGGGCTGTGGTGTCTAAAAGAGGGGGCTGCTGTTACCTATGCGTTGGCGATGATATTAACCCTTACGCTGCTGGTGGCTAATTTGGTCAATATGAAATGATGCAAAAAACCTGAAAATTACCGAAACCCTGGCATGCGGGTACTCATCTGAGAGTACGAGATCTCTCTAATGAATACTAACATGACAGGGTTTAGATATTTTCTTTAAATCTTCGTGCCCTTGTGCTTTGGACGAGAGTAGCCTGAGCATTGGAAGGGTTAATATAAAGGATGTTGCTGTCGTGATGCGTGGGAGTCAGGCAGTATTCTCCAGAGGGGCTGTGTCGACACGGTCATGAGTCCCTAATATGGCCGGCCTAGGCGTGCATTGTACAGCTGTCATAGATACGAGACATCAAGTAATGATTGATAAGAAAAAAACCTAAAAGGACCCCACTGATGTGATGTCACGATGAAAGGCAGTACATACCGCTGTTTAGCGGCTAAAAAGTAGAAATTGTAAGGGTGGCGAAATGGCAGGAATCAGTTTTCAAAATAACATATATCACCCCTCGACCTACTCAGAAAGTGTTTACAGGCGTGTAATAAGAGACTGCCTAATAGCCATGACTCGACTCGGGGTCCACAAAACTCGGATATATTCATTTTTAATAAAACTAGTTTCATTCTCTCAAAACATAATAATCATTAACCCTTAGGCCGCTGGTGGTTTAACTTGCCAATACAAAACGATGCAAAATAATCTGGAAAATGACTGAAACCCTGGCACATGAGTACTCATGTGAAAGTATTTAGTGAGAGTTAACTAATGAACACCAACACTATAGGGTTTAGATTGTTTTCAAAAATAGTTGTATTCTTGTTCTTTGGACAAAGGTAGCCTTGGCATTGAAGGGTTAAGGCCCGCATGTGATTAACTTTTAACGTTATCCTTTTTCTAAACTTTGCATGAAGTTTTTTCTCGTTGTGTACTTTCCTAAAATCATTTGAAAAGGTGTTAAGGTATTTTTTCACCTTCCTAACTTTTGAGAAATGTGACGCCCAATACAAGGTATTCTAGATAAAGTGTGTTATATTTCAACATGCAGCTGGTAGGTTAATCTTTCGCTACAAATGTGCCCACCCAGGGTATGTGAGAAAGTTGCCAGTGACTTGGGGTTATTAGCTGGTTTTCGCCGGGTACGCCGGTTTCCTCCACCACTTACAACTGGTCAAATTCAACAAAACGAAATTCCAAAGTGGATTCCAAAAAGATCGCTCTAAATGTAAGAAGGAATGGCGTTAATAGTGTGTATATCTACAAGGTTGATCAGGCTTGCCTGGCCCAACCAGGTTCGGGATGAATCTTAACAATGTATGTGTGGAGAACATAATATAATTGTTTAGCATTATATAGTACTATATAAAAATCCTAATATTACCAAATCTTTTGAATTTACTTTAAACAGCCCTTATGCTAATCAAAATAGGTTCAAGCTCTTAAATGCCCCGCTTGTCACGTTTATAACCAGAAAAAAATGTGGGTCCAAAGATAAAGCGCTGGCAGAGAGAGAAATACAGAGGTATATATATATATATATATATATATATATATATATATATATATATATATATATATATATATATATATATATATATATATATATATATATATATATATATATGTATATATATATATATATATATAAATATATATTTATGTATGTTTGTATGTATGTATGTATGTATGTATGTATGTATGTATATATATATATATATATATATATATATATATATATATATATATATATATATATATATATATATATATGTGTGTGTGTGTGTGTGTGTGTGTGTGT
>OZ012696.1:16582282-16617200 GCA_963942565.1 Maea johnstoni | reverse complement strand
CCAAGGGTCCTGGATAGGGCTTTGCGTAGTACAAAACAAAGGAGGGAGAGATGTTCATGGTAATCACCTATAAGTACCTTCCCCTACAGGTCTTGGAGTTTCACACGCAAATAGAAAAACCTTTCATGCATCACAAAAAAATAAATCTTTACAACAGATATATATTGAACAATGGTCTATTCATAGAAATAGAATAGATATTCCATGCACATAAATTTAACATATTCACCCAGGTACAGTTTACATCAGGAGAGTTTATACTACACTTCATACCTGAATTTTGAGCCAGTTTGAAAGGTGGAGTCCTACCTGGTGTATAGTGTGATTGGTCTTCTTTCCTTATCTACATTATGAAGCATGCCTGCCAATAATCAAGTTGAACATGAGATCCCTCTTCCAAGGAAGGTATAGGCCAGTTGGGGTCCGTTTTTGACCCCTGAAGAAAGTTCCTCCACTGTCTCCACTCCTTGAATATGGAGACTGCCCAGTTAGAGTTTTTAACAGTATTGCCAGGTATCCTTGAAGCTAAAGTTTGATTAAATTGCTGGGTGCTCAGTGGGTTCTCAGAACGGCTATATTGTCTAGTTTCCATGTGATAAAGTTGTTGAGTTGCGATTTGGTGCAACTGAGTAGATGATATTGGGTTTGGGGAGCACTGGATATTGCTAAATGAGGAATCCATACTTGTGTTGTACTGGAATGCAAGATGGACACAGAAGGCATTGACCACCAAGTGGCCCCAGTCTCATTTGCATAATGACTAAACAACAGGCTATTTTGCATACTGTATGAGAGCTCAGAGCTTTCTTGGCCTAGGATTAGTGGAAGCCAGCCCCTTGTGGTACAAGCCACATAGACCCCTCGGAAGCTGTGGTGTATGTGATATTCCCTCGGGTGTTACTCGGCTTCGCCTCGTAACACCTCGGGTATATCACATACACCACAGCTTCCTTGGGGTCTATCTATCACTTGTAGTGAACAGGGCCCCTAAGTATAAAGCTCTTATGTTCTGCTTGCGAGGTGCTTGTGGTTAAGAATACAAAGGGAGAACAATAGATTTTCTAACCACAAGCACCTCGCAAGCTCTACGTAAACTTTTATACTTAGGGCCCCTGGGGCCCTAAGTACATGTATAAAGCTTTACGTAATGCTTGCGTGATGTTTGTGTTTAACAATATAAAGGGAGAACAATGAACTTTCTAACCACAAGCACATCGCAAGTACCTAATTAGGAAGCTGCTCGGGTTGGATAGCTTGTGTAAAGAGTTTTTTCTGTTTTAACAGATTAACTTTGATTCTGGGGTCTGCCCTGATGACGAGTGGTCTAAGTCACTAACACTTATTGCTAGGTATCTCTCACCAATGAGGGCCTGTCCTGGTGGCCTAGTGGTTGGGGACACTGCCTCATCTAATAGAACTCAGCGAGAGCTGTCCTTCGAGTACCAACATGACAGGCTTTAACTGGTTTTCAAAAAGCTTTGTGTCATTGTGCTTTGGACGGAAGTAGCCTTAGCATTGGAAGGGTTAAAAAAAGTTACTGACTTTAACTGTCTGCGCAGGTGTGTGCGTGGGCGTGAAGGATGGAGAGGGAGGGGGCCCTCTCTGTGCACAGGCATCCCTTTAAGCATCCAATTATACTGGAAACCTCAATTAGCGGTGAAAAGTATATTTTGAAAATGAGCATCATCCAAGGCCTTGTTCACTTTACAGTAATGTACACACGGGTAGAAATGTAAATGATTGCCAGCTGGGACTATGACACTGATGGCTGGATGCCCTACTCACCATAATATAAGTTTTAGTATGCACCTACCTAAGTAGTACAGTGACAGCATTTCATTTCTGCACTAAATGCTAGGGTGGATGGGCCATAATACACGCATGCATGCAAGATTGACACAATTTTTTCTTCTGGGTATGCATGCATGGATGACCTCACAACGGAATGTAGCTTTGATTTGCAAACTACGTGGGTCATTTGTGTGATTGGCTTCTTTCTTCGCATGTTATCCATGAGAGTTTGTACAACAAGGCGTTGGCAGATGTCCGGTCGACTGGTATTGGTATTAGATACAGGGGCGGATCCAGGGGGGGGGGGGGGGGGGGGGGGGTTCGAGGGGTTCGTCCGAACCCCCCCCCCCCCCCCCCCCCCTGGCTGTTGAGTCACTTTGCACCACCACGCCACCTGTGGACAAACATCAAAACTATTTTTTTTTCTTGCCCCGGCCACCAGTTCTTTTGTTTTCACAGACCTTGAGTAGACAATGGGCTGATTGGTGTCAGCCATGGATGGACGCGAGTGGATGAACATCGTGCATGAGGAGATTATCTGCCGTTAGCCGGCGGATACAGAATTACAATCCAGTCGTTTGCAGACTAAGAATAGCTTGGAAAACCTGAAGTTTGTTAGGTGAGGACCACTGAGGGGGGGGGGGGGTTCGATGATTCTCAAACTTCTAGATCACTTGATTCCTTAGTCTAGCGGATACGTAATTACAGTACAGGCTTTTGCAGGCTAAGAACAGCTTGGAAAACCTTAAGTTTGTTAGGTGAGGGGGGGGGGGGGTTCGTTGATTCTCAAACCTCTAGATCACTTGATCTCTTAGTCTAGCGGATACGGAAGTATAGTCCAGTCGTTTGCAGACTATGAATAGCTTGGAAAACCTGAAGTTTGTTAGGTGAAGGGGAGGGGGGGGGGGGTTCGTTGATTCTCAAACTTCTAGATCACTTAATCCCTTAGTCTAGCGGATACAGACTTACTGTCCAGTCGTTTGCAGACTATGAATAGCTTGAAAAACCTGAAGTTTGTTAGGTGAGGGGGGTTCGTTGATTCTCAAACTTCTAGATAACTTGATTCATTCAAAACCTATGATGACGAAAAATACCTAACTACATGTACTAGCCAACAGATATATAAATAAACACATTTAAACACATTATAAACCAACAGATATATTAATAACCACATCTTATAACCTTTTGAGGTGGCTTAACAATCTGGGCACTCTAAGAATATAGGTGATAACTTAAGTGCCGGTTATTTGTTGACTAAGTTTAACTGATGTTAGTCTTATTCATTTGCAATAAGCATATTATTCGGGGTTAGTTTAAGAGTGTACACAACTTATTAGAAAACATAAAAAAAGACGTATGTACTTAGCCGGACAGTTTTAGTAATGGCTTAATGTGCTGCACCAAAGCACAACTAACAGTGCTTTAGGGTATAGCGAATTCATCGTCTCCGACTGTGGACGATTCAAGAAGAGATATGCAGGCACTACGAATGCAGGCAAACACACCACTGTAAAAACCAAATCTGTGGGCACTGCAAATCCCAGCAGGTGGGAGAGAACTGACGAACCTGTGGTCACCGTGAGTTCTTCAGTCACTAGCCGCACTACTGATAGTACTAAGTATGATCCTAAACTTTAAGTCATGCTATAGATTTTTGGTGCCTCCATCCTCTTGGATGGAGACTCTTCGAACCGTGTAGAACTGCCTAAAGAAGGGTGATCGGAGGGGTAGGAGTACCTCAGAACATCTGAGGTAAATCAGTATGTCAGAGATGTAGGCAGTCTCTATTGATCTAAAGACACCTACTTTCATGTTACCCCGCAAGGGTCACACCTTATGGTGTGCAATAGGAGTTGGCACCTCCCGGGAAACCCTAATCTGGTGTGGCACCCTGCTTGCCTTCCAAAAGAAGGGGGATGTGTGGATCTGTCTATGAATACTCTGCATCCAAAAGATCCCTTGATCCTCTTTGGATCTGAAGGCTCTGTCTTACTCTCCCTCATTTTCTTCTTTCACCTAGAATAATTATGCTTTGTCATTGTTCTTCAACAATGACAACGGACCACTTTTTGCTAATATCTTATGGCACTAAATGACCTTTGTGTGTCGATGTGCCTTTAAACACTCATACATTCATTCTTATTCATTCCTACTTTCATGTTCCAGTGGCACCCAAGCACACAAAGTATCTATGCTTTATTTACAACAGCCGAGTGTACAACTTGCGGATGGTCCCCTTTGGCCTCTCTATGACCCTTTGATGTTGATAGTGACCTACGCCTCGAAGGAGGATTGGGGAGGCCACCTGGGGAAATGGTGCTATTGGGTCAGTGGTCCGCGGCAGGAACCAAACGCCACTTAAACTGGCTGGAGCTCCAGGCAGTATGGCTGACAATGAAACATGTTTACACTAGTAGCTATACAAACTAGTAGTCAGGAGCATCTTCATCCAATGGGTGGTTATCCATGTTGACCTGTTGTCTCTGTTGGAGGAGAACTCAAACTTCTGGTGTTCTTCTCAATGTACTGTATAACTGGTTAATTTGGCATGGTTTTTAATTTGGCGTTTTATGGCGAATGCCCATCAACGCCAAATTAAAGATCGCATAAAAATATGTCTGCATAAAGATGGCGTTGTTCTGACTGCTCCAGACGCCAAAATAAATACAGGGAAAATACTTTTTTGAAAAAAAAACGCCAACTTAAGTACACGCCAAATTAACCCGTTATACAGTACCTGTCTTGAGCGGGATAAAAGCATGGACGCAGATATGTGAACAACGGTAGGGGTACATGTAACTGCCAATCAATCTAATCCTGATGATGCTCCGGAAGCTACGCCTTAGCTGTTGGCTCACATCCTGCTAGTCGCCAAGTTTTGGCCAAACTAGCCCAACTATCAGCTGACGAGCCTGCTGATAGATCTCCTGTGGATGATCTTGCCATTGAACAACCTGCTAAGAAACTCTGTCATGGGGGTGTTCTACCCAGAAACATCCAAGCTGAGGCTGACTGTGTGGCCTCTCTCCACAGACCTTGTCAGACAAGGATTTTCAGCAGATGTTGCTAATACGGCCTTCAAAGCTAGACTAGAGTTAACTTGTCAGGTTTATGGACTATCTCAACCATACAGCAGTGATGCTTGGAGAGAACTATTGATCCCTCTCAGACACCTATGATGGAAGTGGCCAACTTCCTAGATGGACTTGGGACTCGATGGGTCCTCCTCGTCTTCCAATATGGACAAGGCGAGGGAGCTGGGTTCCTTCCTGCGGGATAGACCCAGGTCATCTATGGTGGGTGAATGCTTCGATCTCTCCTCTTGGATAAGAACCAATTGGCTCCATTTTTACCCGGATCGATCTTTTTACCCAGTTTAAAGAAGTTTTCACCAGACGAGTGTTCACTGTCCTTTGAGAGCATTGAAATGGTACCTAGAACTGATTAGGTCTCTGAGAGGGAGCAAGAAAGCTCTTTTCATTACCTCTAGAGAACCGTATCGGAAGGTGACCAAAGGCAAGGTGTCTGGTTGGGTGAGAAGGGCAATATCTAGAGAGCACTTACAGTTGATGAGTGAGCAGAGACAACTGATGAGCATTTTAGTCGTTGTAACCAGGGGATAACATTGACAATTCAACAACATAGGTCTGCTTGGCTGGCATGCCATCTGAAGACATCATGAATGCTGCGACATGGAGTCATCAAAACACCTCTCATTTCTACCTGAAGGCTAATATTTTTAGGCTAATTAAAAATGCACTAACCTATGAATATTTAGAAGTGCGCCAATCCATTAGGATAGGCCTTTAAAAACAAGAACATGCCCTTTGGGATTAGGCGGAAGGCCCGGAGATAGCTTCCAAGGATCGCAGGTAAGTATTTACCATGTAATTTAATGAAATACTACTAATTTCCAGACATAAATCTAACTGCAAACAAACATATACACACCACCAAGTTGCCATACTAACTTTTTCCTATTAGCTTTATAGTAAAGGGAGCCGCTCTAGATCGACCAGTTATGGCCGGTCCCACATATGGTCACTTTAGAGGGGTTCCACCATGTGTGTGTATTCATGTGTGTGTAGGTATGTAAGGTATGCATGCATGAATGTATGTATGTGCTTGCGTATTAAGTATACTTCTAGCCATTCCTAGTAACACTAACACAACTCAAATAACTGGTTATTTATTGAATGACATCATAGTCAAACGTCTAGGCACTGCTTAGTTATACAAGTGAAGAAGAATTGTACTTTCCTTATTATCGCTTAACATTTAGTGCGCACACTGCAGTGAGTGCCTAAGTCCTACTTACAGGGTCGGTATGTAGTACTTAAGGGTATTGAAGGGCTGATGCATAAGGTCATTAGCATCCCTGAATTGCGTCATCGAAAGATAAACAAATTGAAGGGTAATTGAAACGGGGAAAAATAAATAGCGCGTAGCCTAACATTGAGTAAATTCCAGGGCATCCAGGTTAACTTTTGTCTTATATGAGTAAAAGCCATTACAGTGCACTATAATAACTTATCTATTTGATTGCAGTTATTGGAGGAGGTAATGGTTGAGCAGGGGACTGGCAAAGCGTGAGAAGTCATGTAAACAACTATGTTTAAATGTGCAGACATGATAGAATGTGATTGTGGCATCAAACTGGAGAAGTGGCGCACTGCATGTTTGTATATATATACACACACACACACACATATATATATATATATATATATATATATATATATATATATATATATATATATATATAGAGAGAGAGAGAGAGAGAGAGAGAGAGAGAGAGAGAGAGAGAGAGAGAGAGATAAATAGATAGATAGATAAATAAGATTGATAGATATATTGATAGATAGATGTTTGTTTATATATATATATATATATATATATATATATATATATATATATATATATATATATATATATATATATATATATATATATATATATATATATATATATATATATATATATTTAGCTCCAGTATTCCCTGTCCTGCCAATTCCTATCGAAACTGACTTGTAGTTCTTTAATCCATAATAGTTTTGCCAGAGCACAGTGGTAGTTGTACTTATTGACACAATTAATTTATTCATAACTTCCTGAAGTTATAGATAAAGTCACAAACTTGCCTATTTTGGAAATTGTAATTAAAGACAGAAAGAGCTTCCTTCTAAACTTTTTGAGGGTATGAAGTTCAAATTGGAAGGCAACTAAGTGTAATGGAAGTCAACAAGGGATTGACATTGACAGAGAGCTTTTGAAAATGTGGATTAAAGGTTTACATGGATGGTCACTTTAGAGGGGTTAAAAATGGTCATTGGGACCGGCGATATCTGATCACTTAAGAAGGGTTGGTCACTTTAAAGGAATGGTAAATATCGAAGGGTTCTCTTTGTTATAAAAGAAATGAGAAATGTTTGGGACCGGCAGCAAATTGTGGTCACATTAGAGGGGTTGTCATCTAAGAGGGGTGCTGATGCTAAGAAGGCTTATGTGTAATGCATTGTTGTGCCGGAGTCTCCAGGTTTTTATTACGTCTATGAGAAGAGTGCCGCTAGAATCCAGGTGTAACGCATTGTTTTGCTTGGGTCTCTCTCTATCAAGTCTAAGAGAGAAGTGCTGTTTTAGCCCGAGTGTAATTCACTGTTTTGTCTGGGTCTCTCTATCAAGTCTATGAGAAGAATGCTGCTTTAGCCCTAGTGTAACGCATTGTTTTGCTTAGGTCACTCTCTATCAAGTCTACTAGAAGCGTGCTGTTTTAACCCTAGTGAAATGCATTATTTTGCTTAGGTCTCTCTCTATCAAGTCTACAAGAAGAGTGTTGTTTTAACCCTAGTGTAATGCATTGTTTTGCCTGGGTCTCTCTCTATCAAGTCAACGAGAGGAGTACTGCTTTAACCCTGGTGTAATGCATTGTTTTGCCTGGGTCTCCCTCTATCAAGTCTACGAGAGGAGTACAGTTTTAAACATAGTGTAATGCATTGATTTGCCTGGGTCTCTCTCTATCAAGTCTATGAGAAGAGTGGTGTTTTAACCCTAGTGTAATGCATTGTTTTGCCTGGGTCTCTCTCTATCAAATCAAGAGAGGAGTACAGTTTTAAACCTAGTGTAATGCATTGTTTTGCCTGGGTCTCTATTAAGTCTACAAGAAGAGTGTTGTTTTAAACCTAGTGTAATGCATTGTTTTGCCTGGGTCTCTCTCTATCAAGTCTATGAGAAGAGTGCTGTTTTAACCCTATTGTAATGCATTGTTTTGCCTGGGTCTCTCTCTATCAAGTCTATGAGAAGAGTACTGTTTTAACCCTAGTGTAATGCATTGTTTTGCCTGGGTCTCTCTCTATCAAGTCTACGAGAGGAGTACAGTTTTAAACCTAGTGTAATGCATTGTTTTGCGTAGGTCTCCCTCTATCAAGTTATGAGAAGAGTGCTGTTTTAACCCTAGTGTAATGCATTGTTTTGCCTGGGTCTCTCTCTATCAAGTCTATGAGAAGAGTACTGTTTTAACCCTAGTGTAATGCATTGTTTTGCCTGGGTCTCTCTCTATCAAGTCTATGAGAAGAGTGCTGTTTTAACCCTGGTGTAATGCATTGTTTTGCTTGGGTCTCTCTCTATCAAGTCTACGAGAGGAGTACAGTTTTAAACCTAGTGTAATGCATTGTTTTGCGTAGGTCTCCCTCTATCAAGTTATGAGAAGAGTGCTGTTTTAACCCTAGTGTAATGCATTGTTTTGCCTGGGTCTCTCTCTATCAAGTCCATGAGAGGAGTGGTGTTTTAGCCCTATTGTAACGCATTTTTTTGCCTGGGTCTTGCTTGATATCAAGTCTATGTTAAGAATGCTGTTTGAACAATAATAGAAATTCATCGCTGCGCCTGACTCTCACTTTTGAGAGATTTCACTGTAATAGTATTACTATTTTAAACCTATTCAAATGCAGTGTTGTTCCTAAGTCTTGCTTTTGATATATTCAAGGCATATAATGTATATATTTTTCAAATAATGTAGTACTTACTTAAATAGCTCCATGCATAATGTTGAAAGCCATCATTTTATGCACTGTGGAGAGGAGCCTCTCATACACGCTTGTTAAGAATGTTTCAATGTTGCTTTCTGAACCCTTATGCTGCTGGTGGCTAATTTGTCCATAACAAAACGGCACAAAAAAACTGGAAAAATGTCTGAAACCCTCGCAAATGGGTACTCATCGGAGAGCATTTGGCGAGAGCTATCAAATGAATACCAAATTGACAAGGTTCAGGTATTTTTCAAAGATCGTTGTGTCCTTGTGCTTTGGACAAATGTAGCCTCAGCATTAGAAAGGTCAAGGAGAAATATTAATTTACGGTGGAGATTACGTTTAGACAGACACTAACATTTTTTAAGATGGCAAAATATCCGAATATTTAGAGATGATTCAATAGTCATTACAATACATCTCAGCAGTTAAAAAACTAATTAATTCTGAACATAAAACTTGCAATTCCCTTAGCCTAGTTCAAATATACAAGGGACTGCTTTCTGAAATGATAATAGAATGCAAACCTGCACTACTTGTATACTTCATTGTGACTTGTTTCAATTCTTAGTTGAATTTTGCACAATGAGGATAATTCTAATATGGAAGGATGATTCGAGACGAATGCCATTCTAGAACAGCAAAAACACATATTTACAGACTCTAAAAAACAATTAAATATCTATGGGCTGATTCACAAAAATATATCGTTAAAGACTTGGCTTTTTTGTATTTTTTTGTTGCGAATTGAAAATCTTTCAGGCTAATAGCAACAAATATCAAATGCATTGGTTATACATCTTGTCATGCCAAAGCAAACGGAATTCTCCACTTAAGAACTGGCCTTTCCTCAGTTGATTTGCGTGACAGTTGATTGCAACATTTTTGCAGAAAGAATATGGGATGTATCATTACGCTGGCATACTATGACACTCTCTGTTGTTTGCAGCTTAGGCCACTCCAATTTAATTACTTGTCTTACGTGCTCAGGAGGCAGGAAATGAGCCATTTTGGAATAAAAAAAAAAGTTGAAAAATGTGTTGTTTTTTTTGTTTTTTTTTTAGAGTCTGCTGACTAGGACTGGTAGCGAGATGTTTCTAACAGCCTATTCTTAACTAAATAAAATCAATCAAAATCAATAAGTCCTGTAACCTTAAGGGTGGGAGATATACATCCTCAAATATGAGGCTCTACTACAGCATTTATAAATTCCTGAAGTTGATTGAATCACCCTACCAATGAATATTCTTAAATCTAGCACTTTTGTCTGACAGAAAATTGCCAAACCACTTTCGTCCGTAAGACACCAAAGTCGACTTTTTCCTTTTTTTTTTTGGAGTCTGACAGGATCTTTTTCCAAAAAAAGCTTGTAAGACAAGTAATTAAATTGGAGTGGTCTTAATAGCATATTCAGCAACCTGCTCAAGTTCCTAATTCCAAGATGTGCCTCATCGCTGGGCAATATGATCACCTTAACGATGTGTGATTTCTTCAATGCAGACATTGATAAAGGGTTAGATAAAGGAGCCCTTGGTTCTGTTTCAACTTGGATATGTGTCGTTCATATCCATGGCGAAAGATGGCGCCATATTCACGATAAAGACCCATGGCAATCATAATTAAAAGTATAATTACCGAAAATCACCGTGGAAATTGCACTGCATTGACATTGCAAATGTTAGCACTCCAACAAGTTCTTCAACTTTCCATTGTTATAAACTGTTCGCTATGTCAATAGTTTCAAAAATAATTTTATGCTATTCGATAAACAACAGCATTGACATTCTCGTATGGCAAACCTAGAGTGACTGCTGTATGTGTAGGCCTGATGGCTATATCAGGATTTCTATTTATAAATATATATATATATATATATATATATATATATATATATATATATATATATATATATATATATATATATATATATATATATATATATATATATATGTATATATATGTATATATATATATATATACATACATACATACATACATACATACATACATACATACATACATACATACATACATATATATATATATATATATATATATATATATATATATATATATATATATATATATATATATATATATATGTGAGTGTGTGTATATAGTATATATAGAGAAGGATAGGTGGGTGATTGGGTGGAGTGATAAATAGATATAATATATACATTGGAAAGATAGATAGATCAGGTAGAATCTAGGCACCTATGCTGGAGTAATCGAAGAATACGCTCTGCCTCCATGTGAGGGAGGATAAAACCTGTCATAGGAAAACAGCTTCTAAACAATAGTCACAGTAAAATAAAACTTTATTGTAGAGAGTGTACATAACAGTTTTCCAGTATTCAACATCAAAACAGTATGGAAATATAGGATGCATAAACAGCCTATTGGACAGCTGCATCAACAGACCACACACAAACACATGTATATATACTGTATATATATATATATATATATATATATATATATATATATATATATATATATATATATATATATATATATATATATATATATATATATATGTGTGTGTGTGTATGTGTTTGTGTGTGTATATACATATTCATGTGTGTGTGTGTGTGTGGCATCTGTCTCAATCTACATGTACCATGTACGACATATGGGACATATTAATATTCAATACTTTTTTTCGATACCATTGATAAATAGACACATTAGTATTGCCTTCTCACCATCTAACATGAGCCTGATAAGGTTTTTCTATTCATTCAATTAAAACTTCTTATAATTATAACGTATGCTATATCCTAGCAAGGTCTTGTTGGAACTTTGTCATTTTACTTTGCTTGACTCAATTTTTCAATTGAAAGTGTCCATGTTTCCTCTTTTATTGGTTTGTAGGACATTTCAAAAAAATTAAAGATATTGTTTTGTTTAAAGTAAACCAGGTTTGTTTTCAAATTATTAAATAACCACGTTTTGTTAAGTTGGAGAAATGCCACAATAGTACATATACACACCCATATATATATATATATATATATATATATATATATATATATATATATATATATATATATATATATATATATATATATATATATATAAACATTAAGCCAATATAGATACATTGTTATCCTATATACAATTTAAGACAGTACGTAACCAGCCCTAATGTGTGAGCAATATAGCATTTGGTTATTACCTCAACAAAGCACTGATAGATGGTACTTGAATAATCAAAGTGCATTCTTATGTATTTTATTGAGTTTTGTTAAGATGACATCATCACTTTTCCATTTATCCAGAGTAATGTCTATTTAGATACAATAGCTAATAAATATCTTTATATTGTCATATACATTAGTCCCTCAACCTTACACAAAGCACAGCCTTTTTCAACAGCACGTAGTGTCATGACACTTTAGAGTATCAATATATATATATATATATATATATATATATATATATATATATATATATATATATATATATATATATATATATATATATATATATATATATATATATTTATATATATATATATATATATATATATATATATATATATATATATATATATATATATATATATATATATATATTTATCACCTGCTCTGCTATGATTCTTGATGCTGATTGGTCAATTGGTGTTAGATCTGGAGCCGTTCACCCATTGCAGATTCAATACCACACGGCAGAATTCAATATCACCACTTGGAGAACACATTTAATTTGATATCACCACTCTGACAGGCTAGAGGTCACCAGGTTTTATCGAAAATATATATATATATATATGAATTTAAAAAAAAGAAATATATGAAATAAAAAAAAAATAAAGAAAAAAATTTGAAAAATTAAAAAAAAAAAATCATAAGAAAACTTTATAAATAATTAAATAAAAATTTAAAAATACATACATAGATAATAAAAAAATAAAAAATGAATTTGAATTTTCTTTTTTTTTTAATTTTTTTTTTTTAAGCCAGCCGTATCGTATGAGACGTATTTGTTCTTTTTTCTTATCATAAAAGAGCAGGTGATAAATTCGTTACGCCCTGTTGGAAAGTGGGGTACGGCCTGCTATCCACCCTCAGTCATCCATATCCCACACGGCTCCGCCTCGTGGGATATGGATGACTTCAGGTGGATATCAGGCCGTACCGCACTTTCCAACAGGGCGTAACTAATAATATACATATATATATATATATATATATATATATATATATATATATATATATATATATATATATATATATTTATATATATATATATATATATATATATATATATATAAATATATAAATATATATATATATATATATATATATATATATATATATATTATATATATATACATAAATATATATATATATAAATATATATATATAAATAAATATATATACATATATATATATATATATATATATATATATATATATATATATATATATATATATATATATTTATATACACATATATATATATATATATATATATATATATATATATATATATATATATATATATATATATATATATATATATATATATATATATTTATATATATATATATATATATATATATATATATATATATAAATCTATCCAATGTCCAAATCTAAAAGTTATCTATATACAAACATTCATTTCTGAGATTACAATTACACTTAATTCTAACAGTACTTGTTAAATACTTCTACATCATGTTTGTACAAACCATACGAAATATCACATTAATATGTTTGACTCATACTCACCTAGTACGATGTTTATCAAAATAATCATGCATATACTCCTAGAAACATACATCTTGGTATAGTTGATGATGGACTACCATTAGTTATGAATAAGTATTCATCCGTTTGTCAATAACGCACAAACCCATTGTGTAGCCAATTTTATCTGTTTTGAAATATAGTCTGGGAGATATGGCTAGTGTTCTTGTCCATACTTTTCCTACGGTCCATACAGTTCAGCACACTACACAGCCAATTCAATAATCTCATATCTCAACGTCATCTCCGTATTGGATAAGGGGCAACAACTAAGATAAATTCACTTAAAATTCTGGGTTAGGACTTACATTTAAACTATTTTTTATAGTTCCATTTCAGTGAGGTGAAGGCTTAATTCTTGATATTATTCTGTAAAGTGTAACGTCATTTCATAAAGCCCGGAGCATGAAGTGGCTGATGAGAGACAGCGAGAGAGGTTTCTTTGTGATTACGTTCACAGACAATTAAGATACTTACAAAATGACAGGAAAACAGGGGTTAATGTCAAACATAGATCCACAATTTGTGTGAGCTGTGACAGAATCATTACCTTTTGAGAGAAATCCTAATTCTTTTTTTAATTGAAAACATTGAGCCCCAGGGGAGTGGTTGATCTCAACCTATGAAACCACATGAGTTCTAAAATTAGACGGAAAGCAAGAGATTCCTCAGAGTCTGGATCTTTACGACCAAATTTGTAAAACATATAGTTCGACATCATCAAGACCTTTGTGGTCCAGTTGATGACAATCGTTTGTCATTAGTGGTTAGGTTCTCTGAGGTAACACCAGAGAAAATCCGATGTCTTCATTTTAACTCCTGTTCACTTAATAAAGATACTTACAGTCAGTAAACTGGTACCGGTTTATCAGAGCTATTCTAGGCGAGATAGGGGACAGCAAATACACTGCTTGAAGGATTATACTTATTCCAACTATAGAAAACATCCCAGGACAACTTATGCCCTGTCGCAGCCTAAGAGGTGTCCCTCCCTGCTAAAGGGCTCAGTCACAGGGGCATCTCTCCTATAGTAAAGAAGACACTTCAAAACGACAGTTTGGAATGAAAAGTAAATTATCACTGCATTTTTGTCATTCTGCTAAGCGTATACAGTACACTGACAAGTAGAAAAAAAAGCCAGCATCATTATCTAGCCACAAACGCATCTTAACGTTTGAATACCTCAAAAAAAACTTTTATCGGGTGGCAAACATAACAAAGTCATTTTTTTTTTTAGTATGACCTATAAAGTGGATACTATGTTGTTGGCATCTGTTGGGGCTATGGCAGAGGGATTCTCAAACACAAAGAAGTTTGGTCAATTGAAATAAGTTCTATGTAGTACATAGTTTTTCCAGGACTTTGGGAGCCAATTTTTTGGGTGATCGATCAGATGTGTGCAAGTACGTAGTGTGGGGCGTGCTAGCGATATCCTCTAATTCCTGACGGTTGATATTCGTTCCAAAGCCTATTGCAAAGATTTTAATCCCAGATCTTTTGGCCTCGTCAGCAATCTGCTTGGTTTGCTCATTGTTCACGTTAGTATGGCCATCAGTCAGCACAATGGCCACCTGCCTCACAGTTGGACGATCTACCTTGTTCTTGAAATTTTTCATCATTTCCCGCAAGCCTGCCGGTGTGTTGGTTTTCCTGCCCGGTCTATCCACAAAAGTAATGGCATTTCTCACGTCAGCTCTCTTTGAGTACTTGTCCATTCCAAACACTGTTTCCGCAGTATCATCGTACAGAACCACACCCACCTGGGTACGCTTAAAGCCAAAGTCCACTCCATCGATGACCTCTTTAACAAAGTCGCTTTGTTGTCGGAATACGCCTTCCCTGCTTCCAGACCTGTCTATGACAATCATAAGGTCCATCTGTGCTGGGCAACCTGAAAGGACATTCATGAGATTGATGAGGAAAGAATGGGTTTCTATATCGCTTGCAACAGCTTAAGTCATATCGCCATGGGTGAGATTCACAATAAGATAACTTCTCATGAGGTCACTGGCCTTTTTTTACCTTATTAACTTGATTTTTTTAAAAGGTGAAGTGAATTATCTCAGTTAATAAATTAAATATTTGGTATGTTCTAACTTGTACTGCGTGAGTGTATAATGTTAAAAAGAAAAGATTTGTGGGTCATCTCCTGTCATTCGTACATCGTTTTCTTTTAATTATTCGTAATTCTTCTTTAACTAATACTATTACTGCTGCTACTACCTTAATACAGGAAATGGGTATGTATGGCATTTCTAGAAAGTGCTGTAGTGCTTGGAGCCCTGTTCAGTGTCCCCATCTGGTAGTGGCTCGGGATACTATCGTATCCCAGGCTGCCCCATGACAGGAAGTCAGAGCTGGATATAAATCGCTGCTATCAATGCTTGCAGTGATATGTTCTTTGCCAGTATGCAGTGTCAACAACACTCCTACTGGGCACCTAATTAGAGAAGTAGTGACCACTACATGTGGTGTGAGCTAATCTCTAGTACTGTTGTGGTATGGTGGACAAACATGGCCATCACACAGGGTCCCAAGTACCTAAGTGTGCTAAGGAAAGACTCATTGTGGAAAAAGACCACACCACAAGTGAGCCTTTGGATAACAGAAGGCAACATATTAAAGTATGCTGAGCCACATTTATCATGGAAGGAAAGTGTTCCTTTTTGTATGGGTATATTTGTGGAGAGTCAGTATTTTGGTTGAAAGATGATGTGCTTTGAAACAACAAAGACGTTGTCAATAGATTACTATGTGTTCCTGTAAAGGTCTGCATGTTTGGGTTGTTTTTGCATTTGAGATTATATGCAGTGTTGATTTAACCCATCATGACCCTTTAAGGATTGAGTGAATCAGTTCTGGGGTTATGGTTATGGTATGGGATTCTGCAATTTCCAGGAATCCTCTTTCTCATAGTACAGTGCCGACATATAATTCCTGAACTTAATAAGTGGGCAATCCGGGCAAAATACATGCCGACATGTATGATTACCACCAAGTTTCCAGGGCATGGATGCATGGATAACCTCACAACTGTACGTGGCTTTTTTGTCGCAAGCTACGTGGGTCGTTGATCTGCTTGGCCTATTTTTAAAGATGTTATCCATGGGTATTTGTACAATCAAGCACTTTAGGGTGCTGGAATTAAATGGCTGTATTGTAGAAGATCAGTATATACAGATCAGTGTGTTTTATAGCCAATGCTAGCATCTTCTGGGGCTGTTAGGTCTGTATACTTGTTTCTCACAAATGGAAGAATCAGCAGCTTCATCAAGTGCTGGATATTGTCTACTTGGAGTATTTCTAAGGGAGAACTGCCATATCATCCCTCGTCGTTGCATATGTTGGATAACGATGAAGAGGATATCTTGCAGCTTATGAGTGGATGTGACAGCTTAGTTGTCTCTATGTGTAGCTCTAACTGGCAGATGCTCTTTGTATTTTATATTCTCATCAACACAACTTTGTGCTACTGCACAGTATAAGAACCATAGAAACAGAAACTTTGCCACAATGCATGGTGGAGGAACATGTGACAGACTAGGAGAGATCCTTAAAATACTTGCTACCAGAGCTACAGTACAGTCATTCAATTTCTGCACCAGTCGACCGGCCGTCTGCCAATGCCTAGTTGTATAAAAAGCCATGCTAATATGTCAAGAAAATAATCCAAACACATCAATAACACATATAGCTTGCGAATCAAAGCTACGATCAATTATAAGGTCATTCATACATCCATGTCAAGGAAATTAGGTAGCAACCGGGCATATGGTCGTTTATTATGACCGGACTGCCCAAGCATTTAGTGCAGGAATTAAATGTCAGCACTGTAGTTTGCAGCGACCAGTTGGCCTTCAAATACAGACTCCTTTACAACTGTATTAATGGGTAATCATAGCCATCAGGGATCATAGCCATCTTCTGTTTATATGTGATAGATTCATTAATAGTGATGACAATGAGCTGAAACATGGCGTGTGTCATTCTTCCCTAGTGGCCAACAAGTACTGTAGAACACACATATGACGCATGTCCCAAATATAGCGAATTGGGGAGTTTTCGCATCATAGCGTATCTTTATGTTAGCGACGGTAGCCGCCGCTGACAGTGCCAAAGTACAGAAAAAAGTACAGCGTTTTTATATATAGCGAAGCGGAACCACACGCTATGTACGCTATATATAAACAGACGCGCACATTGTGTGTTCTACAGTATGCGAAATTTCATCAAAATCAGAGATGGGCCAGCAAAAAAATTCAGTGAGTTGGCATGGAATGACTCTGCTATGAAATGGGAATCCTCATGCCAAACTTCACCAATGAATATCACAAGCAGTCATTCACCCCACGAACCAGCAGAGAGTGAAACATACTTCCGGCTGATAATGCTAAGTCCGAGACAACTGAAGCCTTTAAAGGGCAAATGCACCATCAGGATGATTTAGGTTCAAAATGAGCGTATACACGTCACCTTTCAAATAAGACCACCCACAAGTCTGTCCTCCTCTGCACTCCTCAGTTATGTCTTATGAAAGTGGGTAAAAACCATGCCTGAGGCTGGCCATGGAGGCTTCCATCATCAGGACAGGGCTACACATTTTAAGCACCAACCTCTGATCGGTCAAGAGATAGCACTGGCAGAAAGTCACTACAAGGGTCATTATCTCAGAGTAGAAGTGAGGTATATTGAAGACTTCTAAATGTTTCCATTGAATGTTGGACAGATATATAAGACTCCAAACTAAAGATGTACTAAAACTGTCATGAAATGTACTCATAAAGCCTGATTTTATGGTAAATCTATACAGAAATGACTGAAAAAGTGAAACTTAATGAAACTGTTGCTAACAAAACAAATGCCTTTACTAAATGGATTTGACGTGGCAAATTAATGTTTGGATTATCAGCTGATAAGGAAAAGGGCTCTTGCATTTGATTTGTGTTGGTGGATTGAAACCAGTATGTCCTAATTGCTATGAAATACACATGTGCTGATCACTTAGAGGAAATGGTAACACCTGTGAGTCAGTAAGCCGGCCCTCTTGGGAATTGAGTCTAGGCAGGGCCGGATTACTCTGTATATTATTTTACTTCCTGTCACCAAGATGATGATTTAGAGTCTTCAAATGCATCTTAGAAGGGTGGCCTGAACATATGACTGAAATTTACTAGTTTGTTGTTAATAACCTTGTTAAGGAGAACTGTTATGGCCAGGGAGAGCTTATACCAAACCCTTTTGAAAATGGTTTGATTTGGCTGTCATATACCCTGGGTTTGTCTATACCCCTATAATAATCCAATCCCACTATCAGGTGCAAGCGTCAATTTGAGTTTTAACTTTACAAAAACATATTTATTTAGTAAATCAAATGCTCAGAAATGACAGGTCACTCAGTTCATAACTGATAGTGATAGCCCCTGCAATTACGTAAAGAAGTTATTTCGATTGCAATAAAAACTCTGATTGGTAGAAGATAGAATAGGGTTTGAGTACAAACAAATGAGTGTATTTTTGACCATACATTGTTTGTCTGGGGCTTAAATCATTGTGTAGGTTTAATCATTTATATTGAAATGACTTCTTGCTGTTCAGAAATATCATTCTGTGTGCGTTTTTCTGCTCTTTTGGCATGGCTGTCATCCACTAAATTCTGCTTGAATGCAAGAATTGTTGGCTCTGCATCTCTTTTCAACTTTTTTTCTTGATATCCCATTAGTCTGCATATCATTCAAGAAGCAGGATGCCTCAAAGTGGTTCTCACATACTCTTATAAATATGAAGCAACTTTGAAGTTCCTGACACTCCATCCAGTACCAATGTTGTGGAACCATTGTGCTGCTAAATTCCTTTTTTCTGGATGTATGTTTGGATTAGGGATTTATAAATGTTCTTTTGTCACTAAGATTCCTGTCAGTCATACTATTACATACATATGCTGCACACAGCACCATGATTCATGAATTTCCCAGCATGAGTAGGAGAACTGCACTGACTGTTGCTCTCATGCAGGCACCAGAGTAGAGCAGTGCCTGTGGTGCTAAAAATATGACATGATAGGTCATGTGACCTACACAAAATGGACGCCTTATGGTTTTGGCCAGGAAGCCCCTGGCTTCACAGAAAATTGCAATTTCCTCTTCAACAGGTACTAGGAATGGATTTGTGAGTTGGGCAATTAACACATACCATATGGCACTACACATTTAGCACAAGTTATCCCAATGGTGCATTTGCCCTTTAAGGCTGGTCTCAACTCGCTCTGCAGTATCGACTGGGCAGCCCGGGTATGATACACGACCACACACCTAATTGTTACCCAGTATTCTGGTCATGCATGGATGAAACTGAACATAGCGTTGATTCGCAAGCTACGTGGGTCATGTTCTTGGCCTATTTTTTGACGTTATCTATGGGTGTTTGCACAACCAGCCACTGGCAGAGGTCCGGTCGACTGGTGCAGGAATTAAAAGCTTGTACTGCATAGTAGTGCCTAATGTGACCCGTAATTAAACTATATTTTCCCGGATCCAAATATCACTCTCAATCTTTTTTTATTATAAAATGCTGACCCACCTAAACAGTATCTGATGAGTAATATACAACAGTGAGATGATTTTCTATCAGAAAAACATGAAATAAACTATGTGACCATAAAAAGAATATGTTTTAGTTGTCTAACTTGAACTGATAGCTTTATTTTATTTCATATTCAGCACTCGGTAATGCATGGGTTCAGAAAAAAACAGGATTTTCACTTTATTGCAATTTACCTCCCTACCGACTCTGGAAAAATGGTCCTGGAAAGATCCCGAAAACTACAAATCAATTAAGGGTCGCCTAAAAATGCAAATGGGATTTTACCATTCTAACTAACTGTTAACGTTCATCTATTCCCTATCTTTAAAACTAACAGGCACTCTCACCCATCGGTGTCCTCAATATATCTAGGTGATACTATTAGTTATCAACTGTTTTGGAGTATGATACAACTTATATCTCGCAATCGCTGTATCAGCCCTCTGATTGCGAGATATAAGTTGTATCTTCCTCCAAAACAGTTGATAACGAATTTATCTCATGATTGCCTCCTCGTCCTCTGCATAGGTAATGAAAATGAACATAAATACATACATACAAATACTGGGAGGTTAATATAGGATTCTGAGAGGTTAATACAACTTCATATCATATGCCAATTGACCAATCAAAAGCCTAGAATTTTGCCAATCATGAGATAAAATAGAAGATTAATACTAATGATACTACTACCATTACTACTACAATGAGCCATACTACAAAGGAAAGAGGTGTGAAGGACAAAGATAATAACAACTGCACTTACTTTTATCACAAAACGTTCCGGTGCTTCCTGGCCCACACAGGCAGTTAAAGGTGTTCTGACCATCGATGCAGACGCCTCCACTCTGACAAGGGTTGTTCGTGCTCTCGCAATCCCTATTGCCTGAAAGACAGCAATCCATGTATAACGATGTGTAAATAAGCATAGCAAAGTCTAAAAGTAGTGTCTGGAGATGGGTAAAGCTCAGAAGGTGATTTTAGCAAATGTCATTGGCCTTGGTGGCCAGCTGAGTAAAGTACAATACAGACATTTAATTCTTGCCCAACTCGACCAGACGTCTGCCTGTGCCTGGTTGCACAAACATCCATGGAAACCATGTCACAAAATAAGCCAATCACAGCAATGTCTCATTTAGCTTGCAAATCAAAGCTAAGTTTAGTTGTAAGGTCATACATGCATCCATACCCAGGAAACTGAGTAGTAATCGAGCATACGGTTGTGCATTATGCTCGAGTTGCCCACGCATTTAGTGCAGGAATTAAATGTCTGCACTGAAGGCCACCTTTTAATGTGCTCTGCAACATCAACTAGTCATCTTAAAATCCTGAGATGTTTTCTAATCAAAGCTAAGCAGGGAAATGATAACTAGTTAACAAGTAAATATTCATATACAATATACTTCAACTGTTTTTTTGTATCTTAAAATGTGAGGAAGCTACTGAATAAGTCTCTAGTTGTATCATATTAAACATGACACGTGTTTATGAATTTGTCAAAAATACTGTTAAAAGATTCAAAAAAATTATAAAGTGATT
This sequence comes from Maea johnstoni, assembly GCA_963942565.1. Classification (NCBI taxonomy): domain Eukaryota; kingdom Metazoa; phylum Annelida; class Polychaeta; order Spionida; family Magelonidae; genus Maea; species Maea johnstoni. Next base: position 16,595,503 of record OZ012696.1, on the reverse strand, counting down.
TTTTTTCCTTTCGTTCAAGTTTTCTTTTTGAGTTAGAGAGTGAAGATATAGACATGGTTAAATTCTTTTTAAGTGTTTCACATGTTTCAGGTTTTTTTTCCTTTGCATGCGTTTCATGGCTCTGTTATACTTAATTTCTGTTTATGTTTCGAGTGAATAGTCTGTACGACTTTGTAAACTGCATACTGTAGAGTAAACTTTGCGAATTTACAGAAAATCAATTTTTGCATTTTTTAACTTCGCGAATTGGCTGCAACATGGAGTGCCAGCTATACACTTAAAGTGGCAGCACTAATCATTGCGAAATTTTATTTTGCGTCCGAGACTAAACACATAAAAAACCCAAAAGTTAAACTAACGCAATCTATTCTGAATTTACAGAATTTACAGCAAATAAACGTACTACTACTACTACTTACTATCACACGTTGCTGCAATAACCGCATCAGTTATCCTGTTTATAATCTTATAATTGTCAATCATGAACATGTTTTTGTTTTCAGGTTCGGAGGCCATGGCCATGGTTTCTTTGTTCGCCGGTCCCACCGGTACGGTTATCATGTGGATCCCGGATATCTTACACTTGACCGCCTCTATTAACGTATTCTGTGAATTGATATTCGAGACACCATCCGAAACCACAATGATCAGGTTCTTTGCATCACTCCTGTCCCCTTTAGGCGCTACAAACATCGTATCTCGCCCAACTTTGAGTGCATCGGCTGTATTGGTTCTTCCATTGCTGAATGGCAGTTCCTCAATGGCAAATTTGACGTCCTCTTTCGTGGTGTAGTCATCGAGGTAAAACTGTGGGTATGGTTTGTCCCCCCACGTCAGCACTGCAATGCGGGTCTCGTCATTGGCGATATTCATATTGTCAACGATGTTTTTGATAAACGGCTTGATGTGGTTTACGAAATATTCATGTTTGGTACTGCCCGATGTGTCCAATAGGAAAAGGAGGTCAATTACACTGCTGCATTCTGTAAGGTAAAATGTGTATTGCATGACTTTCTGTTACTATACAATTTGCACCATATCTTAGCCATAATGATACTTAAAACTTACATGAATGAATCGTAAAATTGTGTTTGCAAATCAAAAGACTTGTTGAGTTGTTGTTTATACGAAAACACTGTTGCCAAATAAAAGTAATAGTCCAACAATGCTCGCAGCAGCGAAATTCAGCCAGACAATTTTGGTGTTATATGTTGTGCAAACGAATAGTAGGCAAAGACATTTTAGGGATAAAATGTTATTCATGACCATATCAAGATTTCCCCTTTAAATATTTTTATAAAATCATTCTTAATTCCTGAATTATCATCAATAAAGCCATTGATCCTGACGACAATTGATGTCGAAATACTAATCTGTGCATTACTAAAAACTCTCCTTCAAATAGTTGGTAATATAATTATCAATTCCAAATTGTTAAAGATATGATCGACCCAAGACGATACTTTCTGGAGGAACTCTCAAGTGTGAGGGGTGTGGGCACTCACAAATCACAAATTTTACGGAAAAAAAGTACTTGGTAAATGGTCACCGCTACACAATGAACTACAGTCAATGTAATAAAATATGTTTGTCTGATCTGTCTACTACAAAAATGGTGCTTATGAAAATATAAGGGTACTAAACTGTCATTATACCATGGCTCCACCTTAATAGGTCTCTGTTCTGCTTTGTATAATGGACAACCACCTAGAATAATCCTAAAATCAACACGTATCTAGACCATTTTGTATATAAGTTTATTTGTATGTTATCTTATTTCAATACCTTACTTTTGTATCACCATACAGTCAATAAAAGATATATATAGAGCAATTAAAGTTATAAAAAATAAAAATAAAGTTCAAAAAACTTACTTCGCTCGCAGTGTTTTCCAGTAAAACCCTTATGACACTTGCACTCATACTTGTTGATTGAGTCAATGCAGGTTCCTCCATTGCGGCAAGGGTTGCTTGCGCACTCGTTGACCTCTGAAATGAGTATCACATGACCATCGATCAATCACGGCATCTTGATAACCAGCAGCTTCAACTAGTGATTTGCGAATTTCTGTTATTCTGAAATACTTACTCAACCCATCAATGCCCACAGCGTCCAAAACCAGCTTAACAATCTTGACTAAATTTTGCAGAGAAAATCACAATTCGGAAAAAAATTGATGTATAAATAGTAATCAGTACATCACCAACAACTCTCCTCCAAATAGTTGGTAAAATAATTGTCAATTCCGAATGTATTGTTAAAGATATGATCGACCCAAGACGATAGTTGCTGGAGGAACTCTTAAGCATAAATGGTTTAGCATATACGAAAAGGTTGTCAGCAATGCCTATATTTTAGTTAGGGGCAACAGTCCCTATTCAAAGCGCCCCTTGTGAGGAATGATGGAACTAAGACTGCATGCCTGCCACGATTCTGTATATGAATACTGACATTGTGCCAATGGAAAGTTTTAATAATATCTGGCTGGACCACACTGTACTCTAAAACACCCTGTATCAGCATCTTTATGGAACATTTGAAAGGGAAATGTTATTACTATCTTATCACATTACTATGCAAGAAAAAAAAGGTTGCAATAGTAAGAGTGTGCTCACTTTATATAACAAGCCAGATCTGAAGCGGACTATCTCATCATAAACCAATTATAAGATATCCGTTGTAGCACTTACAAAGAAAGTCAAGGTGCAGCGAATAAAATTGTTGTACTAGATTTTATAGGAGATTGCAGAGAACATCTTTAGGTTCCGTGCAACATAACTTTTCACTATGTCAAATTGTCAAAGATCCGTATATGCTGTTGAATAATTGATTTTTAGTGTAACAATTTTCCCTAATTTTTCGTTTTTGGTTTTTTCCGTTTCTAATTTTTCCAAAGAGAGGACATATGTTTTTTCCGTTTCTAATTTTCCCGTTTTATGTAGATGTTTAGCATTGGTATATCAAAGAGTAAATATTAATGGGCAAGGACAAATGTAATACTAAACTATTAAACAAAGGTCAGGATTTCTCTGTATTTTCTCTGTGTTTATTAAGTCCGAACATGTACTGTATTGTTTTTTCCTGTATTGTTCATTCCTGTTTGAAAGCATTCAGGGAAAAACAGGGGAAAAAAATCATGGAAAAATTAGCCATTCGACAGTGTTTTTGTTCTTACCGTTACAGATAGCTCGTTGCACATCAGTTATGATTGAGTTGATGGTTGAAAAGTCAGTCACTCGTAACATATTCATATCATCCGGATCACTGGCTGTGCCATTCAGTTCCGATTCGAATGATTTATCATTTCCGATGGCGACCACGAGTAGCGTTATTCCGTCGCCCGAGTTCCGGGCGTAGCGGGCCTCCCGCAGGGTGTACGCCCTATCGTTGGACTTGCCATCAGTGATAATAACACCAACGTTTTTGGCCTTTTTGATATCGCCATTATTGGGCGTGAACATGGTGTTCCTCATGAAGTGGATGGCCTCCCCTGTGTTGGTTGTCCCGCCTGTCCAGCGAAACTCTGTGGCATTGTACACCTTCGCCTTTGTCGTATACCTACAATGGCATAAGCAAATATGTCACAAACAATGAAAAAGTACAGTGGAAGGGTGTAGGAAAAGTGGAAGCGTCACATTGATATCTTATATATGCTGCAATACGCATAGTGCAACATTGTGAAGTTGGAAATATTAGATCCACCTTGACCACGCGCATCATTCAGATTTGGTTGTACACCGTGAGACATTTAGGTACCACAACATGCACGTACGTGTGTCTATATATGTACGTATGGTTATCAACTGACCACGTGTAAAAATAATTGTGACTATATACGCATGGCGAATACAAAATAGAACAAATGATAACGGATCGTAATATTAGCGTATCAGACCCAATCGTTAAAGTCGCTAATATTACTTTCACGTTAATATTTCGAACTTTACAGTATGTTGGATATGCATGGCATGGCCTGGTATGATAGTATTAGTTATCCTTGATATGAGATTAGTATACGGCCAGATGTCTGCGAGAGCCAGTGATAATGCACAGGGCAAGCAGGCGGAGTTGATGATTATATAGGTTATCCTTGCTGTGTGGATGGTATATGGCAAGATGTTTGTTAGAAGCCAGCAGTATTGGAAGGGGCCATCGGCCAAGTTCGCTACCAATTGCTGGATACAGACATCGGCCATGTACATGTACCATTTTCACAACAAGGATAACACGTTTATCATCAGTGTTTTTTCTTCATTTCAAATTGTACAACAATATAATTATCTCTCGTTTGTGTATAAGCATGAAAACATGTAATAACAAACAAACTAATGGTATTTGTACGATATTTACAAGCAGTACCAGATTAGGCAACAATTTTCCATATGCAAATACAGTTTTAATCCCAATTAACAAACATATCAATAAGTTCATCACATAGTTCGACACAAGATGTCATGAAAGTATTTTTTCATTACTCTTACTATCATATTCTTCAGTTTTAATAGAGCTAGGGGTGTTAGTACGATGGACCAAGTGTGAAAGAGAATATATTTAAATATATTTTTTCACCACCGTATTTTGGGGGGAGAAAATATATTTAAATATATTTTCACCACCGTATTTTGGGGGGAGAAAATATATTTAAATATATTTTCAACACCGTATTTTGTTGGGAGAAAATATATTTAAATATATTTTTACCACCGTATTTTGTTGGGAGAAAATTTATTTAAATATATTTTCACCACCGTATTTTTGTGTGAGGAAATATATTTAAATATATTTTCTCCCCCGAAAATACGGTGGTGAAAATATATTTAAATATATTTTCTCCCCCCAAAATACGGTGGTGAAAAAAAATATTTAAATATTTTCTCCTTCACACTTGGTCCATCGTATGTTAGTATTAGAACATACTCATTCAAGTGAAACTGAAGTTTGTGGGTATCGGCAAACGTCTCTATCCCGACCTGGCTGCCCCGCCCAATGTCCAGACCAAGGATGATCTTCTTCACGAACTCTTTGACCTGCGTGAACTTCGCTTGAGACATGCTTCCTGAAGCGTCCAGGGCGAAAACAACATCCACGTCTGGTTCCCGGCAAGCTACAAGGCAAGGAGAAATGCTGGTTTAGAAATGCTGGACCTTTTTTTTGATATACAACACCGCCTAGATAAGAAAATTAAGATAAAACATACAAACGAATAAAATGACGTACTCAATGATTAAATACAATACATTCTAACAATAGAAATTGCTCTATACAATAATATATGATACGAGAACGTCTTCTAAAGTAAATTTAGTGCGATTCAACATTGAAATAAATATGAAATACTCACTCATTTCACAGTTCCTCCCAACTCTACCTACTGGGCATTCACACACGTAGTCGTTGATTAAATCATAGCATGTGCCTCCGTTCTGACAGGGCCGCTTGCTGCATTCTTTCGCATCTAGAATAAAACACACAATTCATCATTATGCGGCAGAGTGCAAGTTTAATCCAAGTAAGAATTGAAATCAGCAGTAACAGAGCAATAAGAAATATGCTTTTTATATATAAAAAAAAACAATCTGCTTAATCCGGACTTGTGGGGACCCGAAATTTCTGTCCGGATTAGACAAAATCCGGATTATGCATATAGGAGTTATATGTACAGGAAGGGACTGGGACCTTCCAATTTGTCCAATTTAGACCAAAATCCGGATAAAACATGTCCGGATTAAGCAGAGTTGCCTGTATCTTTACTTTAACTGCATTTAATAAATACTCAGGGCGACATTTGTTATTTTGCAACTATTTTGACTGCTCATTGGTGTCTTTTTGCTTTCCAAGTCCTTATACTAGTGCACGCAGGTCCATTTTGAACGAGGTCACATAATTAATTCTTTAATTAATTCTTTAATTATAGTTGATTTAGTTTTTATGATAACATGAGTAATACCGATGGGAACATTTGAAAAAGCTTCCTTGATTTCAATAGTTGCAATTATTGCTCATGAATTCAATAGGTAATCTCGATGGGACTATAACGATTCCATATTTTGTGGTATTTTATTCTTTATTGTTTCATACCAAACATAGTGCGTCTTTTTTTGGGATAAAAATTCTGTTTGGAAGTCATTGCTTAAAGAACGATATTACTATAGGTAGAGATGTTTCCTTTTCTTTTAATAATGTGTAATTAACGTTACGTCTGTGGGTATGGTGCCGTCCTGGTAATTGTGGTACTGTATAACTGGTTAATTTGGCGTGTACTTAAGTTGGCGTTCTTTTCAGAAAAGTATTTTTCCTGTATTTATTTTGGCGTCTGGAGCAGTCAGAACAACGCCATCTTTATGTAGACATATTTTTTATGTGATCTTTATTTTGGCGTTGACGGGCATTCGCCAAAAAACGCCAAATTAAAAACCACGCCAAATTAACCAGTTATACAGTATATGGTCAGAAGTGAAGAAACTAAGCATATTCGGGTCGAATGTGGTCTGAAAATGCCTATGAGATATAGAAATCTAGAATTGGATGCGTAAAGCTGATTGAAGGCTATTTGCCCTTTTATGTTTACTTTCCCTTGGGTATGAACTACGACGGGACCGATTAATTTACGTACCATTGCAAATAGTCTGTCGCAGAGGTTCAACATAGTTGTTAGCGGCAGAAACATTCCCGATGTGAATATAATTCCTGTCATCCGGATCACTGGCGACCTGAGCGAGCTCCGGTACGTCCAGCCAGTTGCCAAGGCCAATGGTGATCAGGGTAATCCCGGCGTTCCGGGTCGAAGCGGCTTGCCGTACGGTGCGGTTCGGGTAGGACGATCGACCGTTGGTGATGAGCAGGCCGATCTTGCGCTTGTAGCTGCGCGCGCCGGCGGCCGGCTGGAACACCTGGTCCCGCAGAACTCGCAGCGCCTCGTGCGTGTATCTCCCGCCCTTCCCGCCTCTGTACTTCAAGTTCCGTATTTCCTCCAGCACCGCGTTGACACTAGTGTACTGGTTGAGAGGAATCCTGGAAAATAGTGAATTATATTTAAACATGCCCTACTGCAAAATAGCTTCCTAATTTCGCTAATGAAAACTTATCATGAGAATTAATAATGTTGACAACCGTGGTTCGTTTGGAAGCCTTTAATAAATGTCAATTTTGATATATATATATATATATATATATATATATATATATATATATATATATATATATATATATATATATATATATATATATATATATATATATATATATTTTGATATATGTATATATATATATATATATATATATATATATATATATATATATATATATATATATATATATATATTGATATATATATATATATATATATATATATATATATATATATATATATATATATATATATATATATATATATATATATATATATATATATATATATATATATATATGAATATCATTACATATATATATATATATATATATATATATATATATATATATATATATATATATATATATATATATATATATATATATTTATATATATATATATATATATATATATATATATATATATATATATATATATATATATATATATATATACATACGTACATACATACATACATACGTACATACATACATACATACATACATACATACGTACAAACGTACATACATACATACATACATACATACATGTACATGCATTCCAAGGAAATCTAAAAATAGTATCTTACGTCTTAATGACTTCTCGCTTGAAGGTGATGAGCGCTATTCTCCAGCTGTAGATATTCACTTCTAGCTGTTCTACCAAGGCGATGAGGAATCGTTTTACTTGTTCCCATATATCACGCATGTTAGCCGACATATCCAGGACAATGGCCAGGTCACTTGTCTCAGCACACGCTGCAAAAAATGATTGCTCTTGTAATCAGTATATATATACACACACACATATATATATATATATATATATATATATATATATATATATATATATATATATATATATATATATATATATATATATATATATATATATATATATATATATAAATATATATATGAATATATATATATATATATATATATATATATATATATATATATATATATATATATATATATATATATATATATATATATATATATATATATATATATATATATATATATAAATATATATATATATATATATATATATATATATGAATATATATATATATGTATATATATATATATATATGTATATATATATATATATATATATATATATATATATATATATATATAAAAAATATATATATATATATATATATATATATATATATATATATATATATATATATATATATATATATATATATATATATAAAAATATATATATATATATATATATATATATATATATATATATATATATATATATATATATATATATATATATATATATATATATATATATATATAGTATGTTCATATGATAAATTTCATTATTCCACTTTTTGATGTACAAACATACTATTGGAATTAAAGTTGACCACCTTTTGTGATAATTTGTTATATTTTCAATATTTTGGTGAAAAGGAGGAGGGTTTGTAATACTGAAGATATTACTGATTGATAACACATAAAGTGAGGAGTTTTCGTAAAGTTTGATCGGTGATATTTCAGAATGGATGATTTTAGCTTTTAGTTTAGTTACCTACCAAAAGGTGGCAGTTAAAGCTGAATTGCTGCTATTTTCTGCCAGACCGTAGCAGGAGTGATCGTTCTCCATAAAAGAGGATAAATTTAGTGTAAATCTCATTCTCAAATGTCGCTTAACTCACCTCCGAACCGAAGCGAACTCATCGTTCTTCATCAGAGAGGATATATTATGTGTATATCTCTTCCTCAATTAGGGATATGGTCTTCATATTTAAACAATCTGTATTATTCTAAGTACCGGTCTTATGCTTATATTTAGGCGTTCTTCCTTTTTTCATCTTTTATTTCCATCTTATATTGTTATCAGCTTTGTAACTCATGATTACAGCAAATGAATGTACTATAGTACAGCCATCTAATTCCTGCACCAGTCAACCGGACGTCTGCCAATGCCTGGTTGTACAAACACCCAGGGACAACAACCCAAAGAAATAAACCAAGCTCCTAATGACCCACGTAGCCTGGGAAGAAAAGCTACTTTGAGTTGTGAGGTCATCCATGCATCCATACCCAAGAAACTGGGTGGCAATTGGGCATGCGGTCGTGTATTATGCCCAGTCTGCCCAGGCATTTAGTGCAGGAATTAAATGTAGGCACTGTACTACTAATTTCTCAAATGTCGCTACTCACCAGCGGGACCGTAGCAGAAGGAGTTTTCGTTCTCTAGGATCATCACTCTTTCCAGCTTGTCAAAGTCCATGACGTCATGGACGTAGCGGTCCACCGGGTCGCTAGCGATGTCGGCCAGCGTGTTTTTGTTGATGTTCGCGCCCACGCCGACGGCGTAGATCTTGACGCCGCGCCGCTTGGCCTCGGTCGCGTTCCCCGCGGTCCACCTCCTCATGTCCGCCACGTGGTCCGGCTCGTTGTTCTCCATATTAGGCTCCCCATCAGACAATACAATGCAGATATTGATGGCATTGGAGCGATCGCCCCTGAAAGGGTTGAAGACGTCACGAATCATGACGGATAGAGCCTTGGGGGTGTTGGTGGCTTGGTCGAGGAACTTCTCGTTGCTGATGGCCGCTAGTAGGCTGGCTTTGTCCTTGCCGTCGTCCAGATAGTGGGTGACCTTCACGTCGTTGCTGAAGATGATGACGCCGAATCTATTGTCGTTGTTTTTCTGTGATACTTGGTCTATTATTCGCATGACGAAGGTGCGCACTGCCTTCCAGTTCTCCAGCCCGATGCTCCCGGAGGAGTCCAGCACAAACACGATGTCAGAACAGGGCTTGGGCCCAGCTGGGGAGAGAGAAAACAAAGAGAATCTTAGAAGTTAACCACATCAACATTGGCGAGGGTACTGTATAACTGGTTAATTTGGCGTGTATTTAAGTTGGCGTTTTTTTCAAAAAAATATTTTCCCTGTATTTATTTTGGCGTCTGGAGCAGTCAGAACAACGCCATCTATATGAAGACATACTAAAACTGTATTTCAATGCGATCTTTAATTTGGCGTTGATGGGCATTCGCCAAAAAAACGCCGAATTAAAAACGTCGCCAAATTAACCAGTTATACAGTATTGTATTGTATTGTATGTTTATTGACTGTTCTTGCAATAGAAAAACATCATACATGTTACAATAACATCGTTTTCATAAAACATAAAGTATGTGTTTATTGACTGTTGTTGCAATAAAAAAAGTCATACATGTTACAATAACATCGTTTTCATAAAACATAAAGTATGTGTTTATTGACTGTTCTTGCAATAGAACAAAATCATACATGTTACAATAATATCATTGATATCATTTTCATAAAACATAAAGTATATTTCTATTGACTGTTCTTGCAAAAGAACGAAATAATACGTTACAATAGCATTATTTTCATCATTTGAATAAAACAATAAGTATATTTTTACTGACTGTTATTGCAAAAGAACAAAATCATACGTGTTACAATAACACCATTTTCATAAAACATAAAGTATTAATATAACTAACTTGAACATATGTTACAAACAAGATATTATTCGACACCTTACCATCAGTTATGATGCAACTACACTAGCACTTATGAAAAAGTATAACTGGTTAATTTGGCGTGTACTTAATTTGGCGTTTTTTGTTTCAAAAAATAATTTTCCCTGTATTTATTTTGGCGTCTGGAGCAGTCAGAACAAAGCCATCTTTATGTAGACATATTTTTATGCGATCTTTAATTTGGCGTTGATGGGCATTCGCCAAAAAACGCCAAATTAAAAACCACGCCAAATTAACCAGTTATACAGTATACTGTCAGTGCTTACATTATCAAAATATTTACATTATGAGTAGAGTCTCTGTTCTCTATGCAATTTTCACATCCTCAAACTAATCCTACCTATGTCTAGTAGGATATTCTTGTTACATTACGTCTGTTGCTCTCTTCTACACGGGACAGATCCCTATACTAGTATTCATGAAATATGTTTTGCACCCGGGTGCCTGAAATTGGGCTGTGCACAACTTCATGCATGGAATCTTTCGCATGCATAAACAGATTGTTTCATTTTCATGGATGAAAATGAAATTTCCATGCATGAAAGTAAAACGTTCATGAATGAAAATTTTGCCCAGAATTTCATGGGTGAAAACTCCATGCATGAAGTTGTGTACAGCCAAATTACCCATGAAAATTTCTGGGGCGAAAAATTATGCCAGGGGCGAACTTTTCATTTACATGCAAGGAAATATGAAATTTCCATACATGAAAATAAAAAACATGAAACAATCATGCCACATTTTTTCCATGCATGAAACTTATTGTACGAGAGCTTATTCTCCAGAGTTTATCATAGATTTAGAAAGTGTGTCTTTAGGATGTTCTCCCATTAACACATAGTGAGTGTCTGTCTGTGTCTGTGTGGTGTAAATTCAGCGCCTTTCAATAGCTTATTTATGAAGAATGACAGTGTTATGTCGAAAGTTTCTCGACTAATTTTTGAGAAAGGTATTAACCCTTAATATGTCCAATCAAAACAAGTAAACTTGCTAATACTATTAAAATAATGATGTTTGTGTACATGTGTGCATATATGTATGTATGCATGCATGTATTTGTATGTATGTATGTATGCAACATGCTTGCAAGCATGCTTGCATGCATGCATGCTTGTGTGTATGTATGTGTAACTTTGCATGCATGTTTGTATTTATGTAGTATGTATGTTACTATGTGGGTGGGTATGCATGTATGTATGTATGTATGTATGTATGTATGTACGTATGTCTTTTTGTATGAATGTAAATATGCATGAATGTATGTGTTTGCATGAATGCACGTATGGTTGCATGCATACATACATGGCCACACACTTGCACAAAAGCAAGTGGATTGACATTGAGGCTGATAGTACATGTATCTAAAAGTGAACAGGATGTGTTATGTTCCTACTTTATTGTACTGCAATATTGCAGAAAAGATGCATTTTCTTTGTGTTATACGTGCCCGTATGTGTTTATTCTTTTTCGTTGGTGTGTGTTGATAAGAAATGAAAAACATGCGTTCTGCAAAAATTAAAAAGAAAGTTCTTACTTTGCCTTTTTATTCTTTCGACCACTTGGTCCACATCTCCTAACTGGTACGCAGCGCTGGCTGACCAGAGACTGGCCAGCGCAAGGAGGGCGAACGTCCATCCCATACTGAATAGACCTGAAAACAACAAATACGACAATGACGCAACATGACGTGTGCAATCACCACGTGGATTAAGCATAAAAAACTAATACATACGCATGCACATACATACATATAGACATGTAAACATACATATACATACATACGCAAACACATACTTACATATACAGGGTCCCAGATTAAATGCAATCCTCCCCTTTTTCCAATATTATTTTTTTAAATCAGCTTTATTAAAATTGAAAATGACTTCATGGCATGTTTAAATAGAATGATATCTTATAGATAACCTGTTTTAGTTTCAACCAAATCTGATCATCCATGTCAAAGTTGTGAGGCAAGATCTGACAAGCATTTCACTCCAACACAATGTAAAACCCACGGCGAAGACACGTTTTGAGTGCCATTTACCCTGCAGTCAGAGCCGCATGCTAAAATGCAGGCCTGCATTTGAAATTTACATTGTGTTGGAGTGAAATGATACAGGGGTCCGACTTTGTCTCTTAGCTTTGGCATGGATGATCGGATGTGCTTGAAACTGCAACATAACTTGTCCTTCTCTTCACCCATGAATTCATTGTTCAAGTCTTTAAGCTGTTTTGAAAAAAGATTTTGGAAAAAGGGGAGGATCTATATATATATATATATATATATATATATATATATATATATATATATATATATATATATATATATATATATATATATATATATATATATATATATATATATATATGTGTGTGTGTGTGTGTGTATGTATATATGTATATATGTATGACACCCTTGGATCTATATTTGCTTTCTTTTATGTTTTCATTTCTGAAGACACACGCCTGATAAGAAGTGTATTTGGCCACTCATAGGTTAACTAACTTAATGGTTTGTAATCGCTCCAATGTACTTGTGCA
>OZ012696.1:16563501-16582082 GCA_963942565.1 Maea johnstoni | reverse complement strand
AAACGATTAGCCGCTGATACTTTCAGGAGTGACAGATTCAACATATTTTCACTTCGATTGCCATCTGAGAAGGTTTTCCCATCACTGACCTTACAAATTACATTTCTAACCATCTAGTCCTTGATAGTGGTATTTGTAATACAAAAACTAACCATTGTTTAGAATGAGCACATCCATGTATCATCCAAACAAGAATACGTCAATGTAGATGCCATATATATATATATATATATATATATATATATATATATATATATATATATATATATATATATATATATATATATATATATATATATATATATATATATATATATATATATATATATATATATATATATATATATATGTATATATATATATATGTATGTATATATATATATATATATATATATATATATATATATATATATATATATATATATATATATATATATATATATATATATATATATATATATATATATGTATATATATATATATATGTATATATATATATATATATATGTATATATATATATATATATATATATATATATATATATATATATATATATATATATATATATATGTATATATATATATATATATATATATATATATATATATATATATATATATATATATATATATATATATATATGTATATATATATATATATATATATATATATATATATATATATATATATATATATATATATATATATATATATATATGTGTGTGTGTGTGTGTGTGTGTGTGTAACACAGCTATGCATATATCCCTCTTGGTAATATTGGCTGCCACTTTTGTCTTACCTTTAGTCTGTGCTGTTGTTCCTGTATATAAACCAAGGACCACACCTCTAACCTGTGTTATTTCTTAGCTAAACATGCACCGAGCAATGTGCCAACCCTCAATACCGAACTGCTGCTCCCACGCTATGAGTAGTAGGGTAGAGTGCAGGCTGATGGAGTCTCGACTGGATTTCTTTGATCCTTATCTTCGAAAATAGAAGTAGTAAGGTACGCTTGCGGTTTGGAAACACGCCCAACCAAGGACCCAGTAATGCTTTATTCTGCCTCGCCTAAAATATCATTTCGACAAGCTTATTCCTTGGAAGTTGATCAAAGTAATACGAGACGTGTATCTCTAATTCTCGACAGTTAGGTAAACCTACAGTGCCAACATTCAATTCCTGCACTAAATGCATGGGTAACCCGGGTATATTACACGACCTCACGCCTGATTGCCACCCAGTTCCATGGATGGGCATGGATGCATGGATGACCTCACACCTAAACGTTACTCTGATTCGCGAGCTACGTGGGTCACGGATAGTTATTGACATGTTATCCATGGGTGTTTGAACAACCAGGCAGACGCCCGGTCGACTGGTGCAGGAATTGAATGTCAGTACCGTACTTCCGCCTGGATGCCCCAGCAGATAACACCAGTTCTGTCACCCAGCTAGAAACATCCAGCTAGGAAAATTCTTTCAAAGTGCAATAATAATGTATTAGTTTAAATACACTTTGCTCCGGACTGCCCTGCTGTAATGTTAAGTTTCAAATCTCGAATCTAAATCTAATCTTCCTTTTATACACACCTTGACAGACTACTGGTGAAGGTACCTGATAATTTTCTCCGCTGTCGCCTGCCTTTCCACCTTATTCTCCGTGGTATAAATATAATTATTTCCAGGCCTATGATATTATTTCCTTTACGACACTCATGCTATCAACAGCATATTCCAATAGGTTATTAAAATTCTTCTTTTGATGACTTCTGGTCAAGAAATTTAAGTTAATACAATAATGAACCTTACTATAACATAATTCTGTCCTTATGGAGTCTTGTCTAGTTTTCCAAGCATGCGACTCACGTAAAGGGGCCAGGCCCAATTCAATAAGCTTATTCAAATGGCCTCAATGGCGAAATAAAGCGGGGCACACACCTCCTTTATAGGGCATGATAATACGAGTGGTACCCGGCTCTTATTACATAGAACAGACAGCTGGCATGTGGTAGTGTTAGAATTAGTTATCTGGCTTATTTCAGAGCGGTCAATGCAAGAAAAATGCTTACCCAACAGAACGTTTGACTGGATAAACAGGTTCTCGATGTTCATTTCACTTAGTAGGTACCTTTCTTAGAAGCAAGAAGATTCTTAAAAAATGAATCTCGAATGTGTATGTACGTATGTTTGTATGTATGTTTGCATGTAAGTATGTATGTATGTATGTATGTATGTATGTATGTATGTATGTATGTATGTATGTATTATTGTATGTATGTATATATGTATGCATGTATGTATGTATGTTTGCATGTAAGTATGTATGTATGTATGTATGTATGTATGTATGTACAATGTAATATATGAAGACGTGGGACGTATCGCGATTAGCATCAGTAATTGAAATATTACAGCAAATAAACGTATTATTATTATATTATTATTATTATTTATTATTATTATTATTAGTACCTGGTATATGTTTACCATTGGGTACGATCGGGTTGATAGTGACACCAAAACACCAAGAAGTTTCAATGCGGTACTTATTGGCGTTGGATTTAGCTAGCCCATAATCCGACTTAAAGTTCATAACAGTTTTAGATTGGATTTACGTTGGCAAATCTTAACTTTATTGAAATGTGATATTTTCAACATAGACGATTATTGCTTGTGATATGATTGGCGATGTATATGAATCACCATTTAGAAGTGGCGTAGCCAGCCTAGATTTCTAGGCTGTCGTATGTATTTTTTAGTTCTTGCTTTTTTCTGTTACGAGGTACCATATAGTCTAGGTGACCATAGTTGTCAATTTAGTGTGCACTTATCTCACCAGGGAATAGAGGACTCAGTAAGAGTATGAAACCTCTAGAGATAGGAGGATCAGGTGGTGCCATCTATCTACAGTGCCGACATTTAATTTCTGCACTAAATGCGTGGCTGCCCGGGCATAATACGTAACCGCACGCCACCCAGTTTCCTGCCAATGGATGCACGGATGACCTCGACACTGAACTTATCTTTGATTCGCAAGCTATGTGGTCATTGATGTGCTTCGCCAATTTTTTGACGTTATCCACGGTTGTTTGTACAACCAGGCACTGACAGACGTCTGGTCGACTGGTGCAGGAACAAAATGTCTGTACTGTACCTTACCTGGAACTACACCACACTTATATCTATGACACAACTGACAGGGTTGCTCATAGTTATTGTGCTGCCTTATGATATACCTGTTTTATGTTAATATCGCAGTCTACGTCTAGCCAGCACATACGAGTGAATATTCCGGTATGATTCATCATGATAGGTTTATTCACGTGTGGTGGCATAACATATAGGTGCAGTTGTGTTTGTCTAATATGGCTGAATCGAATAGGTAGACGCCCACTGGTACAAGAGATCTGAGTCGAAACTTCTATTATCTTTCTTCTCAATCTCTTAATTGAGCGGCAGCACCATTTTAGGGATGTGCATTGATAAATTCCAGAATGTAGACTATTAGCATGTAATGTACACTGCATGAGCCCATTGCGCCCATTGCTGTTGTAGTGGATTCCCACTGTGTGATGGTCACATTGTTGCCATTGTTGTGGAAATGCTCTATCAAGCGGTACATAATAAGTCTTTTTGTTTGACTGATTTATATCTCTCCACATCTTGAGCACTCAATCGCGTAAAGAGTGGTGCACCGACAAAATATGTTTGTGCGTATCCTGTATCTGTGGTTATTCAGTGCGGACATTACATACACACTCCCATTGTTCTATTGTTATATATATACGTGCTCTGCGGCATTTTTTGTGTTTATGCTGATCTCATCTGTTTTTGCCCGGGTTATTCAAGGGCATGGTGTCGTATGATATATCTATTGACTGTAAATGTCATTACAAAAAATAGACAAAATAAACAAAATAGTAAACAGGAGTGCATAGAACAAAATGTGTGGGAGGAAATATATCAAAGAGATAACTTCAACCATAGTAAATCAACAGGAAGAGAAAATCAAACAGGAATCATCATAAACCACCGTATATATATATCGTCATATCGCTAGGAAGGCGCTATTTTGCATTACCAAGGCTTGAGTTGACGGATTCCGCGCCAACATAGTCTTATATACACATGGTATAGAACCAACTCTTATTGTTTCTTCAATGACATCGGCACATATCCATATACCCATATATCTATCATTATTTCATCTTGATTTTGTTCTTACCAGGTGGTTTCTCAGATGTTTGCATCTCCTGAAACCTCGTATCAGAGATGTTTGTAGAATAGGGCGAGTTCAGCGTGACCTAATTGTCAAGGATGTCCATATTGGAATTGTAATTGACAACCCTGAGAGTCTAAACGGTGGTATATTTTAGCTACAGTGCCTGCATTTAATTTAAGTGCTTGGCTTATAGTTTTGACATGTTATCTGTGGGTGGGTGTACAAGCAGGCACTGGCAAACGTCCGGTCCACTGATGCAGGAATTAAATGTCTGTACTGTAAGCCAGAACATCCCATTGAAGGACCTTGTCTAGACTTTGGTATATTTTAGCTACTAGAATTACTTCCCCTTTGAATAAAAGGTACGTGGGAAGAAGCGCTGCCCGAGGGCCTGTATGAAAATACCAACTGTAATTGGTCTAGTGTGCGGTGAAATATGATTATACCCAGTAATCTGAAACACGCCAGTAATCCGCCTCTGCCAACCACTATCATAAGGCTAGGGTAGGCAAAGTTCTCTATTGAATTTGAAATTGTTGTTTTTGTGACTAGCCGGTTTCAAGTGGCGTAGGAAACGGGAATACCCGGCGAAAACCAGCGCTTAACCCCAAGTCACAGGCAACTTTCTCACATGCCCACATGGTGGGATTCGAACCCGGGCAGTGGTGAGAGACAGCTAGCAGTCAGTTCTGTACTAAATCCTTTACGTACAACTAGATCCTGACATACATGCTCAAGGAAAAAACACTACGTTTCCCACTTTTTACATAAGGTTCTCCAATAGAGTTTTGCGATAAATAAACATAAATCAGACCTAGCATCAATTGTTTCTAGTGGCAACACTCCCCACTCGCCGGATAGATGTGTGGGGGTATGTAATAATGATAATAATAGTGATAATAATAAGAAGAAGAAGGAGAGGAAGAAGAAGAAGAATGATAATAATAATAATGCTAAGAATAAGAATAATAAGAATGATAAAATCTTTATCAAAAGTCTCACTCAGTATGGATAAACATATTACAGACGGGTAAAACATGCGTTTCAATATACTGACCACTCTTGAAAGCGTTATGAGAGACATTAAAGCAAATTATTAGTACATACCACACATATATGTTAATTCATTAACACATTTTTAAAATCTTTTAAAAGTTTACAAGACACATTCAGTGTCCCTGTGGTTTCATCGATTCAGATCGTCTCATCTCTAGGATGGGTAGCTTGCACATTGCTTGACATTATTACCATCACTTAGTATTGTTTTGAATTTCTGCTCCCCTGAGAAGTATGAAAACCCTTGGATTGACTCCTCTAGTCTTGTAAATAGAGTTGATCCAGGAATGGCCACCAACATTAACTGCAGTCGCCGCTATCTAGAAGCTGCACACGTCATCCCCTTTATACAAACCCATCTGCTGCTGGCGGCTTATTTGGCCAATACAAAATGATGCAAAATACTGGCCATGAAAAATGACCGAAACCCTGGCACATGGGTACTCATCTGAGAGTAGTCAACGAGAGCTATCCAATAATACCAACAAGACAGGGTTAACTAAAGAGGGTTTTCAAAGATATTTGCGTCCTTGTCGTTTGGAAGAAAGTAGCATCAGTATTGGAAGGGCTAAATGTTTTTTCTATAAATTATTGTTTGGATCTTTGATGTTTTTGACAATAACTTGAAAATAAAGAAGTTTTACGACGTATTTGAGAGAGTTGTTGATGGAGTCTTGATTATAATTTCTCCTTCAAATATTTTCCCAACTATGCTTTTACCTAAAAAATTTCACCAAATTTGTCAGGCCGCATTTGGCCGCTGTGAGCATTGGAAGGGTTAACCCTTATGCTGCTAGTGGCTAATTTGATCAATTCAAAATAATGTGAAAAAAGCTGAAAAATGACCGAAACCCTAGCAAATGGGTACTCATCTGAAAGTACTCGATGAGAGCTTTCCAATGGATACCAAGATGATAGGGTTTAGATGGTTTTGAGTTCTTGTGCCTTAGACAAAAGTAGTCTCAGCATTGAAAGGGTTAAAGACGACCTCTGGTATTGATAGTCGAGCCATTGCACCCCGCACACACCGGTACATACTTATCCACAGGTCGCCTAGGCGCAGTATTGTTGAGTCATTCCGATAGGAACGTGAATTATAAGGTACAAAGAGAAAAAAATCTCTACACATTACAGAGACGGCTGGAAATAAGAGCGCAAAACGTGAGGTGGCTGAGATTGATGGTGTAATACTTCTCTCCTTGGAGGAGGGATTCGGTTATAGGTAGGCTGTCTACGTGCTATAAAACACTTGTAAACAGAACCCTGTAGTATACCGTCATGAACAGCTACAGTGCCGGAATTTAATTTCTGCACTAAATGCGTGGGCAGCCGGGGCATAATACACGACCTCAAGCCCAATTGCCAACCCATTACCTGGGCATGGATGCTACCACAACTGAACGTAGCTTTGATTCGCACGCTGCGTGGGTCATTTATGTGCTTGGCTTGTTTTGTTGACATGTTATTCATTGGGTGTTTCTTATGCTGGTCTCCCACATACGAATTTTTTAGGTGCGAATTAAAAAGTCGTAGGTTTTCGTGTGTTGTCGTGATTTATCGCGGTTGTTCGCAGTGAGTCTTAGGTTTTCGTAGACAATGCTGCGAATTTAAAAAAGAGTTGTTCATGTAAAACTTTTGGGTGCGACAAAAATTCTGTCGTAGGGAAGTATTTTTTGGCGAACATTATTGTACATTGTCGAATATGCTGTCGCAACATATGATGTTGTAGTCGTACATCAATCGTATATGCTGTCGTGGGATGTCGTATAATTTCGTGGTTAAACGTACATATATAACGAATGTGGAAAACACCAATTTTATAGCCAATTCGAGGCTTTAATCGTAGACTTGAGATCGTGTAGGTTCGCACATTAGATTCGTATGTGGGAGACCAGCATTACAAATAGACACGGGCAGACGCCCGGTCGATGGTGCAGGAATTAAATGTCTGTACCCTATCTGTGGAAAAGACCTCCTTCAGATGAATGCATATTATATATAGTATTTGAGGAGGATTGTTAACCAGAAGACGAACAATAACTCTCCTTCAAATACTGTATAACTGGTTAATTTGGCGTGTTCTTAAGTTGGCGTTTTTTTCAAAAAGGAATTTTCCCTGTATTTATTTTGGCGTCTGGAGCAGTCAGAACAACGCTATCTTCATGTAGACATATTTTTAGGCGATCTTTAATTTGGCGTTGATGGGCATTCGCCAAAAAACGCCAAATTAAAAACCACGCTAAATTAACCAGTTATACAGTACTTCAGATAACTTAAGTCTTTATTCACAAGTCAATGTCAACATTATCATGGATCCAGACAACAATATCATGGATCCAGACAACATTATCATGGATCCAGACAACAATATCATGGATCCAGACAACAATATCATGGATCCAGACAACAATATCATGGATCCAGACAACATTATCATGGATCCAGACAACAATATCATGGATCCAGACAACAATATCATGGATCCAGACAACAATATCATGGATCCAGACAACAATATCATGGATCCAGACAACAATATCATGGATCCAGACAACAATATCATGGATCCAGACAACAATACCAGGAGAATCCTTGGGCAGGAATGAGTTAACCCTTCCAATGCTGGGGCTACTTTCGTCCAGAGAACAAGAACGCAAAGATCTTTGAAAAACATCTAAACCCTGTCATGTTTGTATTCATTGGGTAGCTCTCGCCGAGTACTGTCAGATAAATTCCCATGTGTCAAGGTTTCAATAATTTTTCAGAGTTTTGCATCATTCTGTATTGACCAAATTAGCCACCAGCAGCATGAGTTAAGTTATATGTTTGATATGGCAGAGCTTATGGTGGAAAAAACTCCTAACAGAATTATTATCACAGGAAACACATGTACTAGTGCTAGCCTACAGATACAGACGAATGCGTGCTTGGTGAGCGGAAATTCTCGTATAGTCGTTGCGGAAATAAGTGCCGTTTCACTGGCTACCCTGAAACCCGGGTGCATTTTATCTGAGATAGATATACCCGCTCCTTTCAGTGTGACCTGTGCTACACTTATCATGCGTAAAACACGCTATTCAGTCAAATCTGTTTTCAGCCCGCCGCTGACGGGACGACCCTTTTGGTGGGTTGCATGACCATGTGGTATGGTAGATGATATGCGATAAATTCCTAGTGCACATGACGTACCCAAACCCTCATACCCAATGATGCCTATATGATACACGACGTACCCAAACCCTCATACCCAATGATGTCTATATGATACACGACGTATCTGCACCGTCATACTCAATGATTTTCATATGATACATGACGTATCCTCACCCTCATACTAAACGATGTGTATATGATACACGACGTATCCGAACCCTCATACTAAATGATGTGTTTATGATACATGACGTATCCGCATCCTCATACTAAACGATGTTTATATGATAAATGACGTATCCTCACCCTAATACTAAAAAAATCTGCATATGATACATGACGTATCCGCATCCTCATACTAAACGATGTGTATATGATACATGACGTATCCGCACCCTCATACTGAATGATGTGTTTATGATACATGACGTATCCGCATCCTCTTACTAAACGATGTTTATATGATAAATGACGTATCCTCACCCTAATACTAAAAAAATGTGCATATGATACATGACGTATCCAAACCCTCATACTAAACGATGTTTATGATACATGACGTATCCGCACCCTCATACTGAATGATGTTCATATAATACATGACGTATCCGAACCCTCATACTAAATGATGTCTATGATACATGACGTATCCGCACCCTCATACTGAATGATGTTCATATAATACATGACGTATCAGCACCCTCATACTAAATGTGTATATGATGCATGACGTATCCGAACCCTCATACTAAATGATGTGTATAAGATACATGGCCTAATCTACACCCTCATAATAAATTATGTTTATATGATACATGACGTACCTGCATTTTAAACACAAGGTTGTTTAAATCATAAATGCAATGTTTATGTGACGAATCTGCATTTTCAAACACAATGTTGTTTGTATGATAACTGACGTATCCACACTTTCCTAACATGTGATGTTTACATGGAGAATACACCACCCATAGGATTGAGGATGATGTGAACGCAAAACTGATCTACCAGAAAAACGAAAAAACTCCATCCCATGCAGTTAGTACTTAGAAACTAGTAAGTGTGTTGATGTGATTATTCTCTGTACGAATGAACTCACCCTGTGTGTGTCTGTTCACTTAAAGGTACGGGTCCTGCGCGCTGAGCTCACACGCTGCTGCTGTTGCTGCAGTGCGGCGGGAAGTTTTCAGAATAACTGCACGCCTGTTTGTTTACAAGGCGTCGAGAGGAGGAGAGGAGGGTGAGAATGAGGAGGAGGAGGAGGATGAGGAGGCAGGAGGCGCCTGATGTTTCTCCCCATCAGGTGACAGGCAGGCCAACTAGAGCAGAAAGGACATCCCTGCCAGAGAGCTGCCCGCCGCTACTGTAGGCGCTGCACGACACATGACAAATCACACACCTAATCTCACTCAGCCACACTCACAAAACAGCTGCTATGCAGGAAAATAACACTCTTGTTCCGATGTTTACTCTATACATACATGCATACATCATATACATGAATGCATACATCAAAATTCTCCAAAGACAGTATATATATATATATATATATATATATATATATATATATATATATATATATATATATATATATATATATATATATATATATATATATATATATAAATATATATATATATATATATATATATATATATATATATATATATATATATATATATATATATATATATATATATATATATATATATAATTATATATATATATATATATATATATATATATATATATATATATATATATATATATATATATATATATATAAAGCTTTTGGCCTGTGCTGTGGATTAACTCATTAATGCTCACAGCGACCAAACGAAGCCTGACCATTTTGGTGAAATTCTTCAGAGAAGTGCATAGCTTAAAATGAAAATTATTATCAACAACTCTCTTTCGAATATATCTTGAAATCTCTCTTAATTGTAACGTTATGGTCAAACGTGTCATAGATCCAGATGAAAATATATAGCGGAACTACTCTTAAGCAAATAGTAAACTGGTAAAAGTTAAAAGGCCTCACGGTACGGGCCCGTTACATAATCCACACATGCCCTTATCAACGGGTATGTACAGTACAGACAATTAATTCCTGCACTGGTCGACCGTACGTCTGCCAGTGCCTGATTGTACAAACACCCATATATACAATGTCAATAGAATAAGCCAAACACATCCAGCCCAAGTAACTTGCGAATCAAAGCTACGTTCAGTTGTGAGGACATACATGCATTCATGTCCAGGAATTGGTCATGCAGTCGTGTTTTCGCCCGGGTTGCCCATGTATTTAGTGCACGGATTAGATGTCGTCAGTGTAACGGGACATTACAAACACACAGGCTCTTAACAGGGCCGCTAACCTTTACCTGTGTAAGTTAAAAGATTGCCCCACACTGCGGGGAAATATTTCACTTTGAGTATGGCTAAAGTCGTTAATACCCCTGCATAATCCTCTCAGTGGTATCCTGACAGAGATGTTTACTTCTCCTTAGGCCCCCTAAGCCATGCTTGACGGGCAGCTGCCATGCCATGATTAACCCCCTTTAATCGCAACACCTGGGAAAAACGACCCCTTTCTTGCCCTGAGAGAAGTCGTGTTCAAAAGGAAAACGTTGGAGTCAACGCAAGAATACTAAAAGAATTGCTGTTCAAAAAGGGAACTGTCGGTTTCGAGGTCAACATATGAACAGAATGAAAATTGATGCTCAAAATAAGAACGTTCTGATGGTCAACATACGAACACTGTGAGAAGTAATGTTCAAAAAGGGAGCGTAATTCAGAGGTCAGCGCAAGGGCGCTATGAGAATTGGTGTTCAACAAGAAAACGTTCCGAGATAAGCCAAAGAAGACTATGAGAATTGATGCTCAAAAAGGGAAATTGCCTAGGTCAACATATGAACACTGTGAGAAGTGACGTTCAAAATGGGAACAATCCGAGGTCAACACATGAACACTTTGAAAAGTGATGTTCTAAAAACGAACGTTCAGAGGTCAGCGCAAGAAACCTATGAGAATTGATGTTCAAAAAGGAAATGCTGAGGTCAGTGCATGAACACTATGAGAAGTGGTGTTCATAAAAATAACGTTACAATCAGGGTCTTAGCCGATATTTGAAAACAGGGTGTCCAAATAGAGGTTTCATAGACTTTTGCGTGTCCAAAGCGTGGTACAAAATACATACTACTAATACGATGGACCCTATACCTTTACAGATTTTACTTTTTTAGGCCAGATACTGCTTTGTGGGTCTTATAAAAGTGACACTACAGCTTCTACATCTTCTATCTTCTAAGAAAAGTCATCTTCAGCAAATTCTGACATAAACTTTTGGGTGTCCAAACTGTCAATAAACAGTGTTCTGCGTGTCCAAATGACACGCTGGACGCATTGCAGCTAAGCCCCTGGACTTCCAATGTCAGCGCAAGGATGTTGCTTGCATCAGCAAGACTAAGGAAACCAATACCAATTGTACAGCCCAACATGATTCTTTTAGTCCTAAGATATATATTTCGATATTGGTTTTACCGGAATAACAAGTGTTGCGAAATGGGCTATTAATTACAACAAACAGTATGACTAACCAGTAACCATATCGCACACTCGCAGTTGTGAGTGAAAAAGCGTGGGTGTTTCAAGTATTCCATTTAGATAATACCATGTATACATTCCATCACGAACTAGATTTAATAATACCACGCGAAACACAAAACAGTGGTGTGATGTTTGAAAACCTTGTCATCCGTAGAATACTAGAATAACAACTGTTCTGTTTACACGCAAACGCGTGTTATAAAACACTCGCGTGTTTAAAAGAACAACACAAAATAGTGAACAATTATACATGCGCGTATTCCTACATATACAAACATGCATTTACAGCATACTAGTATTATAGAACTTCATAGGAATAACTCCGCCTTGGAGTAGTACATGTTAACACAAGTAGAAGTAAATATAACGTAATATGATAGAACACTAATATCTACCGCGTAAAACCTGTTCCCAGGTAGATTCATATGATGCAATATTATGGTAGAAAACTCATATCTACAGCTTAACCCTTCCAATGCTGAGGCTACTTTCGTCCAAAGCGAGCCACGAACGCAGTGACTTTTGAAAAACAGCTAAGCCCTTTCATGTTGGTATGCATTGAACAGCTCTCACTGAGTACTCTCAGATTAGTTACCCATGTGCCAGTTTTTTCAGTTATCTTATAGGTATTCTGCATCATGCTTTAATGGCCAAGGTAGCGACCTGCAGCATAAGCTTTAATACTTGTTTAAACCAGGTAATTAGAGGTCATATAACGTAATAAGATAGAAGACTCACCTATGATTCCCTCTCTGCTGTAGTATTCATACTAGTTATGCGCAGAATTTCGGAGTGAACATTAGAACTGTTCGGGTCATGTTTGTTTTCTGTGGACCCGATGTTTGAACACAGCTACCCAGTCAAGCAAGAGTTCCCGTGCAGTCTTCTCAGATTTCCTTCATAACTTTATGAACTATATATAGGCCATTCAGATATTCAAATATGTACTCTTTATCAGTACAAGGCCAGGATATATTGAGAGAGCGGTGGAAGAAAAGAGAAAGTAATAAATTACGAAACCTTCAAGTGAACCCTCCCAATGAGTATTTCTTCCAAACACGAGGACATAATGATTTTTGAAAAACATGTTTAGGGTACAGTGGGGGGGGGGGGGGGGGTATACAGGAGAGAGGGGATAATAAATTACGAAACCTTCAAGTTAACCCTTCCAATGACTATTTCGTCCAAAGATATTTGAAAAACATCTAAGCCCTGACATGTTGATATTCATTAGATAGCTCTCGCTGGTTACTCTCAGATGAGTACCCATTTGCTAGGGTTACAATCATTTTAAAGTGTTTTTTTGCATCATTGTATATTGGCTGCATTTGCCACCAGCAGCATAAGGGTTAACATTTCTAAAAGGTTTCTCGCATTGCTGATTTCACTGAGCTACGTTGCCTAGTCAAATGCCAAATGAGATATGCTTCAAATTTCCAAAAAATAAAAATAAAACATACTGAACTAAATGCTGGATATTGAATATGATTTCTCAATGCATGGGGGAAATAAACATATTGGCATGTCGTGCTTTCTAGCGAAAGTTCGCTTTCTCAACCAGATTTGATATTTTGATATCTAAAATTGTATGTATGTATGTAGGTAGGTAGGTATATATGTAGGTTTGTATGTAGCCAAAATTGTAAATAGCCAAAAGTGTTTGAGCGTGTTCATTTGTATGTATATATGTATTTATGTATGTATGTATGTATGTATGCAGGTAGGTAGGTAAGTATGAATGTAGCCAAAACTATAAATAACCAAAAAAGTGTATGGAGCTAGTTAGGGGTGGAAAGATTATTAGTTTAGCAATGTCGACGGATTTATTTTCAGTCTTACAGAGCAGATTTTATTTAGTTTTGTATAATTTTGTATTTCACCTCCACAGTCAATCACCTTCACAATACAATACAGAGTCGTGTCTTGGCTGAGGATTGAACTGAATGAATGAATGAATGGCTGCTTAAAGGCACATCGCCAGCCATAGTATAGGTATGGAGCAGCATTATGAAGTGACCTGCTAGGTGTGGGTTAGCCACCTAGATTGCACAGGCCACGTGGGCGAGGCCTCGAACTGTCACTCCAGCAAACAATAGCATCCTTTGTGCCCTTAAGTCAAGATGTAGGCAAACTGCGCGATCCCATCATCAAAAAGGGTATTCTTCCTCTACACTCACCATCTGCCCTTTCTCCTTCCCGCTGCTCCACAAGCACCCAAAATACACCCAAAGTACGCACACTACTGACTAGCCTAGTCCTAGGCCAGGAAATTTATTTCACGTTATTAATAACTTACCTAATATTTATATACCATTCTTAGATGTCTACCAATATTTATTTCTATATCGGCTCACTAGGCGACCAGCATTGGTCCATTTGGATTTCTTGCTGACCAGGGTGACCACTATTGGCGCCATCTATCAACAGCAACTAAAACTAGCAATTTAGTACTGAGCAAAAGATAGACCAGAACAGAGAAGAGTAATATCTAAGTAAATCATAGATTAGGAGCTAGACTACTGATTAAAGCGAATTCCTATCTGGTAGCTCCTCATGACAGCTAATAGTGTAATAATGAATTAATATCCCTGATGTTTACCAACAAGTTGCCTTAATATCTCTCATTACTCTTTTAACAGTGGTCTATATACTGAAAATGCAAATGTCTACCCATACTGAGTGACTACTACTACTACTACAGCTACTACTACTACTACTACTACTACTACTACTACTACTACTACTACTACTAACCCTGGTGTTGCTGCTACTGCTGCTTTTATATATCTTTATGAAAAGTAGCAGTAGTAGTAGTACTGCTACTAGTAGTAGTAGTAGTAGTAGTAGTAGTAGTAGTAGTAGTAGTAGTAGTAGTAGTAGTAGTAGTAGTACTTAGTAGTAGTAGCAGTTGTTGTTGTATTAGTAGTAGGTCAATACGAGAAATGCATCAACCACCTAGCGGCCAAGGGTAGAACTAATTGATGGAATATACCGCCATCATTGTTTGCAAGTGGTATGATAGAGTGCTTAATCCTTTTGCTGCTGGTGATTATTTTGTTCAAAATAAAATGATGCACATATGTAATATGGAATGAAACCGGGACATGTTGGTGCTCAGCGGATACTGGATAGTACTCAGAAAGAGCTTTCCAATGAATACCAATATGATAAGGTTTAGCTTGCTTATGTTGTTTTCAAAAATAGTAGTAGTCTTGTGCCTTGGAAAAGGGTAGCCTCAGAGTGGAAAGGGTTTACATACTAGTATACGATACTAGTTTGATTTCCACTGTTGTTTTGAAATATATACGAATGATAGAAGTGATATCGATAAAACAAATATGTCTTATATAAAAGAATATAATGATTACACTGTATATCCAGTACTTGGGCCTGGATAGGTTTTCGTAGAGAAGTTACGACAAGTCTTAACCCCTCCAATTATAAAGCTACTTTCATCCAATGCACAATGACGCAGAGATTTTTGAGCACCATCTAAACCATGTCATGATGTTGTTCATTGGATAGCTCTAACTGAGTACTGTCAGATGAGTACCCACGTGCCAGGTTTTTTTTGCATCATGTTGTATTGGTTAAAAGTTCAATATTAAAGACACAGATATATGTGACTTTTGTAAAGAGGAGACTGATAGCAACTTCCACATGCTTATTGATTTTACATTATAAGATCTTTATGGCGGGAGGTGAATGACTGGATCAATGATCTCAGTGAAGAAGAATATTTTTTAACTGACGAAAAAGAAATATTAGGAGATACATCAAACAAAATCTTCGCTACTATTATAATCATGCATGAGAAAAAAGCTATCTTCTCCTCCAAAATAAAGGGTACAATTCCTACTCTCCAATAAGCTCAGATATTGATAAGAAACACATGTAACCATGAAAGATACATGGCAACTATTAAAGGTAAATTGGAACAATTTGCAAACAGATGGGAATTACTGTTAAATATATGAGCTTAATTTCTTTCAGAAATCTTGTTATTATTTATTATTAATACTTGTTTTTTGTTTAAAAAAAATAAACAAAACATCATATTGTATCTGTTTCCTCCTAGAAGTGGTAAAAGATCCTTCACTGAGACGATGTAATATAGGATTGTCAAATCTTTGATTTGACTTTGTGAGCAAGAAAAATAAAAATGTTTTGAAAAATAAAAAAAAATGTTGTATTGGCCAAATTCGCCACAAGCAGCATAAGGGTTAATGATCAAACGGGTCTTGCAAATCCTCATCAATGTTTAGAAAAAGAACTAATAGTACGATGACTTTGGGCGTGTATATGCCTAGACAATTATATATCCTCTTCAATATGTAGAATGACATTAAAGGATATGTTGTAATATTTTCTTTCCGCTAAGTTTTATACTGCAAATGCTATACATTAGCGACTATTTTCGAACCCTATTTTCCAAGTTTCTTGAAAGAACACTCGCTTCCGAACAAGATTACGATTTTTATCGATTCTTTGCAAGTCGGAAATGCATCGTGCTTACTGTGCATCGCTCCAGACCGCGCTCAAATCCGGCTCGGGGCTTGTGACAAAGTAGCCAGTGACTTAAGATTATATGTCGATTATCACGCATGTTATACATTTTTTAACATTGACAATTATCTCTAGACTCTATGTGGCAGAAAAAATGACGAC
The DNA here is from genome assembly GCA_963942565.1 of Maea johnstoni. Lineage (NCBI taxonomy): Eukaryota > Metazoa > Annelida > Polychaeta > Spionida > Magelonidae > Maea > Maea johnstoni. Next base: position 16,565,373 of record OZ012696.1, on the reverse strand, counting down.
TAGGGATCACATAACACCAGTTCTAAAAGATCTTCACTGGCTGCCCATCAGGAAAAGGATTGAGTTCAAGATTCTGCTTTTGACTTTCAAATGCATGCAAGGATGTGCCCCTCTATACTTGAGGGAACTGTTAGTCAAACAAGCCAATACAAGGACCCTAAGATCAAACACTAAGAACGTATTACAGATACCACTCACTAATCTGAAAAGGTTTGGTGAAATAGCATTCTGTGCCTATGCACCACGCCTTTGGAATGAGGTCCCTGACAACATCAAGGCTGCTGATAGTGTGCAAAACTTCAAGAAACAGCTGAAAACATTGCTATTTCGAAAGGAGTTTAATTGACTATATGGACCATGACAACTGTCCAATGACTCTAAAGCGCTTTTGAACATTATAGGTGGAAAGGGCGCTATATCAAATATCAATTATTATTATTATTATTATTATTATTATTATTATTATTATTATTAGGGATAAACGAAATTCAAAAATGAAATGCCCCCTGGATCGTATCTGGAAAAGCCATCAATTTGATATACGATTTTTTGTTAGCACCATTATAAGGTATTGTCTCTACCTATACGGCTCCTCTGGTTATGACCCTTATTTCGCAACTGGATCCTCACTCTTCACGCCTTCTAACACAGTGTTTGTTGCTCTCTATCTCTCCACATAAAAAGTGGTGTCTAAATCTCTGTAATCAATTATATTATAGGTGGTCCGTGTGCTATACCTTAGAAGGCCACTAAGTTTCCATGGCCCCCTCTATGTTCCTGTGTTTTCTTGATATACTGTATAACTGGTTAATTTGGCGTGGTTTTAAATTTGGCGTTTTTGGCGAATGCCCATCAACGCCAAATAAAAGATCGCATAAAAATATGTCTACATAAAGATGGCGTTGTTCTGACTGCTCCAGACGCCAAAATAAATACAGGGAAAATTCTTTTTTGAAAAATTTGTATTTGTCATTACAGAAATACGCCTCCCACCTATCTCAAGCTCTATCGATGGGCGTGAACAACAAACAACTCAAGGTCAGATTGATCTCAATTCTCAAGGTAACCAGCATGCCTTTTTTGTAGCCACTAGTGCTGCCATCTATCCACGGAAATACTCACTAGAGTTATACTGTACAATTCAGCAGGCTTTTTTCAACGCAGTCTTTCAGTCAAATACTCCTAAAAATATTGCTTAGTCATCAGGATTGCTGTGCCCTATGTGTCAAACTCTTTGTATTTTCCTCATACAAATGGACTTCTGAATCAGCATTATTTAACGACTGCTAAGTTTCTTGCTGTGCCGGTCTGAGCAAGTTTAACCCTCATGCTGCTGGTGGCTAATTTGGCCAATATAAAATGATGCAAAAAACCTGAAAAGTAACTGAAACCCTGGCACATGGGTACTCATCTGAGAGTACTCAGCGAGACGAGAACCATCTAATAGATACCAATATGACAGGGTTTAGATGGTTTTGAAGATATTTGCGTCCTTGTTCTTTGGATGAAATCGGACTTAGAATTGGTAGGGTGACGCTGGTCTCCCTACTCTATTCATAATGAAAATGAGCTGGCACGTATGAATACAAAGCTTTCATGATAACAGGAACGTTTATTAGAACGTTCCTGTTCATAACTAGGCGTAGTCCACTCTATGGCCGGCAGAAAGCTCGGCTTTGCAATAGGAATTATTGCCGTGGGGATTAGTTATTAACCCATTCACACTCAGAGTTTCTCTAGAAAGTGGCGTCTGCTGCTCTCATACTTTTGAAAATATCTTTTGAATAAAGCAAAAATTCACAAAATATTTGAAGGAGAGTTGTTGTTTGGCTTCTGATCAACATTTCTCCTTCAAATGTTTTCAAGAAAATG
>OZ012696.1:16556001-16558501 GCA_963942565.1 Maea johnstoni | reverse complement strand
GAAATGAAAATTTCAGGGATGAAATTTTTCGTACGGGTGCCTAGGAATCCCCTGTAATACACAGACTCCTTGACATATCATCAGGTCTAACCTATACCTATCCTAGCTATTTGCTATTACATAGGAATGCTGGTAAAGTGTCTAATCGCCACCCAGTTTCCTGTGCATGAATGCAACGTGGGTCATGTATGTCTTGTATCCAGGCAATAGCAGTCGCCCGGTCGACAGGTGCAGAAATTAAATGTCTGTACTGTAGACACCCTCTGCCCTAACACCTAGCCATGTATACAAGAAAACACATGGAAGCGCAGCAGTCAGACTATTACTCTACCCTAACACCTAGCCATGTATACAAGAAAACACATGGAAGCGCAGCAGTCAGACTACTACTCTACCCTAACACCTAGCCATGTATACAAGAAAACACATGGAAGCGCAGCAGTCAGACTATTTGCTGGGTCGCTCACGACCCAGTATAATACGGTTACGAACCGGAAGTAGGCATGGAGGTCGCTCCTGGCGGAGCCATTTTTACTGAGGCTTGATGGTCTTGCCACAATAAAAATTTTAAAAGTGATTTTCTGTATGGTTCGTTCTTTCTTTTCCCCCGACATTTCTTTGAAATAAAAGTACTTGTATCATTGCAATCAAATCGTCGGCGTTGTGTTATGAATGTGTACGTGACAGCGCAGTTATAAATACACCCCTACACACGCAACACGCACCCGGGTGCTAAGAGACGGTGCGAGGACTCAAATCCGTGTAAGACACACCATGGCACCCACAATAGAACCGTTGCACCTGTACCACTGTACCACGTCCTGTAGCACCTGTTGATCCCTATTAAATATTGCTGGTGGGGACACAGGCAATTTTTATTATTTTCTAGGGTTAACTGGGGAGCTGACAATACTAGTCAATGACAAATTAGGTGTATTTAACACCTGGTTTAGTGGTGAACCGGTCGGAACTTGCACTTGCACTCTTCGCTGAACTCGGGGGAGGAGCTCAGTGTACTTTGAGGGCAAAATACAGACAGCAACAAGGATAAACAATTCAAATCTTATCAACATCATACTGTACATCATAATTAAGTACGACCCAGCAAGTAACTATTGATGCCTTGCATCACCATTCGATACTTGTACACTACTGTATAATATTCTAACAGGTCCTACTTATTTGGGGCAGCAGGACCTACATAATTGATGTGAACTAACAGTCCCTAGATGCACAAGTTAACCACATCACTACTAGGCTTACCTATTGACCATAGAATAACATACCTGTCCAGAGGGAAGGCTGCATTCTGAAGTACCTGAGAAAAGCTTGTTCCACAGATGTACTCAAAGTTTAAGTGGCTCTTTTTTTCAAGCCCACCTTGTTTCAGCATTTGCATTTAACCTATGGGTGGTCATGGATTGGTTAGACACAAATTATCTATGATATGAATATTGTATTAAACATACAAGTCAATCTACATTATACCATCAATCAATACTACCACTATGATCACTAGGGAGTTTCAACCACATTCCCAACAATGTTACAGTGCTGAAAACAGTTTGCTAAGCCTTGGTGGTCAAACGGTCTATCAAAATGAATAGTTTAGTGGTCCACCAGAAAAATTAGCGGTCCATATCACTTTGATAACCAAAATGGTAGCCAACAGCCATTTCATAACTGAACATTCATGGTTAATTGTGCCAAATTTATGAATTGTGACAGTTAATATAGTGTAGAAGAAATGTGAAACTGGATGTGATGCTTACTAAATTAATGTGGTCAGAATATTTAGTAGGCTTTCTGGGCAAGTAAACATATACTTTTACTGGCCCATTCAAATTTTTGGTAGAAACGGACCGGAGGGCTACTGTCTATTTTCACCACTGATGTTAGACAAAATCGTGCATATACGTAGCCATGCATCTTCATTCAGTGTATGAATTCTCTCACCTTACACTATAAGGGCATCGTAAACAGAAATGTATTACATGGTGACTTGTGGGCATTGATTAAAGAATAAATAAGATTTAAAACAATTCTAATTAATGGTGTCGCCCACTCACTTGTAAGCGTCCTTATTTGAAGAGTGACGCCTATAGCCTCATTGTGAAGCTAAATCATTCTGGTGGTCTATCGTAGGTCTTAGTTGACTGTCCATTGTTCTACCATGCAATGTATGTATTATCCAACTATGGGTTAGACCTTAATATAAAATGTTCTTATCTTATCTTAGCTTATATTATCCGATGGCGGATTTGCTCTTTCCGAGCACTATCAGATGAATACCAGTATGCCAGGGTATTTTAGCTTTTTGCTTTACTTCATTTTGACCAAATTAACCACCAATCAATCAGTGGGGCTATATCGGCCTGGGACTCGGGGCATACTAGGCAGGTTCCGCTATCTCGGGTACGCCTCCGCCTACGGCTACATGTAGGCACAGTGCCACGTCACGCAAAGTGATGCATCGTCATCACTTTGCGTGTAGCCTGGG
>OZ012696.1:16546001-16551001 GCA_963942565.1 Maea johnstoni | reverse complement strand
GGACAGCATTTCCCCTGATTGGGATAGCTCCGTACGTTGAACACGTGCAATATGTGAACATCTCAACTTTCTTTGCAGCAAACACCTGATTAATTAAAATAATAACCTTACTGTCTATAGAACACTTCCGCACAGGTAAGACGTTCATAACCCAGCACAGCCTTCCGTCCCTTTATGGTAGCTGACCTTGCAATCACAACCTTCAAAATGTGAACATCTCTGAGTGTCCCTTTTCTATGCAGCAAACACCAGCTCAATGAAACAGCTCAGTCTGTAGAACATTTGCACTCAGGTTTCACAATCATAAACTTGATACCTCTGGTACTATTCACTCTGTTATAATGTGGTAATTCATTTTTAAAGTAAATCATTTTCGAGTGTGATCTGTCCTCTTTCAAAAGGAGGTAAACGTCTGCATATATATTCTACAGGCCATAACATTGCAATCATTGTGGTATAATATTCGGTCAATACCGTTTTATTGTTAATAACACACCATCGTATTATCATCGTAGCGGGCAATAAATGTTAACTGTCCATAGGGCAACGTATACTTATCATATTAAAATCAGGCTGTTTAGTGCAGTGTTTAATATCACCATAACGAGACGCGTTGATAGTATCCTAAGCGCTATTGCATCACAAAGCCACTAATGAGTCTAGTTATGCTGCCGATGTAATAACGCCTTCCATAATACATTTAGCGTTAAAACATTAATAGGGAACGGAATACGGTATGCAGCTAGCCCTTACCCTGGTATTGACCTGAACTCAAGCAAGTGTATGAACAAGTATGGGAAATGATAACGGTTTATGTAGGTACATGTAGTTATTTTGGCGATGTCATAACGTCTTTCATAATATATTTAACGTTAAAACTTTATTATGGAACTGAATGCGGTAAGCATTCAGCCCTTACCCTGGTATTGACTTGATCCGGGGCAAGGTAATGACAATGTTTGGTCAATGATAACGGTTTATGTAGGTACATGTAGTTATCTTGGCGATGTAACAACGCCTTCCATAATACATATAGCGTTAAAACATTAATAGGGAACTAAATACGGTATGCACCTAGCTCTTACCTTGGTATTGACTTGACCCGTAGCAAGTGAATGACAATGTTTGGTCAATAATAACGGTTTATGTAGGTACATGTAGTTATTTTGGCGATGTAACAACGCCTTCCATAATACATTTAGCGTTAAAACTTTAATAGGGAACTGAATATGGTATGCAGCTAGCCCTTACCCTGGGTTTCTCCTGATCTGGTTCATGTAGGTACATGTAGTTATTTTGGCGATGTAATAACGTCTTTCATAATATATTTGACGTTAAAACTTCATTATGGAACTAAATGCGGTAAGCATTCAGCCCTTACCCTGGTATTGACCCGATCCGGGGCAAGGTAATGAACAAGTATGGTCAATAATAACGGTTTATGTAGGTACATGTAGTTATTTTGGCGATGTAATAACGCCTTTCATAATACATTTAGCGTTAAAACTTTAATAGGGAACTAAATACGGTATGCAGCTAGTCCTTACCTTGGTATTGACCTGAACTCAAGCAAGTGTATGAACAAGTATGGTCAATAATAACGGTTTATGTAGGTACATGTAGTTATTTTGGCGATGTAATAACGCCTTTCATAATACATTTAGAGTTAAAACTTTAATAGGGAACTAAATACGGTATGCAGCTAGTCCTTACCTTGGTATTGACCTGAACTCAAGCAAGTGTATGAACAAGTATGGTCAATAATAACGGTTTATGTAGGTACATGTAGTTATTTTGGCGATGTAATAACGCCTTTCATAATACATTTAGAGTTAAAACTTTAATAGGGAACTAAATACGGTATGCAGCTAGTCCTTACCTTGGTATTGACCTGAACTCAAGCAAGTGTATGAACAAGTATGGTCAATAATAACGGTTTATGTAGGTACATGTAGTTATTTTGGCGATGTAATAACGCCTTTCATAAAGGTAAAGGTATTCGGTGTATAGTCTTGTATCCACCGAAGTGCTCACACGACCTTCCTCCCCTAGCAGGCACTGTACATACAGAAACCATTTCAATCCCCCGGGGGATATTCCAGAGCAACTGGCAGCATATAGCGCACACACTCTAAGGACTGCCTTATTTATGCTAGGTACCCAGTTTGCAGCTGGGTAGACTGAAGCAATATGGAATAAACTGTTTTGCCCAAGAACGACCAAAGTGCCCGGAGTGGCCGGGAATCGAACCAGCGACCCTCTGATTACTAGTCCGACACCTAACCAACTGAGCTACTTTGTCCCCATAATGCATTTAGAGTTAAAACTTTGATAAGGAACTGGATATGGTATGCAGCTAGCCCTTAACTTGGTATTGACCTGATCCGACGTAAAGGTATGAACAAATATGGCCAATAATAACAGCTTGCGTAGGTAATGTTCACGACGTCAAACACCTAGCACTGTTTCTCTTCGGCATAATATATAGTGCCGATATTTAATTCCTGCACTAAATGCGTGGGCTGCCCGGGCATAATACACGACTGCATGCCCGATTGCCACCCAGTTTCCTCGGCATGGATGCATGGGTGACTTCAGAACTAAAAGTAGCTTTGATTCGCAAGATACGGGGGGCATTGATGTGCTTGGCATATTCTTTACATATTATCCATGGGAGTTTTCACAACCAGGAAATGGCAGACGTCCGTATGACAGATGCAGGAATTAAATGCTGGTACTGTAACAGTTGTCATACAGAAGGACGTCGGGGCCCAATGCATGCAACTACCTGGCCATGGAGGTTTCCCTACATGCCCCCCCCGGAATTCAATTATTTTTTACAAATTATCCATGAAAAGTTTGTACAACCAGGCGCTGGTAGATGTCCTTTTGACTTAAATTTAAATTTAAGGTTTTAAATGCTGGTACTGCAAAAGTTGTGACACAGTGAGAAATCGGCGACCAATGCATGCAACCACCTGGAATTCAAGCAAGTATACAATTGCCTTTTATAACACTATTGACTCGGCATCCTATCCCATAGAGGGTGAATGTTATCTTAAGGTCCTTCAGTACAGCATAGCGGCGCCACTGGTCTCTTCAATCGGCTGCAGATGGGGTGCAGCCGTCCTGACCGCAGACACCCCAATCTCAAGCAAGGGCGCGTTTTTTCAACCTTGACCACATTCATGCCTGTGATCCCAAACATTGACCTGGTTAATTAAGGCATTCTCCTGTGTTCCGAGTTATTTCAAAAATAGCCAAAAGAGAACTGTTGGTCGAAAACCAATTAAAAATCAAAGAACGTCTCCTTTGCAAGCCCTATTAATGCACGACTGAAATTAAGTTTATTTTGGTCACAGGCAATTTCAATCTTAATTTCTATACAAATATATGTATATTTTCTATGTATCCAAATATATTACAGCAAAGGAATTTTGAGTGGTTGAAAATGAAATACTACAGAAACTGTCTGCGATGTGCGCATAACAGACAGACACACCACTAGCAATCAATAACTACCATTCTCCGCTCTACAAGAACCAACCCTTGGTTTACTGCTTAGAAAACAAGGTCCAGTAATTTGCCGTAACACCACTAGATGGCAGTACCAATTTAATTCACAAGTATGCCGTCTTGCGAATTTCAGATAAACAACAACTCGAAATTCTAGTTTTATTGGCGTTATATGTACCTTGTATTACTGCGCACAGGCATACCACAATCGTAATTAATGAGACAGTTGCTAACTCGAGTGTGGGGCCATGAAACCCGTCCAGCGACAATGCAAATGGCGACCGAGTGAGTATTTTGGTACACATGGTCACTTCAGGCATAAAGTGTATAGAGTTGGCAGCATGATATGAGTTTATTTTGCGGTATGCCTGTGGGTATGGTTACAAACAAACCCATATTGGACTTCAAAAACCTTACTATTGCATAATTTGGTCGTCAAATCTAAACGTTTGGATGTTGTGATTTTCCCTTTATTTTGATCAATATTTTCGTTTGTTTTGCACTATCCAGCAGTTTAATGTTATGGTTTTCATGCAGGTCGGGTGTCCTCGTGCTCTGCACCTATGCATTATATAGACCCTCTGATATGATGGGCATACAGCCTGATACAGGCTGTATTCTAGGTAAGTCGGTTAACACTTTTTAAGCCCCTACTGAAGCACCTTAAGCAATGTGCCACATTGTGTCTGTGGACACCTCACTGGTCGACACACAGAGGGAAGTCAGCATTCAATGCATGCAACCACCTGGCCATTGAGGTTTCCCGACATGCCCCCAGGGAATCAAGCAAGCATACAATTGCCTTTTATACCACTATTGACCTAGGCAGCCTATCCCATAGTGGGTGAATGTTATCTTAAGCAATGTGTCACATTGTGTTTGTGGACGCCTGACTGGGCGGGATGAAAGAAGGTAGGGAGCAGCAGGCTGTTTTACTGATCAACAGCGAGTGCAAGAGCATTGATCAACAGGACCTGGGAATCTGGGTCAAGTTTTCTTTGGTTTGGTTGAGCCTCGGGTTCGACGTGGGCCTTATTCAAAACCATAAACGTTGATCAACGTTGATCCAACGTATCCCGTTCAGATCGCCTTCGCAAGTAAACGTTGATACCGTTCCGATTCCGTTTTCCCACCACGTTGATCAACGTTGATGGTCCTGAACAGCGCCCAGTCGAGCACGAGGCTCAACCAAAGCAAAGAAAACTCGGCCCTGTTCAAACCGTGTCGCTTCCATGGATACTTGAGAGGAATACCTCTGCTATTCAACCTCCATGCTGGTGGTGGCTAATTTTGCCATGATTACAAAATGACACAAACAATGCGAAGAAATGACTGAAAGCCTTGCATATGGGTACTCATCTGGGAGTGCTCAGGGGGAGCTATCCAATGAATACCAACATGAGAGGGTTTAGATGATTTTCAAAGATCTTTGCATCTTGGATGAAAGCCTTAGCATTGGAAGGGTTAAAATGATACAGATAAAT
>OZ012696.1:16532527-16540027 GCA_963942565.1 Maea johnstoni | reverse complement strand
CAGAGCAGGTAAATGTAGGTGGGCTCAGATCGATACTACACCACTGTATATGTAGAGCCTCCTCCGAGTTGTCAATAGTGAATAGAGTCCTCTCCTAGTGTGTGTGAGAGGCCCACTAACCTCTACTACGCGTACCTAATACAGTGCTCTAATGTAATACAGGGTAGAGTAGTACTGAAGCAGTATACCTGAGTGTACTTACAGCTATATGTACATGTACTGTCCTGTGATGACCGTTACAGTCTGGCTGATTTGAACCGTGTTGTTATTCTCATGCGCTGGTGGAATTTAAAGGGCCAATGTCTGTTGAGTGTGTGCAGTGGCTTTAAATCGATCACGGCTCGCTGCCCCTTGGTGAACGCTCGTTGGTTGCTAGGGAAGCTGTGACCGTCACGTGACCCGCAGGTGACGGCTCCTTGTATTGTATCTGACCCCGTTTACCATTATACCCAGCTGACTAGATGGCTAGGCTGATATGATTTATGTGTTTTCTCTTTCTCCAAGTTTTCCATCGACAAGCACAGTGTGGTCCAGATGGCCAGGCTGGCCAAATTGGTTTACACTTATCTCACCAGGTGAATGGAGGACTCTGTTTCAGTCTGAAAACAGTTCAACTCTGATGGGAGTCAGTGTAAACTTTTCAGTGACTAGAAGCCAAGAGATACGAACTTTATAACTCTCTAACCGCAATATACGGTACATAGAGGAAATACAATAATATCATCAGAAAAAATATAACCATTAACAGGGATATGAGGACCACATGGTGCCATCTATCTGCAATTGCTGGTACTACTATGTATATATATATGACCTAACTTGTGTGTTAGGTTTAATGTCACTACTTAACTAGGAAGTGATTAAAAGCAATGCCTCTCAAACTAAAGATAGCAGCATAGTTATCCAATGTATCTACCAAACTATAGATGACGTCAATCATAGTATTTTCTATCAAACTATAAATGACAACACAGTTATCAATGATCTTTTATGTGTAATATATTTCATTTGTTACCATGAAACAACCATGAAACAAGAATGCTATGTGAACACTCAAATGAACGGAAGCTGCCCCTCTGTATGTGTGTGTGTGGGGGGGGGGGGTACGTATTTTTTTGTGAGATCACCTCGTAAACTATAATGGTAGTGGTCACTGAACCATGGGTGTGTTGTATGACCAATCTCACAATATTCTTACAAATGTCTTTCTTGTATTCAGCGTGATTAGGTTTAGGATTAAGGTTAGGTCAGCTCAAAACACGCCCCAGCAAAAAAGTTGTTTTATAATGGGGAAGACGGGGAACGATCTCACGAATCAGAATTACAGAATTGTGTGTGAGTGTGTGTGTGCCTGTGTGTCTGTGCGTCCGCCTCGCAGCCTGTGTTGGTCGCATTTAAGTTGCTTTAACGGGAACAATTTGTAAACATTTGCGAATATTGCGGAATTTTAGTTTTTTCGTATGGTAAAGCAGGGTGGTCCAAATATTTAAGTCCTGAAGGTTAGACTTCTGGTATTGGAGCACAGCAATTGTTGATGGCTGTCGTGAGGCAATTGGTTTGAATAATATAATCATGGCGTGATTTAGAGACGTATAAACCAAAGACATACAGACACACAGACAACGTGAATCCGTATATGACTTTCATGGATTTTTTTTTTAAATAATACTATTTCACGCCAATTTCGAAATTCCAGTAGAGACGCTTAGATATTCAAAATTATATAAATGCAGGATAGGTTTTGGACGTTCGATTATTTATAAAAATAGTAAAATTGTGTGTATTTTTATTTTTAGTGGAAATGAGAAATACATGAAACATTTTCATAATAGAAACGAAAATATGCATTTTTCTTCAAACATCGACTTTCGTTTTCGGTAATATGTCTAGTGGTCAGGAGAAAGATATGGAACAGTTTCTCAAAAAAGATAATGAAAAAAATGCCTATTTCTGCGAAAAAGAAATCAATGGCGCTTCCGCTAATAGGTATGATTTGAAAATGATTTTTGAACCTAGAGTGAAGTAGGGGAATGCCAACACAATTGCTTTGATGAATTTGCTCACAGAAAAGTTGAAAACCCACCAGAAGACTAAGAAGACAAGTTATTAAAGGATGACTACCTATGACTTGTGAAAACCATATCTTTTTCTCAGCTATTACTACGTTGCCAGTTCTGCATTGCTACCACACATTGAATTGAAACTGAGTGTGGGGGTTCAACTTATATAGTATTGCATTATGTAGTATGTATATTGACTATAACTGAATGAGTACATGTAACAATCATACATGGTACAAATATTTTCTAGGAAACATAGCAATAGAGGAACACAAAATAACTAAATAAGTGTCAAAACATACACACTAAATCTACATGAAATACCACGAGGGTCAGATAGCCAAATCTGAGCTTCAGTTATTTATCCTAGTATGAATTGTAGGATTTAAAGGTTATAATTTGCCCCGTCCCCGTCCCAAGGTGGTGGCGACAAGTGCCGCCATCTACCGTATTTAATTTGAACGAAATTGCGGGCTACCTCACAGGCTATGTTTCATGGAATCTTTCTCTGGAGTAGAACAGATTTGTCATCTCTCCTCTAACATTCCCCTTTCCCATGGATGCAGACAGGGTGATCCCTTATCGCCTTACAGTTTTGTTTTATGCTCAGAAATCTAAGCCATGGTGGTCAGAGGTAGCGATGGAGTAAAAGGCATAGACATTCGAGGCTGTGTTAAATTGTCGTGATATGCTAACCATGACATGCTATAGCCCAGCAATGGGCACGTCAACAGTCTCAGGTCTTGGTATCAATAATGAAAAAACAACAGTTGTTAAGAGTTGAGCCTTGAGAGCCATGAGCATTCCTTAGGAAAGTAAATACTGTAAAGTTAGAATTATTAGCGAATCCACATTTCGCGAATTGATCCATTTCTCCATAATAGCTGATTGTAATATCCGTGTGTGGTCCATCACAAAGGGGTTTATAACAAAGGGGTTATATTAACAATTGTCTTATGGTTTAATAATGATTTCCAGCCACAGCTCAATCGCTTGTGGCATGAAAGAGGACGTAATCATAATAGGTGAATTAGGTGAATAATATTATGAATTATGTCTTTGACAATATTCTCCCTTTTGAGACTATTAATGAAAGATACAATATAAACATGCAATTTCTAGAACACCACAGCCTGAAACTAAAACAAAAGGAATTCTTAGAATTTCAAGACAAACCAGAGAGTACTGAACCGTTTCCAAGAAATAGTTCAGTCAATATACTCTTTTTTATTTATTTTTTAATTATAAAGGTTCGCCTCCCTTTTTTGTAAGGGAGCCTCAGACATGTAAAAGGGAGAGCAACACAGATAGCATGAACGATGATTTAAAATGAATATGAAACTCTTCAAAGTAATCTCTCACTATAATAGGGCGTAGAGTAAAAAATGAAGGTTTTCGGTAGTTGCCCCAGTTTATAGAGGAATCGAACCCCTAGTGTCCCCTGGTTGGGATATAACTCTGGACCCCATGCCTCCCAGCACTCAGGCCGGCATTCTAGCCACTGTACCATTGAATCAATAAACTCTTAAACATAATAAAAAGGGGCGTTTTAACCTTTATAAGAAACTGCAAACCTCTGGAGAGAATATTTTGTTAGGGATCCGTGACAAATGGTCATAAAAGGCTTGCATGGACATAAATCCACACAATGTTTCTAGATTTTTCTCCGTGCATAACCATATTATTGACGATGCCTACCTCAAATGCATTCAATTCAGGACTCGGCATAGATTTCTTTTACTTATGAGAAATTATATAAAATAGGTATCAAATATTTACCTTTGTGTACTTTCTGCATGAATTGTGAGGACAGTATTGAGCACATACTTTTCATCTGTCCTATTTTTCAAGAATTTTAGAATCCAATCACTCGGTTGCTAACTAAAAATTAGCTACATCTTTCAATAGATCAGAGATGTAGGAGATTTGGAAAGTAATGTCCTCCTCAGTTTCATTATACTAATCTATTAAAAAGTCTTTTATAATGCAATGAAAACGGATAAAAAAGCACACAAACGACAGGTCAATTGTGACACAAAAAACATTTATTTTTCAGAAAGATACACAAGGCCAGCTTAAAAAGTAAACTATATTTGACAAATACATGAAATTAGTCGCCACCTACTTTAATACTTCAAACTAAATCTGTTTCAAAACAGAGTTTGCATAAGTACTTGTAATCTCTTTTAACAAGAAAATTATCTATCAATATTTTCACTCCTGTTAATCTTTCTCAGCTTCCCATACGGTTTTAAACAATGCTGTCGGAGAGTATAAAGTGAATACAAGTGTTAGTATTGTTATGTAATTTGACCATTGCTGCCACCTATATATTGGTATGTTAACTAATGTTACTTGCCTCATGCTGTATGCAGTGTTTCTATTTATATATCCTAGGTGGTAGGCTGTCTATTGTTTGCATGGTCATGTGATTGTTTAATTGCTCTCCCAACCTAGAGGTAAAATAAAAGGGGCTTGGCAGAAGCCATATTGGATTCAGTGAAGATGGTTGTGATGTGTTGTTCTTTTGATCCTGGGCTTTGTTGAGTGGGCTGTTTAATTCTCAACAAATGCTATCCAATTAATACATATGTTATAGCCACTTCTCTTCCTTTTTCCTTATAACACAACTAATGTTGTTATTTATTTTATTTTCCGTATTATTCAGTCATATTTTTCACATTGCTTTCATGCTACACATATTATTTTGCAAACAAGATAACTGTCTGATGGCAATGTAACTGCAGTCCACTGATTTCTACAAAATAGCAAGTTACGCTATCATGGATTAAACGAAGGTCATAGTTGACATATAGGAAAATAAATAAAATATCTTCAAAAATAGAAAATGCTTCATGGAATCGTTTTAAAGCTAATGAATACAGGAAACGCCATATTGTGTCCCAATATTTAATAAATATATTTGGCTTCACACATTTTTCTTTTTTTATATATGACTTCTTTACAGCTTGCGACAATGTGACAGTGCAGACGCGCCTGTTTAATCCTTCCAATGCTGAGGTTACTTTCCTCCAACGCACAAGAAGGCAAAGATTTTTGAAATACATATAATCCCTGTCATGTTGGAATTCACTAGATAGCTCTCATTGATTTCTCTTAGATGAGTACCCATGTGCCAGGCTTTGTCAGTCATTTTCTTTAGGTTTTTGGCATTATATTGTATTGCACAGATTAGGTGTCGGTGTGTATAACTTAATGTATTGATGTCTTCTGCAGTATGACTTTGCGGTGACATAGTCTCTATTGTGTTCCTATTGTATTGTATTGTATGTTTATTGAATGTAGCTGTAAGTTTACAAACTCATACAGAATACACACATTTTCTATCTAGAACAATTACAACAGAAACATAAAAGAAGACATACACACATAAATTTAACTAAGATAATAAATGACTTGGAATAAAATGTACGCACGTGCCACAAAAGACAACAAATTATGTATTGATGCATTCTCCAGAGTCTTGAATGTATTGATATCTACTCCCGTGTGTCGTTGTGTATTGAAACTTACTAGGGTGAACTTTTGGATTAATAGCAACTCCTGTGTAATTTCATATTTCGTGACCTACTAATTGTGCTTTTGTATTGATATATACTCTAGTGTGATTTCATTCTTAGATACTTACGTTAGTGCGATCCATGTATTGATATATACTCTGATGAGATTATATCTATTGATAACAAGACCGGTGTGATTGTATGTATTGTTATCTACTTCAGTGCGATTGTGTGTATTGGAACCTA
Organism: Maea johnstoni; assembly: GCA_963942565.1. Classification (NCBI taxonomy): domain Eukaryota; kingdom Metazoa; phylum Annelida; class Polychaeta; order Spionida; family Magelonidae; genus Maea; species Maea johnstoni. Next base: position 16,534,200 of record OZ012696.1, on the reverse strand, counting down.
TTCCAGTGTGACTCTATGCATTGACACTCACTCCAGAGTGAAAATATACGTTGATACATACTACAGCGTGGTTTTATGCATTGATATCTACTCTAGTGTAAATGTCTATACTGATACATACTCCAGTGTAAAATTGATACTAACTCCAATTTTGCATTTAGGCATTGGCGCCTACATCAATTGTGAATTCATAAATTGATACCTATTCAAGTTTGTCGTTATCCATCGATACTTCCTCCATTGTGGATTTATGCATTTATACCTACTCGGCGTGTGTTTTTATCAACTAGTGCAGACTCCATTGTTTGATCTATGAATTGATACTCACTACAGAGTGAATTATTGTGTTGACATATATTCTAGTGTAATTGTATAACTCGAACCTATTCCAATGTGATGTATATGTATTGATACCTACTCCAGAGGGCAACTATGTATCTGATACCTATTCCCTCCAGGATAACTTTATGCATTGGTAAAGATTCCAGACCTTATGCATTGCTAAGTTCAATTATTGATTTATTTTTCACCTTATAACGTCGCCTCCGTTGGGTTGTAGTGCATTGCCTATCACTCCAGTATGATTTTATGTATTGATACTCGTATTACAAGTACATAAAGTCATACTGGCTGGACGAGCCTTGCTGTGGGGCCTGCTCACATCCTTGACATGTTTCTCTGTAAGTTACCCCTGTTTTCCCTGAATGGCTGTGTGGGAAGATGCCAGTAACTGTCCTCTGTGGTCGGATTTGTTATTGTTGTGGCTGTTGTTGTTGTTGTTGTTGTTATTGTTTCTGTTGTTGCTGCTGCTGTTGGTGTTAGTGCTGTTGTTGTTGTTGTTGTTGTTTTTGTTGTTGTTTCTGTCATTGTTGTTGCTGTTGTCTTGGTGGTGGAGGTGTCGTTGTTGTTATTGTTGTCGTGGCTGTTGCTGTTGATGTTGTTGCTGTTGTGTTGCTGTTATGATGTTGTTGTTGTGATGTTGTTGTCTTGCTGTTGTGATGTTGTTGTTGTGATGTTGTTGTTGTTGTTGCTGCTGTTGTGTTGCTGTTGCTGTATTGTACGCCTGTCTTCCAGTCTATCTATCCAATTCGAGAGTCTCTCTGATCTGAGTGTGATTGCCACGTACCCAATGCCTTTGTCTCAGCATTGCACGGTATCTGTGGCACTGTCTGGGGAGGTCCCGATCCACAATCAGCCACCCACCCTTCAGGTATCCCACTGCTGCTCAAACTAAGCCCTAGTCCCGTTATGCCTGCATAACGACCTCGAAGTGGGACGGCTATTGTATGTGCTACAAAACACGGGAAGATGGCTTGGATGCCTTTCAGAAGAATCACCCTCATACGGGGCAGAGGTTTTTAATCGGGTTTTTCTAGATTCTCGCATAGCTCAACTTCCCTAAACCGGATAGCGTCACGAACCTGAACTGGTCGGACTGACTCTGTACACATCATGGCGTCACCCACAGCAACAAATGATGTTGCTTATGTGTTAAATAACTACTACTACTACTACTACTACTACTACTACTACTACTACTACTACTACTACTACTACTACTACTACTACTACTACTACTACTACTACTACTACTACTGATAATAATAATAATAATAATAATAATAATAATAATAATAATAATAATAATAATAATAATAATAATAATAACAATA
>OZ012696.1:16510027-16527527 GCA_963942565.1 Maea johnstoni | reverse complement strand
AAAATGACACAAAAATCATGTTTTTTAGTGGTTGCTGAGCCTGGATTTGGTCCCGGCTAAGCAGCCCCATTCTGGATTTGGTCCCGGCTCCCTGCTGTGAACCGGGATCACTTTAAAGCCACAGAAACTGCTTCTCACTGTACATAGTGTGTTTTCCAAGCCTAGGTATTTTCATAGCAGTGCGCTATAATTAACTTTCATACATACATAATACAGGACTAATATTATGTCCTCTGCAAAATCGTAAAGTTACATGTTAATAAGCATCGTGACAGTAATTTTTAAAGTAAATGAAAGTTATTGCAAAGTAAGACATGGTCTTCTTGCTAAATGATATATAAATAAATTATGCAAAAAGCTACAAAAATGTTTTAAATATCACAAAAGGTGGACACATATTTCTTATAGATGTTGGAATAAACCAAAGTATTCTTCTGGTGACCTACGGAGAGATCATTATTATAATTATAATGGAGGTTATAACTGAACATCAGTACTTTGCTCGTCTCTTCATTATATGCGATACTGTCGTGAATATGCTGTTTTATCATACCTCACTTGAAGATCGTAAGCCGTGATTGGCTGACTTAACAGTGAACAATCATCATGTTGCCTGATGCCATCAGTGAGGGCTTCATGTTGCCCGTTGCCACTAGCGACACCTAGCGGGGAATGTGTGAATCACCAGTCATTACAAATGGGGTTTGTTCAGTATGATAAAACAAATATGCCATGCCAGTGGGGGTAACATGATGGAATGTCTCCCCTCGGGAGGATGGTTTTCCCTCGGGCTCCGCCCTCGGGAAAACCATCCTCCCTCGGGGAAACATTCCATCATGTTACCCCCACTGGCATGGCATATTTGTATAATGTTTCTACCTGTGTTCTATCTATGTTTTCCTCCAGACCTTGGTCCTGGATTCTGGGGAGGTGACATGGCTGGTGTAGAGACAGTGATGGTAAGTATCTATCTACCTACCTACATACCTACCTACCTAACTACCTATCTATCTACATACATACATACATACATACATACATACCTACATACCTACCCACCTACATACATACCTACCTATATACCTACATACCTACCTACATACCTACATATCTATCTACCTACCTACCTACATACATACATACCTACCGACATACATACCTACCTATATACCTACATACTTATCTACATACCTACCTACATACCTTAACCTACCTACCTACATACATACCTCCCTACCTACCTACCTACCTACATACCTACCTACCTACCTACCTACCTACCTACCTACATATCTACCTACCTACCTACCTACCTACCTACATACATACATACATACCTACCTACCTACATACATACATACATACCTACATACCTACCTACATACCTACCTACATACCTACCTACCTACCTACATACCTACCTACCTACATACCTACCTATCTACATACATACCTACCTACCTACCTACCCACCTACCTACATACATACATACCTACCTACCTACATACATACATACATACATACATACATATTTATAATTATCAATATATATATATATATGTGTGTATAGTCTGTATTTTCACTCGTGTATTTTCAAGTACTGATATTAGTTGCAACGAAATGACGGTATCCTATTCAAATTGTAGTAAGAATTGTGAAATTTTACAAGTAAAGAGATATTTTCGAACTGTGCATCTATTTTTACTTTTCTAGGATCCCAGCGGCGATTTCAGTGTTATCATCAACAAAGCAAGGAAGTGGCCGAGCAGACAACTTCCTTACACTGTGTCAAGCAGCTTTCGTGAGTATCTCTAATTTGATACCTAGTTGCATCATACATGAAATTCGTCTCTTTCGCCACTCTTTTTCAAAGCATTACTAGTAATTCTTGTGCATGAGAGGTTCATCTTTTAATGAAACACTAATTTTATCACAATGCCCAATATTGTCAAGCCATTGCATGGTGTAAGTATCCTAGGTACGATTATATGTTTAAAGAGTTTATGTACTTTCAAACCACTTGTGGGTGGATTTGATTTGTAAAGGTGATCCTCTATCTTGAAGGGTTAAGTAAAGATCGATTTGTTAAAAAAAAATAGATTCCGGGACGCTCTCTCCCATGTATCCAAAGACATAATTGTTTTGTATTTGCAAAACATGTATCATGTATCCAATACTTTCTATAATGCCATGACATCTTTATATAGGTTTGAGTATAAAAGAAGTGGCGATCACTTGATTTTGAAGTGTACTACATAAACACGATCGTTTAAATAAAATCATCATAAAGTGTACCTTAAACAATCTGATCTCTCTTATTGACTGCAAAACAGTCAGATTACCTTTCCACCTTGTTATTTTACTGCAAAAGTTCGGAATCTATCGGAATCTAGAGAAGTTACATTTATGATATTTTGTTTTCTAGCATCGGCTGAAAGGACAAGGATCACGAATGCAATCAGGGATTTCAACTCAAAAGCAAGGTGCTTACGTATAGTACCCAGAACTAGTCAAGCAAACTACGTGAGTGTGGTTAGAGAGAACGGGTAGGTAGACTTCATAATACCTGCGGAATATGTATGTATGTATGTGTGTATGTATGTATGTTTATCGATTGTAACACATATTGCAAAAGCATACATGAGTAAACAAATAAGGAACATGCATGAGTAGGTTACATCTACTAGGTATGAAATTTAAATTAACATATAGTAAGAGTTGATTGTTAAATTCATTGATATCATAAAACAAATGTATTCATTAAAACTTGTCTCGTGATCTGAAATGATAATATGAAATAATGGATGCCCTACATTGATAGATCCCTAGATCAAATGAGAATATGGTATGATAAAAGCCTGACCATAAAACTTAACTCGTGATTATGAGAGGATGGTATCTTTTTTTCTTTTTTCATGTGCTTCCATCTTTAAGATGCTGGTCGTTTGTTGGTAATTTGAAGCGAGGTGCCCAAAAGCTGAGTCTTGGACCAGGCTGCACCAGCAGTGGTACCATTATACACGAGTTCCTCCATGCCGCAGGCTTCCATCACGAACACCAGCGAGAAGACAGGGATGGATTCATCACAGTCAACTTTGAAAACATTCGAAGTGGTAAATGAGTTTTTCTTTTGTTCTGGTAAATGAGTTTTTCTTTTGTTCTGGTAAATGAGTTAAACTCATAAAAACTGTTTTTCTTTTGTTCTGGATCCATATATATATATATATATATATATATATATATATATATATATATATATATATATATATATATATATATATATATATATATATATATATATATATATATATATATATATATATATATATAAATATATATATATATATATATATATATATATATATATATATATATATATATATATATATATATATATATATATATATATATATATATATATATATATATATATATATATATATATATATATATATATATATATATATATATATATATATATATATATATATATATATATATATATATATATATATATATATATATATATATATATATATATATATATATATATATATATATATATATATATATAGTTATAGTTATAGTTATATGTACCGGTAGTTATATATAGTTATAAATAGTTTTTATATAGTAATAAACATGGCAATATATAAAGTTATATTTAAATATACGTTTGTTTTCAGGTATGTCGAACCAGTTTACCAAGCAGAGGACAGACTACCAGGGCTCTTCGTATGACTATGCGAGTATAATGCACTACGGGGCGACTGCCTTCTCCAAGAATGGCAGACCCACGATTTCTCCCAAGAGCTCCGGCGCCAGAATAGGAGCAAGAGTGATGAGTCGCAAAGATTTAGATAGGATTGCAAAGCTTTACTGTTAATTTTGAAATATTTTGTGTAAAAACTAAGAGGCAAGGGAATAAAGCACTATTTTAACAATTATCCAATTTAAGTCGTCTTATTTCTAGAATATTTGATACCATTTCAAAGTGATCTGATATATTTGATGATCCCTTGCCTGGGTCTGGTAGCCATTCTTAACCCTACTGTAGCTGGTGGCTAATTTGACCAATACAAAATGATGCAAAAAAGCTGATAAATGACTGAAACTCTGGCACATGGGTACTCACTCAACTTAGAGTACTCAGTGCGAGCTATCTTATTAATAGTGAATACCGACATGCCAGTGTTTATATGGTTATCAAAAATATTTGCATCCTTGTGTTTTGGATGAAAGTAGCCTTAGCATTGGAAGGGTTAAAAATGGGTCATGGGTGGGCACCTGAGGTAGGATGCCAGCCCTGTAACCGCAATCAAGGGGGAGGGATATTATTTACTATACAGACACGAAAAGGGGGCCTACAGTAGCAGTATGATTATGGAAACCCCCATAATGGAATATAAATATTTTTGGGAATGATTTGTTGTTGGAATGGTTTTAGGAATATGATTTTCTTTTTAGGTTAAAGCGCTTAATGAAATTAAGTGCGAGTACCCAATGATTTTCAAAACACGTGATATACGGAAAAGATTCTCGCAAAGTTATGGTTTGATTATGATGATAATGTAAAATAAAAAAACAGGACTTTAGTGAAATCTCACAATCCAATACTGTAAATTTTTGTGTTTAGCCTCGGACACAAATTAGAATTCGCAATGATTAGTGCTGCCACTTTAAGCTGGCACTCCATGTTGCGCGGCCAATTCGCAAACTTACAAACCGCAAAAATCGATTTTCTGTAAATTCGCAAAATTTACTCTACACAATCCTTTGTGAATCTACAGTATGTAGATATGTCACAATATAAAATCCGGCTATCAAGTTAATGTATGTGGCACAAGTCCCTGTTGTCTCTGAATTAATGCCCTGTGGTTAAAATAGAGGGCGTTGTATAATGTATTGAATGTACCCTATTATTTAAACACTTTAGTCCCGTTTTTTTGTCTTCCTAATTGGTGTATCCACATCATCATAATCGAGGTACGTGTATTTCATTCAGGTGCATACTCCTGGTGACCCTCGAATTCAGACATGCTAACCATACACAGCACATTGGGTCCATAAGATTCACCCAGCTTTGACACTTAACATATTTGTTAACTTATGACAGAATCTAACATTCTCAAATAAGCCTTTACCATCTAGAACAATTAAGTACTGTTTATTAATAGGCATTGTAGTACCTTCGATTCATTCTAAGGCTACAAATAACTACTTTATATTTTTCTCTGGCGCGTCTCCAAAGACGAAACCGTAAGTCTATAGTTAAATAGTACCTAAGTCTACCACCAGATGTCACTATCTACTGGTGATATACGACGAGACATGCGAACACAACAGAATGTGATAAACTCTATATCCCTAAATCCCTGCATATGCCAAGAATGACGTCATGTAAACTTGTGATCTTGCAATACCCAACCTAAGGTTAGGGTTAGAAATCAGGTCCAGGGTTAGGGTTAGGTATTACCCTAACTCTTACCCTGGACCTGATCCCTAACCCTAACCCTAGGTAAGGTATTCCAAGATCACAAGTTTCCATGACGTCATTCCTGGCATATGCAGGGATTTAGAGTTTATCACCGAATGAACAGAGGGAAGGGATCTTTGCATGCTTACAAAAAAGTGGAAACTAAGTATGATATAGAATAGTTACCTACTCTTTACAAGACAAATAATAGGTTTCATGTTTCACAAACGTCATTAAACTCACAAAAGAATTAAATGAGACTTTGAGAAGTTTCTTTTTTTTGAATACCTTATCTGTCATATTAAGGCTAAATCGGGACTGGCCAGTTGTTAGTCGTGGAGGTCGGTATGATTAGATTTACGACACCTTCAGATATGAATTTATGATGAAATAGAAACTGGTAACGATAAAAATATTTCCTCCCCTTTTCGAATAATATCAAGGATTCTTTCTGTTGTATTGTATTGTATTGTACTTTTATTTGCTGTAATAGGTATTACAAAATAGTACATTACTCTTTAATAAATCACTCTAATACATTCTACGTTCTGTTAAGAAAGAACAACAAAAACATTGATAAAAATTGAAGTGACACTGTGTGACGTTTCTATACAGTCATACTTATCATATAGTTGGTATGTACCTACCCAAAGTAGGTCACATTATACAATCAAACTAAGCATATGATGTCCAGCCGTGTCATACAGCGAGATATAAATAAGTGCGATTGATAATTTTTCACTCATATCTCATGCGAAATCTCACCACTTCATAGTACATTCTAACTATGTATGTGCTAGACTAGGTTCCTAGTCCCTAAAAAGTTGACATTCCCTTCTGTGCTGACCAAGCAGTGTGGTGTAGTACCGGGTATGGTAGATAGATGGCACCACCTGATCCTCAGATCTCTATAGGTTTTATAATCAAACTGAATCCCGGTGAGATAAGTGTAAACTAAATGGACCACTATGGCCACCTAGAATATTTGGTGCTAGGTAGCAGGAAGAAAATAACAGAAAATACATATATGACAGCCTTGAAATCTAGGCTATGTATGTGCAAGAGATCATCCATAAGAGTACCATATGATTGTATTCCCACCCGTCTATACACTTCCCAAGCAGCACACCAACACTGCACATAATATCAACATTGGGTATCATTCTATTCATCTCATCATACATTTCAAGTTGTGTATTTGAATGGTATGAGCACTGCATAATCATGTGATTAGCATCTTCATATGCAGCGTTATCGCACATGATACATGATTTTGCGCAGAAGGACGCTTTAAGGAGTCTAACATCATCGCTCTTAAGGAGGCTTGCATGACATAATAACTTAACCATCGTCTCACACTTTCTCATGTAACCTTGATGATGATCAGCTATCAACCACCAAACTGAGTATCCTGGGAATGCAGACACTTGTTTGATTAAGTCAAACTTCTGATTTTCAGCTACTAGTATATACTCATTCCACTGGTTTCCTTCGGACATCCATGCTCTTTCCCATACCAATTTTTTCCATAAGTCTTTACTCATAACATTTACATTGATACTAGCCATTACTTTAACCATATCTAGCACCTTAAATTCTGAGCCGTATACAAGTATCTGTGTAATGGGACTGTCATATTGGTTTCTATCTTCTAAAGTAAAACTGTTTAATTATTCCAATATAATTTGCCTTATGGGCATTTCTTCTCGCATACAGGGGATTGTTCTTAGGAATATGATAAAGACACTAAAAATAGCCCTTCACAACGAAGCACATTTGCATTGCATCATAACCAACCAGCAACTGATGATCCATGGGGAATCAAAACTAGCATAATACGACCCATCCCAAGGTACTGATAGCTCTCTCACATACCTTGAGGCTGATGAAGGAAGAAGGGAAGGTTTTTACGTCGCTTTCAACAGCTTAGGTCATATCGCAATGAGATAGAAACCCGGAACGAGAAGAAATTCCCTTCTCTTCACTAATAATTTCGTGGGGTCTTTTGGTTGCAGAAGGACAATAGACAGACAACCACAACGCCACACATTTATATAGCGACCAGGCCAACCCACTTGTCGGGATCCAGTGGATATTCAAACCTACAAACTCACGTTTGGGACCCAGGTATCATAAACACTAGGCGGATTATGATTTGGAACAATGTCTGTTTGCACCTTAATTACAACTAAGTACTGGACTCACGGCCCACCTTAATTATGTGCCTACACTGTACTAATGGTATGACTATCTTTTCATTTGTGTTTATTATTTCATTTGTGTTTATTCTTCTTGTTTGTATCCTTTTATATCGTGCAAATAGTCCATAAAGATACATTACAACACAATTCCAACCTAGTGTCTGATGAGACTGAAAAGTGGGGAATGTATAGTCATCATTTCATCGTGTTTTCCGTAGTGTAGGGCATTGAACCACTTGAAGTTCATGGAAAAGGACTTAAAGTACTATATATTGTTCCTATGCAAGTACAAGTCAGTGAGGTGGGGTGGAATTGTGTTATAGTGCATGACCGCATTGGCGGTTAGTCCTAATATGCGTGCCGTGAAACATTCCTATACTATACTATACCTTGCACTAGATGACATCTCTCTAAGGGGCCTATTGATAAGACCTGCAAGATATATGTTAAGAACTGAACGGTTTTTCGCAGTGAAATTATTATAATTATCATTATTATTATTATCATTATTATTATTATTATTATTATTATTATTATTATTATTATTATTATTATTATTATTACTGTTGTTGTTGATGTTGTTGTTGTTGTTATCATTATTATTATCATTATCATTATTATCATTATTATAATTATTATTATTATTATTATTATTAATATCATTATTATTATTATTGTTATCATTATTATTATTTATTTATTTATTTTTATTATCGTTATCATTACAGTCATTATTATTAATATTATTATCATTATTATTATAATTGTTATTGATATCATTGTTATTATCATTATCATTATTATCATTTTTATCATTAGTAGTAGTAGTAGTAGTAGTAGCAGTAGTAGTAGTATCATTATTATTGTTATTATCATTATTATTATTATTATTATTATTTATTTATTTTTTATATTATTATTATTTTCCTTATTGTTAGTAGTAGTAGTAGTAGTAGTAGTAGTAGTAGTAGTAGTAGTAGTAGTAGTAGTAGTAGTAGCGGTGGTGGTTGTGGTGGTGGTAGTAGTATTTGTTGTTGTTGATGATGATGTTTTTGCTGTAGAAATATCCCTTAACCTCTGCTCCTCGTGTTTATTCTCATCATCACTGATACTAACATTGCATTTATCATCAGCATTTTCCTGTACTGAAGAGGTACTGTTACCACAACTATCTGCATCGTCATGTATAGCCTCGCCTGGCGGATATTTCCTTCTGAACCCAGCAAACACAAAATATTTTCAAAATATTTTTAAAAGGACTGAAAAAAATTTGTTAGAAACATTCGCAATAAACATGAATAAAACATTAGCAAAATGTTCAATAACCATAGGGAAAACATTAGTGAAATAATGAATGTAAATAATGTTATGCAATAAAAATATGATATTAGTAAAACATTTACGAGAATAAATGAATATTTTCTTACAATATTAACCAATATTTTTTTCATAATAATGTCTGATAACATTATGTTATCTTTTATCAACATTTTTAGTTAATGTTTAATGTCTGCGTATTACAAATGTTGTTTTTAACATTTATTGAATGTTTTATTAACATATTTTAAAATGTTTCTAAAACGTCTGAAAAAGTATAGATAAATTATCAATTTATACATTAATGAAACGTTAAACAATATTTTCCAAAATATGTTTGAGTATATTAAACTGTAATTTTTTTAACATTTAAAATAAATCTTTTAAAGCTGCCTAATAAAGGAATATTTTCTCACAATATTAACCAATATTTTTTTCATAATAATGTTTAATAACATTATATTATCTTTTATCAACATTTATAGTTAATGTTTTACATCTGTGTATTACGAATGTTGTTTTTAACATTTATTGAATGTTTTAATAACATTCTTTAAAATGTTTCTAAAACGTCTGAAAAATTATAAATAAAAAAATGTCAATATTTACACTGATAAAATGTTAAACAATATTTTTCCAAAATATGTTTGATAATATTAAACTATAATTTTTCTAACAATTAAAGACAAATGTTTTAAAGCTGTCCATTACGAATGTTTCTTTAAATATTAATTAAGTATTGTATCTACAAAGTTACAAAATATTTCTGAACAAATTTGAAATTAAATATCTAAATATATATTTAGAAAATAATAACCACTAATTTTCTGCGATAATGTATGATTTTATTATCATTTTAAATAAATGTTATACATCTGCATATTACAAATGTTTTTTTAAACATCGGTTTGATATCAAGAACACATCCTGTGAAATATTTGTGAAACATCTGAACTAAGCTCTAAAGAAATGTTAAAAATGACATTAACAAAATGTTGAATAAATGTTTTGAAATGTTTTTGCCGAATTCTTCATTCAACATTTCTATAAAACAGTCCTTTAATAATTCGAAAACATTATAGAAATAGCAATTTTAACGCAAAAACCGTATGAAATATTTCAGAAATATTATTAAGGAATGCCCTATGATATTGCCACATAATAATGTCAAAATGCAAAAACAATAGCTACATGTACAATTCAACATTATTATCTTAATATTAAATAACGTTAATATATAATCCTACAATTGTTAGCAACTTCTCTGAAAAAGCAATATTTTATGCTATAATAAGATAAATATGATCGATAAACATGAAATATTGATTTGAAAATTTAGGAAAAAATAGTTTCCAAATAAATATATCATTACTGGCATTGATTTAAAATTTTTGGTTTCTTAAAAAGCATGAAATATCAATATGTGTCATTCCGAAAGGCATTGATTAGGGCTGACAAAAATAATATAAGTAGCCCTCTCTTCTATCTTGAAAGCATGATTTGTACAGTATAATTTTCAAAGTAAGACTGAGCAAGAAATCCCTAAAATGGGGATTTAAAAAGTGTGTTAGTTATGGGCGATTGGTAAGTACATTTTCTTCTCTAAAGAATTTAAAACTCAACTATCTGGAAAGATAAATATTTCAAAAATATTGAAATAATGTTGAGTAAAATGTTACAAAAAATGTTGGCATAATATTCCAAGGCCAGCAATTTCAATGGGGATAAATTTCTTCAACAACAATGTCAAAATGTTTCTTAGAAATAGTTTATGAATAATTTAAGCAACATTGTATACATATGTATTTAAAATATTGTGAAAATAATAATTTAAATGTTATAAGAAATGTTTTGGTAATAATTTTCAGGCCAAACGTTTTAATATTAATAAATATTTTTCAGAAACATTTGATGAATAATTTTTGCAATATTGTGTTAATGTATCTTGGAAATGTTTTAAAAATAATAATACAAATATTATAAGAAACATTATGGTAATAATTTTCAGGCCAAACGTTTTAATATTAATAAACATTTCAGTAATATTTCCCAGATATTGGGTTAAATATTTTGTAGACATAGCACAAATGTTTTGTGTTTGCTGGGAACAGTTCTTAATTCATTTATAACTTGCAGTAGAGCAACTCCATGTAATTTCCTAAGATTAATTCACTTCAATAGGGTTATGAATAATAATTTTTTTTTTACATAAAATGGTAGATGAACCAAAGTGTTTTACCGGTGAAGTGAAAAATCTCTTATCTATGCCTTTCCAGAATGCGAATATTGTCTAAGTTTTGGAGAAGTATAGATCTGTGGTTATATTAGGAGATGTATTAAATCAACATGTAAAATATCAGAAATTGATAAAACCTTTGGAATAGATAATGGTCACATTCTTGTCAATACGGTCATTTTAGCAGCTAAGGAAGTTATTTATACTAAGCGTAAGACTGGTGGTACACAACGCCTTTTACAAGTTAAAAGGCGTTTATTTAGCCAAATGAAATCGGTACAGTATTGGTCACTACTAGCAAATGAAATTTATTTTTGAAGTTTATTTTCTAGAGAATGGGAAAGGATTGAAAATGATTCATGAAATTTTATTCAATTTGACATATTCACATGTTTCTATCTTACATAAATATTTCATGGTAACTTGTTTCATAACATGTATGCCAGTTTATAAGGAACCTGCATGTATACATTTTTACACATTATATGTGCAATATTCTCATTTTATGAATATATGATGACACTGAGTGAACTAACAGGAAAACAGAAAAAAACATGTTTTACAGAGAATTGAAAAAGAAAGAAGTTTAGAAAATGATTTGTATAAAGGTAGCTCATAGGGTTAGTTTCATGACTCGGGTTTTCACCTTTTCATTCAAAATATCTTCGAATGAGGAATACATGTACATCAATGAGTATTAGTTCCACAAGACTACCTCGCCCTACTTAAGATATTTCATTTCATCAATGAAAACGTTATAATAACGTTCTGACACTATCATATGTTTATAAGACAGTCTCATATAATGCTTATTATAACGTTGCAGTTGCTGCCCATTGTGCTAGACCGCTGGACTGAGGAGGCAACACCATAAAGTCTTTGCCATACTGCATACGTACAAGAGATATACAAAACTCCTTTATATGTAATAATAATAATAATAATAATAATGATAATAATGATAATAATAATAATAATAATAATAATAATGATAATGATAATAATAATAGTAATAATGATGATAATGATGATAATAATTGAAATAATCATACTACTACTAGTACTTCCACTACTACTACTACTACTACTACTACTACTACTACTACTACTACTACTAATAATAATAATAATAATAATAATAATAATAATAATAATAATAATAATAATAATAATAACAATAATAATAATAATGATAATAATAATAATGATAATAATAATAATGATAATGAAAATAATAATAACAATAATAATAATAATAATAATGTTATATGATAATAATAATAATAATAATACTAATAATAATAATAATAATAATAATAATAATAATAATGATAATAATAATAATAATAATAATAATAGTAATAATAATAATAATAATAATAATAATAATAATACAACATTTGAAAATGCACTTTTAGGTATAGCTTACAATTAGATGTTTATGATCAAGGGCTGCTGCCAAAACCTTCGTGACTGTGCACTTTATGAGGGTCTGTTAGATAAATAAGCGCTGAGTGAAATAAGAATAGACCTATGACGAGCAAGAGTCAACAAAGTGGTTGCGGATCACGTTAGTTCCTGGTTTCAAGAGTGTATGCGTGTAGTCAGCGTAGCGCACGCACTTTCTTTCATTATATATGCGTATTGATAGGGTATGTATATACATTGGGGTTTCCCCTTGCACTAGGTAAAGATATAACGTGGGTGTTACGTGTTCGTACTGCTACTGCACTCGGTACAGGTATACTTCGGGTCTTTCCGTTGCAAATAAAGACCGCACAAGGTATAGAAAGATATTCATTGGATCTTTCCGACTGCACATCAGGACCGCACTAGTTATAAACACGCTCACTGGGTTTCACATGTTCTTACCTCGACTGCGCTCAGTATAGGTACAGAACGGATTTCACCGCGTACTCATTACAATATACCTTCTAGTGGTTGATAGTTGCGCTCATCAATACCTGGATACAAGCTCCGTAGGGACAAGATGGAGATCTTATCTAAAAGTAGGCACGGGTCACTCATCGTCTTGGTGTGTCTCCTGTTCTTAGTTACAGGTGCAACATGTTGCGGCAGGGGGTCTGTTTACCTGGAGAACAATCAATATAAACGGGTGTTAATTGCTATAGGACCCCAGGTGCCCGAGGACCCAGCTCTCATTGAGAAAATCAAAGACATCTTCACCAAGGCTTCCGCGTACCTGTATAAAGCAACAAGGTAGGAGTATTCGTTTAACCCAATCAGCCCTTCCAATGTTAAGGTTACTTTCATCCAAAGAACAAGGACGCAAAGATATTTGAAACCATCTAAACCCTGTCATGTTGTTGTTAATTGGATAGGTCTTGCTGAGTGCTCTCAGATGAGTACCCATATGCCAGAGTTTCCGTCATTATTGATATTTTTGCATCATTTTGTATTGACCTAATTAGCCACCAGCAGTATAAGGGTTAGCCTATATGATTCCAAATGTTTTAAGTTGTAAAATAGTCTACAGTTGTCAAACAGAGTCGAGAAAGCACCCCAACCTGCGCAAGGGACCGCCTTTGAAGAGAGGCAACATATATTTATTAATTATAGATTATGATTGCAAATTTTGTAACCACGGAAATATCAAAACCTGAGCAAGGAACCACCTGTGAGAGGGAGGCCATTTCAGTTCATTAGTTTGAGGTTATGGTTGTAAATTATCATTAGGTTTTGTAATGAGGAAAACATCCAAACCTGTGCAAGCGACCACCTGTGTAGGGAGTCCAAAAGAATTTATCAATTATGGTTATGGTTGTAAGTTGTCATCAGGTTTTGTAATCAGGAAAAGATCTTAACCAGCGCAAGGGACCACCCTTGTCAGTTAGTTTCAGTAATCAGTGAACATGTTAGTAACTTGTCATGAGGGAAGTTTTTTGGTTGAGAAAACTGTCAAACCTGCGCAAGAAATCACCTGTTAAGAAAGATCACCACCTGTCGGGAAAGACAGGGACTAAACTCATATAAATGACATGGTGTTTTGACCACCTTTCTTGAGAAGCACCCCCTGTTGACCCGCCATTGGTCTTACGAAGCAGGCAGAATTGTTCTGTTTCTTTATTTATTTACTCGTATAAACAAGTATGTTTCCCAATAAAGGGTCTTATGATGAGGAATACATTGAACACCGTATAGGTACCCTCCAAGCACGATGCAAGATGTAACAGGTAAAAGATGAAAACGAAACAAATACATGCATTAGGTTTCCAACATGTCTGATCCCTATCCGTGGGTTAGCATACAGAAAATTCACAATTTGGACGGAAAGATCAATACTAACAAATCGGTGTAATTTTTTTTACAATTTTGATCCGTTGAAATTTTGAGACCATTTCTTCTGGGACATTTGTGGAAATATACTAGATCGCATAACTTTGAACCACAGTCAAAATAAGAAAAAAAATGAGGTACCCGTCCCTATGCATATCTTCATTCCTTCTTGTGACATGCTCAATTGCCTCGATGTTCAAACAGTACGTTACCATTGTTCCATATCATGGAATGCACAGCATAAAAAGTACTAAAAACAGGCTTCGTTCCAGGAAGTGACACTCATGACCTGTATAAATATTTAGGCCTATATTTAGATATAGCCATGTTCCCTATGAAAAGACTTCATGTTTGAATACGAGTGACGTCGTATGCCTCAACATGCATTTATACACACGTTAGTGGAGTTCAGTGGCCTAGAATTTAACCTTTTTGATGCTGGTGGCTAATTTGGCCAACACAAAAGGATGCGAAAAAACGATAAGATACTGAAACCCTGCCACATGGGTACTCATCTGAGAGTACTACGCAAGAGCTATCCAATGAATACTAACATGACAGGGTTTTGATTGTTTTCAAACGATATTTGCTTCCTTGTGCTTTGGACGGAAGTAGCTTCAGCATTGGAAAGGTTAAACACTCTTTTTCTTAAGGAGTTGGGCCGGAAGCTCAAATGAAGCATATCAGGTATGTGTTCATACATACAGTCGTGTTCCCCTCTCACGATGTTGACACGACTCCTCATCATACCCACATTCCATTAAACATCGAGACGTATTGCGAGGTTTTTGGATCCTCAATTTTAGACAAGGTTAACGTTTTTATCCAGGTTGGAAAATGATAACGCATATGATGCACGTTATCAAAGGATCACGACTCTTAGAATTAGATTCCTTAGTAGGACTTCACAAGAGTTTGACTTTATCAACATATTAGCAACATTAAGAAGATGAAAAGAAATACAACAAGAAATGATATATGAACAGAAATAGAAATAACTTTTAAAGTGGAGTTAGTATATCAACTACAACTAAGTCATGGAGACTGTTTAGTCATGTCGAAGACAATATTTACTTGAGCAGGTAAATATGAATAGCGAAGAGCATGAGTATTGTTTCAACCGGGGGCTCGGGACCTTCGTTCTTTAATTGAGACTTCCATGTAAAGATTGACCAATACCTTGGTGATTGTACAAGAAAACCCCAATAAACTATATATTTTATGAAAGCTGAGAATCTGGAAAGGTCAAATATCCTAAACATGTTTTATGATACCATCACAGTTCCCTGGGGGTGGGGCCTAAACACAAGTGATGCAGATTTATATTACATATGTTTTTGCAAAGTTCCTCCTGGCTTCAATAAAGGTTTCACACAGTTGATATTTATATATTATATAGAAAACATCCTTGAGCAAATTCTAATTTTTTTTTTTTTTTAATTTTTGTTCCTAAAGGAATTTACAGCAAGTTACAGTTGTGATCAATATTTTTTTGTTGAATCTTACCTTTCTTCATTTTTGAAGTTGAATTAAGAAACAACTAGAGCAGATATTAAAAAAAAAAATTAGAATCTGCCCAAGGATGTTTTTGGTCATGTGTTAAAATCTCAGCATGCTAAGATCAATATTGAATGAATGGGCTGTTAAAGCCAGCCCTGCATATCCTACAGCCTAATATGATGTTCTGCCCCTTTATGCAACTTTTAGGGATAATTTGCAATAAGAATATGATTTGCATGTATTGGTAGAATAGTTTGAATGTTTGAAAGTTCACTTGGTACCTCAATTACTGGAATAAAAAGGGATTTTTAGCAACTATTTGGAGGTTTCTACTGGTAGAGGCTGGACCCCCTAGTGAGCACTCCTCCCCCCAGCTGATAAGGAAAGATAAGAGACTATTACTGACTGCTAATTGCATATTGGCTGTCTGGCAGTGTTGCTTTCCTCAGAGTCTGCATCTTCAATTGCTATGCCACTGTCATCTGAACTAGTGCTCAGCAGTCTAAGCTTTCTATAACTTGCACTATGAATGGTTAGTGAATTCTCAGATTCCTCTTCCTCTAATGTATCCAAATCTTCAAGTAAAGAAGATTTTTCATGTCATTCAAACCCCCTCTTTCTCTTCCTTTTGGATACATTTCCCATTGTAAGAATACATTAAGACTCTGCACTGTCCAGGGATCAGGATCTAAATGTTCTCTCCTAACCATACATGAAACCCTCTTCACCTAGGTAAGATATCCCAAACATCCTGCCAATCACACACCAGAATATATCTGGAGCATTTGATTGGTTTTACCTGAACTGTCTGACCTTCACCTGTAAAGCAAGACTGCTGATGCACAAGAATCACACCTTTTATTCAATACCCTAATTGCAATGCAATCATTGCTCAGTGCCTGTTTCCTGGGTAGCAGGATACTCCCATTTGATACAATACACATTGTGGTCCTGGCCAGGAACTGTAACCCCCAATTCACACCCATCAGCCAGTAAAGCACACTCCCAGGAGATCAGATATGGAAAGGATATTAAGATCTTAGATAAACATCCCAGCTGAGTGCCTGAGGATGTTCTCTCCTCTGGAGGTCAGCTTTTACAAAAGACCTGTTTTTTGTCATTTGTAGATCTAGTAGAGAGTTCTAATTCCAAAGAATAAGTAGCAAACCTTTTCAGCTTTCACATATAAAAAAACGCCCTATTTAAAGGTGCGAAGGTCCCGTGCCCCTTAATGCTTAAGAGATTCACATAAGATTATCGTCTGGATCTATGAAACTTTTAATAACAACTTTGGAATTCATAATGATTTTACAAAATATTTGAAGGAGAGTTGTTGGTAATGTCCTGATCACCATTTCCCCTTCAGATGTTTTGAGAATTCTGTTTCAGCCTGAGAGATTTCATCAAAATTTTCAGTCTGGTTTTGGTCGTTGTGAGCATTAATAGGTTACAGTGGTCTTGATCTTGTGTGC
>OZ012696.1:16502527-16505027 GCA_963942565.1 Maea johnstoni | reverse complement strand
TACTCTCGGCTGAGTACCCATATGCTAGGGTTTCACTAATTTTTCAGATTTTATAGGTACTCATCTGAGAGAGTTCAGCGAGATCTATACAGTCAATGCTAATATTACAGGGTTTAGATGGGTTTTTTAAAACTTTGTGCCTTTGTGCTTTGGAGGAAAGTAGCCACAACAAAGGAAGTGTTAACATTTGTCATTATTATCATCAGTGGAAATTCTAAAATGTCACATTTGTCCTTTTCGAGTAGGGCTGCATGTGGTACACCTCGAGAAAGCTTAGGATTATGTTCCCGAGATGTAGCAAGGCGAAGCCGAGTAACTCTGTGGGAGTGCACTTATGCCATGACATTTGTAAAACCAGTCATGTTTAAGGTGATGGCTACCATTGCAAGCCAGTTAAAAGCCCTGTCCCAAAACACACCTCAAAGCAGCATAATCCTATAACTAGGTGTATCTCCAGGTTCCTGAGTGTTATCAGGTAGAGAATATCATCGCCACCTGTCATTATTCAATCCATATTCTGTTTTATTTCAAAATTTACAACTTTTTTTTCAAATGACATATTCTCATTAATTACGCAGGTGATGGTTACTGCAGGTTCAACGTTACTTTAGGGATATCATTGACTATGCCCAATAAAAAGTATTTTTTTGATTTTTTACTGCTGAAGATTTTTACAGGCCATAACGTTGAAAATTTTAGTTAGAAATCTCCACACCAACTTTACTTGGTAACCTCACGTGCTCATAGCTAGCACCTATTTATAGCATCCTGACCACAAGCCATTGTCTTGAGATCGTCGAGGTGTATCTTTGTGCAACTGTCTTTTGTTTCGAGTGCTCAGAGGTGATCAGCGAGGTATGTCCACTACTATCAAAGGGGTTCCCATGCCTCCACACACGAGATATCTCACTAAAATGTTCAATGTTATGGCCTGTAAAAATCTTTAGCAGTAAAATGTTAAAAAATTACTTCTTGTTGGGCATAGTCAATGATATCCCTAAGGTAACTATGAACCTGTAGTGACCATCACCTGCGTAAGTAATGAGATTATGTTATTTGAGTGAAAAGTTGTAAATATTGAAATGAATTAGAATATGGGTTGACTACAGACGGCTGACTATGATATCCTCTCCCTGATAACACTCAGGAACCTGTAGATACACCTTGTTATATGAGTATGCTGCTGTGAGGTGTGTTTTGGGATGGGGCTTTTAACTCGCTTGCAATGGTACTCATCACCTTAAAGGTAAAGATATTCGGTTTAAAGTCTTGTATCCACCGAAGCGCTCACATGACCTTCCTCCCCTAGCAGGCCTGTACACACGGAAACCATTTCATTTCGTGTATGCCATTCTTAGACCATAATGGTCAATATTCTTTTTTCTATTTGTATTCGCTCCTAGGCCTGCAGTTTGTTCATTCGCAATGCAGTGAAAAACGGTGACTATGTTGGAGTGGTATGGTTCAACAATAAAGCAACTAGAAAGACCGCCCTGACACTAGTTAGCGACAGCACCCGCAAGGTCCTCCTCAATGCCATTCCCTCCTCTCCTAAAGGTGGCACCAGTATCGGGGCAGGTACGTGACAATATGTATGTATGTTTATCAGACTGTAATCAAGTTACAAAACCATACAAACAAAGTATCAGGATATGAAAGGACATAAAGATACAACAAAAAAGGCAAATACAACATAGTAAGATAATGTACTACATTTTAGTTACGTACTTCACCGCTAGAGGTCGCACAGTAGAGTCATTTAATTTCTACACCAGTCAAGACTAAATCAAAAACAATGGACCACTTTTTGGTAATAGTCTGTGGCACTAAATGGCCTTGTGCGGATGTGCATTTAAACCCTCATTCATTATTAGATATCTTAGTTAAGTTGTACACGTCGCACCTTTAATTCTACGTTTGTTTTAATCAATTTTTGTGTTTCGTTGATTCTGTACATTTGTTTATGATGTATAGTATTTGTATTTTTGTAATATGAAAATCTTTTAGTCAATAAATAAACAATACAATACATTTCATTTCCTGTCTTCAGGTATCCAGGCAGGTGTAGCGCTCCTAGGCAATGAACCTGATGGTGGCAGCTTATTGGTTGTGACAGATGGCGTAGAGAACACAGCTCCATTCATCAGAAATGTCAAACCTGAGGTATGCTAAGGTTTAATATTGGAGCTGTTCCATTTAAGTGTGTGGGGGCGAGGAACAGAAGATTTTAAGGGGGTAGGCGTCAAATTCTCACAAAGGGAGAATGCTGTAATGTTATCACATACGGTCGAACAGTCAAAGGTGTAAGAAAGTACTGCAAAGCAACCTGCATTAAGATAACTGTAAATAAAAAAACATAACGATTTCTATTCATGATCGAATACTTTTATCATAATCGAATGTATGTTTGTATGTATGCATGTGTGTGTGTGTTAGACTGAAAACACATGGTTTTACAAAGATCATACATTGTCAGGATACGTAGAGTACAAGAAGATGA
>OZ012696.1:16488385-16499827 GCA_963942565.1 Maea johnstoni | reverse complement strand
CCCTACATTGATACATCCCTAGATCAAATGAGAATATGGTATGATAAAAGCCGGACCATAACACTTAACTCGTGATTATGAGAGGATGCTATCTTTTTTTCTTTTTTCATGTGCTTCCACCTTTAAGATGCTGGTCGTTTGTTGGTAATTTGAAGCGAGGTGCCCAAAAGCTGAGTCTTGGACCAGGCTGCACCAGCAGTGGTACCATTATACACGAATTCCTCCATGCCGCAGGCTTCCATCACGAACACCAGCGAGAAGACAGGGATGGATTCATCACAGTCAACTTTGAAAACATTCGAAGTGGTAAATGAGTTTTTCTTTTGTTCTGGTAAAATATATATATATATATATATATATATATATATATATATATATATATATATATATATATATATATATATATATATATATATATATATATATATATATATATATATATATATATATATATATATATATATATATATATATATATATATATATATATATATATATATATAATATATATATATATATATATATATATATATATATATATATATATATATATATATATATATATATATATATATATATATATATATATATATACATAAATATATATATATATATATACATATATATATATATATATATATATATATATATATATATATATATATATATATATATATATATATATATATATATATATATATATATATATATATATATATATATATATATATTTATATATATATATATATATATATATATATATATATATATATATATATATATATATATACATATATATATATATATATATATATATATATATATATATATATATATATATATATATATATATATATATATATATAAATATATATATATATATATAAATATATATATATATATATATATATTTATATATATATATATATATATATATATATATATATATATATATATATATATATATATATATATATATATATATATATATATATATATATATATATATATATATATATATATATATATATATATATATATAGTTATAGTTATAGTTATATGTACCGGTAGTTATATATAGTTATAAATAGTTTTTATATAGTAATAAACATGGCAATATATAAAGTTATATTTAAATATACGTTTGTTTTCAGGTATGTCGAACCAGTTTACCAAGCAGAGGACAGACTACCAGGGCTCTTCGTATGACTATGCGAGTATAATGCACTACGGGGCGACTGCCTTCTCCAAGAATGGCAGACCCACGATTTCTCCCAAGAGCTCCGGCGCCAGAATAGGAGCAAGAGTGATGAGTCGCAAAGATTTAGATAGGATTGCAAAGCTTTACTGTTAATTTTGAAATATTTTGTGTAAAAACTAAGAGGCAAGGGAATAAAGCACTATTTTAACAATTATCCAATTTAAGTCGTCATATTTCTAGAATATTTGATACCATTTCAAAGCAATACTGATCTGATATATTTGATGATCCCTTGCCTGGGTCTGGTAGCCATTCTTAACCCTTCCGTAGCTGGAGGCTAATTTGACCAATACAAAATGATGCAAAAAAGTGATAAATGACTGTAAATCTGGCACATGGGTACTCAGTGAGAGCTATCTAATTAATAGTGAATACTGACATGCCAGTGTTTAGATGGTTATCAAAAATATTTGCATCCTTGTGTTTTGGATGAAAGTAGCATTAGCATTGGAAGGGTTAAACATGGGTCATGGGTGGGCACCTGAGGTAGGATGCCAGCCCTGTAACAGCAGGAAAGGGGGAGAGATATTATTTACTATACAGACACGAAAAGGGGGCCTACAGTAGCAGTATGATTATGGAAACCCCCATAATGGAATGTAAATATTTTTGGGAATGATTTGTTGTTGGAATGGTTTTAGGAATATGATTTTCTTTTTAGGTTTAAGCGCTTAATGAAATTAAGTGCGAGTACCCAATGATTTTCAAAACACGTGATATACGGAAAAGATTCTGGCAAAGTTATGGTTTAATTATGATGATAATGTAAAATAAAAAAACAGGACTTTAGTGAAATCTCACAATCCAATACTGTAAATTTTTGCGTTTTTTGTGTTTAGCCTAGGACACAAATTAGAATTCGCAATGATTAGTGCTGCCACTTTTAGCTGGCACTCCATGTTGCGCGGCCAATTCGCAAACTTACAAACCGCAAAAATCGATTTTCTGTAAATTCGCAAAATTTACTCTACACAATCCTTTGTGAATCTACAGTATGTAGATATGTCACAATATAAAATCCGGCTATCAAGTTAATGTATGTGGCACAAGTCCCTGTTCTCTCTGAATTAATGCCCTGTGGTTAAAATAGAGGGCGTTGTATAGTGTATTGAATGTACCCTATTATTTAAACACTTTAGTGCCGTTTTTTTGTCTTCCTAATTGGTGTATACACATCATCATAATCCAGAGTTTTTCGGAATTAGGGTTGGATGCCATGTGTCGGCAGTAGAATGGGTGTAGTAAGGGGGGGGTTGACTGTAACGTGTTCGTGTTCGGCGTTCATTTACACTACAGGTCTGTAGTGTAAATGAACGCCGCTACGCGTCGCCACCGTCGCGTATTACTATTAGCTTCCAATTACTTGTGACGTCATCAAAACTGTAAAATCGCTAATTTCACTGATTTAAAAAAGGTTAATTAATTTCCTAAAAGTGTATTCTTAGTACAATTGGTCCATTGAATGTATCCATGCTGTTTGACCAAAACAGAGTGGACGCTTTCATACATAACTGGAAGAACCAAGTTTTCTCTAATGAAAGAATCCATGGCGTTCCACTAAGGCAATCGACGTGTTTGAAGCCGCCTATCGGCGGGTTCCGGAACCTCGCGTCGAGGTACGTGTATTTCATTCAAGTGCATGCTCCTGTTGACCCTCGAATTAAGACATGCTCACCATACACAGCACATTGGGTCCATAAGATTCACCCAGCTTTGATACTTAACATATTTGTTAACTTATGACAGAATCTAACATTCTCAAATAAGCCTTTACCATCTAGAACAATTTAGTTCTGTTTATTAATAGGCATGCACATGTAGCACCTTCGATTCATTCTAAGGCTACAAATAACTACTTTATATTTTTCTCTGGCGCGTCTCCAAAGACGAAACCGCAAGTCTATAGTTAAATAGTACCTAAGTCTACCAACAGATGTCACTATCTACTGGTAACATACGACGAGACATGCGAACACTACAGAATGTGATAAACTCTATATCCCTAAATCCCCAAATATGTCAGGAATGACGTCATGGAAACTAGTGATCTTGCAATACCCAACCTAAGGTTAGGGTTAAAAATCAGGTCCAGGGTTAGGGTTAGGTAACCCTAACTCTTACCCTGGACCTGATCCCTAACCCTAACCCTAGGTAGGGTATTCCAAGATCACAAGTTTCCATGACGTCATTCCTGGCATATGCAGGGATTTAGAGTTTACCACCGAATGAACAGAGGGAAGGGATCTTTGCATGCATACAAAAAAGTGGAAACTAAGTATGATATAGAATAGTTACCTACTCTTTACAAGACAAATAATAGGTTTCATGTTTCACAAACGTCATTAAACTCACAAAAGAATTAAATGAGACTTTGAGAAGTTTCTTTTTTTTTGAATACCTTATCAGTCATATTAAGACTAAATCGGGACTGGCCAGTTGTTAGTCGTGGAGGTCGGTATGATTGGATTTACGACACCTTCAGATATGAATTTATGATGAAATAGAAACTGGTAACGATAAAAATATTTCCTCCCCTTTTCGAATAATATCAAGGATTCTTTGTATTGTATTGTATTGTACTTTTATTTGCTGTAATAGGTATTACAAAATAGTACATTACTCTTTAATAAATCACTTTAATACATTTTACGTTCTGTTAAGAAAGAACAACAAAAACATTGATAAAAATTGAAGTGACACTGTGTGACGTTTCTATACAGTCATACTTATCATATAGTTGGTATGTACCTACCCAAAGTAGGTCACATTATACAATCAAACTAAGCATATGATGTTCAGCCGTGTCATACAGCGAGATATAAATAAGTGCGATTGATAATTTTTCACTCATATCTCATGCGAAATCTCACCACTTCATAGTACATTCTAACTATGCATGTGCTAGACTAGGTTCCTAGTCCCTAAAAAGTTGACATTCCCTTCTGTGCTGACCAAGCAGTGTGGTGTAGTACCGGGTATGGTAGATAGATGGCACCACCTGATCCTCAGATCTCTATAGGTTTTATAATCAAACTGGCGAGATAAGTGTAAACTAAATGGACCACTATGGCCACCTAGAATATTTGGTGCTAGGTAGCAGAAAAAAATAACAGAAAATACATATATGACAGCCTAGAAATCTAGGCTATGTATGTGAAAGAGATCATCCATAAGAGTACCATATGATTGTGTTCCCACCCGTCTATACACTTCCCAAGCAGCACACCAACACTGCACATAATATCAACATTGGGTATCATTCTATTCATCTCATCATACATTTCAAGTTGTGTATTTGAATGGTATGAGCACTGCATAATCATGTGATTAGCATCTTCATATGCAGCGTTATCGCACATGATACATGATTTTGCGCAGAAGGACGCTTTAAGGAGTCTAACATCATCGCTCTTAAGGAGGCTTGCATGACATAATAACTTAACCATCGTCTCACACTTTCTCATGTAACCTTGATGATGATCAGCTACAGTGCCGACATTTAATTCCTGCACTAAATGCCTGGGCACCCCGGTCATACTACACGAACGCACGCCCGATTGACACAGTTTCATGGACATGGATGCATGGATTACCTCCAAATTGAACGTAGATTTCATAAGCAAGCTATGTTAATGTCATTGAAGTGCTTGGGTCATTTATTGACATGTTATCCATGGGTGTTGTACACCCAGGCACTGACAGACGTCCGGTCGGCTGGTGCAGGAACTAAATGTCTGTACTGTATCAACCACCAAACTGAGTATCCTGGGAATGCAGACACTTGTTTGATTAAGTCAAACTTCTGATTTTCAGCTATATACTCATTCCACTGGTTTCCTTCGGACATCCATGCTCTTTCCCACACCAATTTTTTCCATAAGTCTTTACTCATAACATTTACATTGCTACTAGCCATTACTTTAACTATATTTAGCACCTTAAATTCTGAGCCGTATACAAGTATCTGTGTAATGGGACTGTCATTTTGGTTTCTATCTTCTAAAGTAAAACTGTTTAATTCAAACCTACAAACTCACGTTTGGGTATCATAAACACTAGGCGGATTATGATTCGGAACAATGTCTGTTTGCACCTTAATTACAACTAAGTACTGGACTCACGGCCCACCTTAATTATGTGCCTACACTGTACTTATGGTATGACTATCTTTTCATTTGTGTTTATTATTTCATTTGTGTTTATTCTTCTTGTTTGTATCCTTTTATATCGTGCAAATAGTCCATAAAGATACATTACAACACAATTCCAACCTAGTGTCTGATGTGATGAGACTGAAAAGTGGGGAATGCATAGTCATCATTTCATCGTGTTTTCTGTAGTGTAGGGCATTGAACCACTTAAAAGTTCATGGAAAAGGACTTAAAGTACTGTGTATTGTTCCTATGCAAGTGCAAGTCAGCGAGGTGGGATAGAATTGTGTTATAGTGCATGACCGCATTGGCGGTTAGTCCTAATATGCGTGGCGTGCAACATTCCTATATTGTACTATACCTTGCACTTGATGACATCTATCTAAGGGGCCTATTGATATCACCTGCGTCATATATGTTAAGAACTAAACGGTTTTTCGCAGTGAAATTATGATTATTATTATCAGCATTATTATTATTATTATTATTATTATTATTATTATTATTATTATTATTATTATTATTATTATCATTACTGTTGTTGTTGATGTTGTTGTTGGTGTTATCATTATTATTATCATTATTATTATTATTATTATTATTATTATTATTATTATTATTATTATTATTGTTATCATTATTATTATTTATTTTTATTATCGTTATCATTACAGTCATTATTATTAATATTATTATCATTATTATTATGATTGTTATTGTTATAATTGGTATTATCATTATCATTATTATCATTTTATCATTAGTAGTAGTAGTAGTAGTAGTAGTAGTAGTAGTAGTAGTAGTAGTATCATTATTATTGTTATCATCATTGTTATTATTATAATTATTATTATTATTTTTTTTATTTTTTTTTTTATATTATTATTATTTTCCTTATTGTTTGTAGTAGTAGTAGTAGTAGTAGTAGTAGTAGTAGTAGTAGTAGTAGTAGTAGTGGTGGTGGTGGTGGTAATAGTAGTTGTAGTTGTTGTTGATGATGATGTTTTTGCTGTAGAAGTATCCCTTAACCTCTTCTCCTCGTGTTTATTCTCATCATCACTGATACTAACATTGCATTTATCATCAGCATTTTCCTGTACTGCGGAGGTACTGTTACCATAACTATCTGCATGTTTAGCCTCGCCTGATGGGTACTACCCTTTGTAACAGTTCTAAATTCATGTATAACTTGCAGTAGAGCAACTCCATGTAATTACCCAAGATTAATTCACTTCAATAGGGTTATGAATAATAAAATGAATTTCACATAAAATGGTAGATGAACCAAAGTGTTTTACTGTGGAAGTGAAAAATCTCTTATCTATGCCTTTCCAGAATGCGAATATTGTCTAAGCTTTGGAGAAGTATAGATCTGTGGTTATATTAGGAGATGTAATAAATCAGCATGTAAAATATCAGAAATTGATAAAATCTTTGGAATAGATAATGGTCACATTCTTGTCAATACGGTTCCTTTTAGCAGCTAAGGAAGTTATTTATACTATTTATTTATACTGGTGGTACACAAAGCCTTTTACAAGTTAAAAGGTGTTCATTAAGCCAAATGAAATCGGTACAGTATTGGTCTCTACTAGCAAATGAAATTTACTTTTGAAGTTTATTTTCTAGAAAATGGGGAAGGATTGAAAATGATTTATGAAATTTTTATTCAATTTGACATATTCACATGTTTCTATCTTACATAAATATTTCAGGAAAACAAAAAACATCTGTTTTACAGAGAATTGAAAAAAAAGAAGTTTAGAAAATGATTTGTATAAAGGTAGCTCATAGGGTTAGTTTCATGACTCGGGTTTTCACCTTTTCATTCAAAATATCTTCGAATGAGGAATACATGTACATCAATGAGTATTAGTTCCACAGAACTACCTAAGATATTTCATTTCATCAATAAAAAGGTTATATTTACGTTCTGGCACTATCATATGTTTATAAGACAGTCTCATATAATGCTTATTATAACGCTGCATTTGCTGCCCATTGTGCTAGACCGCTGGACTGAGGAGGCAACACCATAACTTCTTTGCCATACTGCATACGTACAAGAGATAAACAAAACTCCCTTATATGTAATAATAATAATAATAATAATAATAATAATAATAATAATAATAATAATAGTAATAATAATAATAATAATAATAATGATATTAATGATAATAATAATAATAGTGATAACAACAGTAATGATGATAATAATAATAATGATAATGATGATAATTATTGAAATAATCATACTACTACTACTACTACTACTACTGCTGCTGCTGCTACTACTACTACTACTACTACTACTACTACTACTACTACTACTAATAATAATAATAATAATAATAATAATAATAATAATAATAATAATAATAATTATAATAATAATATTGATAATAATAATAAAAATAATAATAATAATAATAATAATAATAATAATAATAATAATAATAATAATAATAATACAAAATTTGAAAATGCACTTCAAACACTTTTAGGTATAGCGTACAATTACATGTTTATGATCAAGAGCTGCTGCCAAAACTTTCGTGACTGTGCACTTTAGGAGGGTCTGTTAGATAAATAAGCGTTGAGTGAAATAAGAATAGACCTATGACGAGCAAGAGTCAACAAAGTGGTTGCGGATCACGTTAGTTCCTGGTTTCAAGAGTGTATGCGTGTAGTCAGCGTAGCGCACGCACTTTCTTTTATTATATATGCGTATTGATAGGGTATATATATATATACATTGGGGTTTCCCCTTGCACTAGGTAAAGATAAAAAGTGGGTGTTACGTGTTCGTACTGCTACTGGATTCGGTACAGGTATACTTCGGGTCTTTCCGTTGCAAATAAAGACCGCACAAGGTATAGAAAGATATTCATTGGATCTTTCCGACTGCACATCAGGACCGCACTAGTTATAAACACGCACACTGGGTGGCACATGTTCATACTGCGACTACACTCATTATAGATACAGAACGGATTTCACCGCGTTAGGACGTTTTCGTTGCTACTCATTACAATAGACCTTCTAGTGGTTGATAGTTGCGCTCATCAATACCTGGATACAAGCTCCATAGGGACAAGATGGAGACCTCACCCAAAAGTAGGCACGGGGCACTCATCGTCTTGGTGTGTCTCCTGTTCTTAGTTACAGGTGCAACATGTTGCGGCAGGGGGTCTGTTTACCTGGAGAACAATCAATATAAACGGGTGTTAATTGCTATAGGACCCCAGGTGCCCGAGGACCCAGCTCTCATTGAGAAAATCAAAGACATCTTCACCAAGGCTTCCGCGTACCTCTATCAAGCAACAAGGTAGGAGTATTCGTTTAACTCAACCAGCCCTTCCAATGTTAAGGTTACTTTCATCCATAGAACAAGGACGCAATGATATTTGAAACCATCTAAACACTGTCATGTTGTTGTTAATTGGATAGCTCTTGCTGAGTGCTCTCAGATGAGTACCCATATGCCAGAGTTTCTGTCATTATTGATATTTTTGCATCATTTTGTATTGGCCTAATTAGCCACCAGCAGTAAAAGGGTTAGCCTATATGATTCCAAATGTTTTAAGTTGTAAAATAGTCTACAGTTGTCAAACAGAGTCGAGAAAGCACCCCAACCTGCGCAAGGGACCGCCTTTGAAGAGAGGCAACATATATTTATTAATTATAGATTATGATTGCAAATTTTGTAACCACGAAAATATCCAAGCCTGAGCAAGGAACCACCTGTGAGAGGGAGGCCATTTCAGTTCATTAGTTTGAGGTTATGGTTGTAAATTGTCATTAGGTTTTGTAATGAGGAAAACATCCAAACCTGTGCAAGCGACCACCTGTGTAGGGAGTCCAAAAGAATTTATCAATTATGGTTATGGTTGTAAGTTGTCATCAGGTTTTGTAACCAGGAAAAGATCTTAACCAGCGCAAGGGACCACCCTTGTCAGTTAGTTTCAGTAATCAGTGAACATGTTAGTAACTTGTCATGAGGGAAGTTTTTTGGTTGAGAAAACTGTCAAACCTGCGCAAGAAATCACCTGTTAAGAAAGACCACCACCTGTCGGGAAAGACAGGGACTAAACTCATATAAATGACATGGTGTTTTGACCACCTTTCTTGAGAAGCACTCCATGTTGACCCGTCATTGGTCGTACGAAGCAGGCAGAATTGTTCTGTTTATTTATTTATTTACTCGTAACAAGTATGTTTCCCTATAAAGGGTCTTATAATGAGGAATACATTGAACATCGTATAGGTCCCCTCCAAGCACGATGCAAGATGTAACAGGTAAAAGATGAAAACGAAACAAATACATGCATTAGGTTTCCAACATGTCTGATCCCTATCCGTGGGTTAGCAAACAGATAATTCACAATTTGGACGGAAAGATCAATACTAACAAATCGGTGTAATTTTTTTCCAATTTTGATCCGTTGAAATTTTGAGACCATTTCTTCTGGGATATTTGTGGAAATATACTAGATCGCATAACTTTGAACCACAGTCAAAATAATTTTTAAAAAAATTGAGGTACCCGTCCCTATGCATATCTTCATTCCTTCTTGTGACATGCTCAATTGCCTCGATGTTCAAACAGTACGTTACCATTGTTCCATATCATGGAATGCACAGCATAAAAAGTACTAAAAACAGGCTTCGTTCCAGGAAGTGACACTCATGACCTGTATAAATATTTAGGCCTATATTTAGATATAGCCATGTTCCCTATGAAAAGACTTCATGTTTGAATACGAGTGACGTCGTATGCCTCAACTTGCATTTATACACACGTTAGTGGAGTTCAGTGGCCTAGAATTTACTTAGTAACCTTTTTGATGCTGGTGGCTAATTTGGCCAACACAAAAGGATGCGAAAAAACGATAAGATACTGAAACCCTGCCACATGCGTACTCATCTGAGAGTACTAAGCTAGAGCTATCCAATGAATACTAACATGACAGGGTTTTGATTGTTTTCAAACGATATTTGCTTCCTTGTGCTTTGGACGGAAGTAGCTTCAGCACTGGAAGGGTTAAACCCTCTTTCTTGAAGGAGTTGGGCCGGAAGCTCAAATGAAGCATATCAGATTTGTGTTCATACATACATTCGTGTTCGCCTCTCACGATGTTGACACGACTCCTCATCATACCCACATTCAATTATACATCGAGACTTATTGCGAGGTTTTTGGATCCTCGATCTTAGACAAGGTTAACGTTTTTATCCAGGTTGGAAAATGATAACGCATATAACGCACGTTATCAAATGATCACAAATCTTAGAATTATATTCTTTAGTAGGACTTCACAAGAGTTTGACTTTATCAAAATATTAGTAACATTAAAAAATGAAAAGAAATACAACAAGACATGATATATGAACAGAAATAGAAATAACTTTTAAAGTGGAGTTAGTATATCAACTACAACTAAGTCATGGAGACTATTTAGTCATGTCGAAGACAATAATTACTTGAGCAGGTAAATATGAATAGAGAAGAGCATGAGTATTGTTTTAACCCATTAATGCTTAAAAGATTTAAATACGATTATCGTCTGGATCTATGAAACTTTTAATAACAACTTTGGAATTCAGAATGATTTTACAAAATATTTGAAGGAGAGTTGTTGGTAATGTCCTGATCACCATTTCCCCTTCAGATGTTTTGAGAATTCTGTTTCAGCCTGAGAGATTTCATCAAAATTTTCAGTCTGGTTTTGGTCGTTGTGAGCATTAATAGGTTACAGTGGTCTTGATCTTGTGTGCTACAAATGCACCTGCTGACGACATTTAGCAAAACTGTTACTGTTATACAATACAGAAATTTAACTCCTGCACCAGTCACCCGGACGTCTGTCAGTGCCTGGTTGTGCAAACAACCACATATAATAATAACAATAATAATAATAATAATAATAATAATAATAATAATAATAATAATAATAATAATAATAATGATAATAATAATAATAATGATAATAATAATAATAATTGGAATTTATATAGCGCCATATC
>OZ012696.1:16468385-16483385 GCA_963942565.1 Maea johnstoni | reverse complement strand
TACGGAACCGACCTTCAAGGTGGTACGAGAGAAATCCAAGAGAACCGTTCTAGTGTTGGACGTGTCAGGCAGCATGAAAGACAATGGCAGGATAGGAAAACTACGACAGGTAAACAATCACAACTCTCGTCTAGAAATACTGTAAATCTGGAATTAACCCTTCCGATGCTGGGGCTACTTTCTTCCAAAGCACAAGGACGCAAAGATTTTTGAAAACCATCTAAACCCTGTCATGTTGGTATTCATTGGAAAGTTCTCGCTGAGTACTCTCGGCTGAGTACCCATATGCTAGGGTTTCAGTCATTTTTCAGATTTTATGCATCATTTTGTACTGGCGAAATTAGCCACCAGCAGCATAAGGGTCATGTACCTGTGTGTAACTAGTGTGTTTTTGCGTCACACAAGACACGCACTTATTTCCAGTCGCCAAAAATTTCTATCTCGTTTCAGGTATCCAACATTTGGCGATAAACGCAAAGATATGAAGTAGCGAAAATCTAAAAAATTATTAAAAAAAACGCACTATTTCATGACTCACTCATTTTGGTATTTACAGTATTCATAAAAGTTGCATGTGTTATCATTGTCACCGTGTAATATTCAGTAGACAATTTTAGAGTAATTCCTAAGCGTGAATGAGTGAGGTACTGTTTTTTACGATATACAGTACAGACATTTAATTCCTGAACCAGTCGACCGGACGTCTTCCAGTGCCTGGTTGTACAAACACCCATTTGTAACATGTCGAAAAATAAGCCAAATACATCGATGACCCGCGTAGCTTGCAAATCAAAGCTACTTCTAGTTGTGAGGTCATCCATGACCAGGAAACTGTCGGGGTGCGGTCGTGAACTATGACTGGGCTGCCCACGCATTTAGTGCAGGAATTAAATGTCGGCACTGTAGGATCATTTGCTCATATCATTTGCTATAAACATGAACTCCTCCAAGTTAAACCTTTGAAACCTTGCTGCTGGTGGATGACATTAGGCCAATACACAATTATGGTGCAAAAGACATGAAAAATGACTGAAACCCTGGCATATGGGTGCTCATCTGAGAGTACTCGGTGAGACCTTCATTCAATACCAACATGACAGGGTTTAGATGTGTTTTTTTAAACTTTGTGTCCTTGTGCTTTGGAGGAAAGTAGCCACAACATAGGAAGTGTTAACATTTGTCATTATTGTCATCAGTGGTCATTCTAAAAAGTCACATGTGTCCTTTTCGAGTAGGGCTGCATGTGGTACACCTCGAGAAAGCTTAGGATCATGTTCCCGAGATGTCCCACTCTGTGGGAGTGCACTTATGCCATGACATTTATAAAACCAGTCATGTATAAAGGTAAAGGTATTCGGTTTAAAGTCTTGTATCCGCCGACACATGACCTTTCTCCCCTAGCAGGCCTGTACACACGGAAACCATTTCATTTCTTGTATGACATTCTTAGACCATAATGGTCATTATTTTATTTTTTTCTATTTGTATTCGCTCCTAGGCCTGCAGTTTGTTCATTCGCAATGCAGTGAAAAACGGTGACTATGTCGGAGTGGTATGGTTCAACAATAAAGCAACTAGAAAGACCGCCCTGACACTAGTTAGCGACAGCACCCGCAAGGTCCTCCTCAATGCCATACCCTCCTCTCCTAAAGGTGGCACCAGTATCGGGGCAGGTACGTGACAATACGTATGTATGTTTATCAGACTGTAATCAAGTTACAAAATCATACAAACAAAGTATCAGGATATGAAAGGACATAAAGATACAACAAAAAAGGCAAATACAACATAGTAAGATACTGTACTACATTTTAGTTACGTACTACACCGCTAGAGGTCGCACAGTAGAGTCATTTAATTTCTACACCAGTCAAGACTAAAGCAATGACAATGGACCACTTTTTGGTAATAGTCTGTGGCACTAAATGGCCTTGTGCGGATGTGCATTTAAACCCTCATTCATTATTAGATATCTTAGTTAAGTTGTACACGTCGCACCTTTAATTCTACGTTTGTTTTTAATCAATTTTCGTGTTTCGTTGATTCTGTACATTTGTTTATGATGTATAGTATTTGTATTTTTGTAATATGAAAATCTTTTATAAAATAAACATATAATACAATACATTTCATTTCCTGTATTCAGGTATCCAGGCAGGCGTAGCGCTCCTAGGCAATGAACCTGATGGTGGCAGCTTATTGGTTGTGACAGATGGCGTAGAGAACACAGCTCCATTCATCAGAAATGTCAAACCTGAGGTATGCTAAGATTTATTATTTACAATACATCATGTATGTATTTTCTCTGCTTGTTTCGTTTTTTCACAATATTTGATGATAATAATAATAAAAATAATAATAATAATAATAATAATAATGATAATAATAATGATAATAATGATAATAATACTAATAACACTAATAATGATGATGATGATGATAATAATAATAATAATATAAGTATGTGTGTGTTTATTGACTGAAAACACATTGTTTTACAAAATCGTACATTATGTAGATACATACAGTACAAGAAAATGATATTTACGTACTTGACACATAGATGAATTAGGTTCACATGAACTAGATTAACTTAAGCGACATATAAATAACCAAGAAGCATCAACAATGGTTAAAAAAGCATTACCGATACGTAATGCATAATAAGATGTAAAGATGTATATATATTGGATGTATATATATATGTATATATATTGGACACCCAAAAGTTTAGGTCAGAATTTGCTGATGATGACTTTTCTTAGAAGATAGAAGATGTAGAAGCTATAGTGTCGCTTTTATAAGACACACAAAGCAGTTACTGGCCTAAAAAGCAAAATCTCTAAATATATAGGGTTTATTCTATTAGTAGTATGCGCTTTGTACCACACTTTGGACACGCAAAAGTCTATAAAACCTCTATTTGGACACCCTGTTTCCAAATATTGGCTAAGACAATGCTGTATGTCTGTGTGTATGTATGTGTGTATATATGTTTGTCTATATGTATGTATATATGTATGTATGCATGCATGCATGAATCCATGTATGTATGTATGCGTGTGCCTTCTTTTTTTAAGTATGTGTATTTATACTTGATAGAGTGCGTCATAGTTGTACTCTTCACTATTACTTTAGGTCATGCGAAAGAATGTTATAGTGGATTCCTTAGCCATCAGTAAGATGGCCGACACCCGACTGGATGCTTTAGCACAGGCTACGGGTGGCAAGGCGTTTTTCTACCCTGACACTAGCGTCAGCTCAAATGTGTTGAATGAAGCTTTGATTGCAATTGGAGAACGAAATACAAGTAAGTGAATTCTAATACATTTTAATGAAAACGTTTATATCAAACTATGTCATTCATTCATTTACCATATTGAGCGGCCAGTGATACATCAATTTTTTGACACATAAGAACATATACAGAAATAGACAGGATCAATTATGAACTGAAATGAACCTAAAAGAACATGAGCGAAAAGCATTCTGTTTTTCATTTCTATTTATTTTTGTTACATGTTGATTATGTTTTCCAGTATGAAAACGATTTGTATCTGTAACTTTCATATCTATGATATGGCCAATAAATAATACAATACAATACAATTGTGCTGATATAGAGGGTAAAAATCCAAAAAAATGTTACATTCAATCACATTTTATGATTTTTACCAAGTAATTTCTTACTTTATTTCAATTGAAAGAATGGTTTAATTGTCAGCATTATAATCTCTCAAATTTGTTTCATTCAATTTTTTTTTGTTTGAATGTGACAGTTTTCGCCTTTTTTGTTAAGATAAACGGAAAAGGAGCTGAAGCAATTTTGCTTGCCTATTTAATTGTTATCACATGGTTAATAAATGGAAAGAGGAAATAGATTGGTTGCTTTGACGTGTATGTAAAATTCAATTGTAGAGCTATTATCACTAATTCTTACTCCATATGTTTGTTAATTTATTGAAATGAATTCATTTAACTTCCTTGAAGAATAAACATGATAAACATGAATCGTGTTAATTACGTTGCGCAATTTTCAACGTACTTAGTCTTCGAAATCAAATTGATGATAGATTATTTGAATGTCTTTAACCCTTCCAATGCTGAGGCTACTTTCGTCCAAAGCACAAGGACGCAAAAAATTGAAAAGCATCTGAACCCTGTCATGTTGGTATTTATTGGATAGCTCTCGCCGAGTTCTCTCAGATGAGTAACCGCATGCCACGGGTTCAGTCTTTTTCCAACTTTTTGTGTCATTTTGTTATAGCAAAATTAGCCACCACCAGCATAAGGGTTAAAATAAACTTTAAATGAATTTCTTGAAAATGTTAATGATGATAAGAAGGTCCCGTGTGAATTATGGAGTACATCTCTACATACATAGTATATGAATCAAATAATGAATTCTTATCATGAAAATTGTAGATGTGTATACAAAAACTATACCTATCAAGAGTGTGGCGCAGATTGTCCAGCCAGCAGCGGCAATTGACGACTTCACCTACATAGATTCATCCGTGGGCAACGAGACCAGCTTCAACTTTGACCTCAGCTTCCCCCTGGGTGCGGATGTCGTTCTCACCTCCCCTTCAGGGGTAGTCATAGACAAAACATCCAAGACCTACATGTATGACGCCGCATTTAGGTCTATACGGATTTCCCTTCCCAAAGCTGAGGTAAATATTAAATAAGACAGAAAGACGATTTCAATGAGGCAACTACTAGTATGTATATTTATCACCTGCTCTGCTGTAATTCTCTATGCTGATTGGTCAATAGGTGTTAGATCTGGAGCCGTTCACACTTTGTAGATTCAATATCGAACGGCAGGATTCAATATCGAACGGCATAATTCAATATTACCACTTGGTCACCATGCCCGTTCTGACCTCAAAAGTTATTTCAAAATTTTATGAGATGTATTTGTTGTTTTTTATGAGAGAGTAGGTGATAAATTTGTTACGCCCTGTTGAAAAGTGCAATCCGGCCTGCTATCCGCCCTCAATCATCTACATACCACTCGGCTCCGCCTCGTGGGATCTGGATGACTTCGGTTGGATATGAAGCCGGATTGCACTTTCCAACAGGGCGTAACTAATAATATATACGCTTAGGAATGTCTCACAAAATTCCTCTTAAAGGGTTTTTCCAAAACAAGTATTGTTCACAAAAGTAAACAAAAACAGTGAATGAGTTTTGGGAATAGGAAATCCCTTCATTAGATTTTACTTCTGATTAATCAAAAACGATATCGAATAAATTGCTGAACATAAATAGACTCTGCCATGAATTTGATTTCCGATATATCGATCATGTTACCAGCATCAATATTTGTTTTCATAGGCTGTCCATGGCGATTTAAAGATTTATAATGTTATATTTTAATTATGAGAAATACCAGCTTGATTATTATTTCATTTTCAGGTTGGCAAGTGGACGTACAAAATAACTAATACGAAAGGACAAAGTCAGAGGATAGCTACAACTATTTCGTCACAGGCTGCGAAATTCAGCGAGATACCTTTAGCTGTCAATGCTTATTGGGGTGCAAACGACATTGCCCTTTCCAAAACTGTCCCTGATGTACAAAGACTCTATGTCAGTGTGTCTCGAGGTATAACGTTACTTCTACCGCTACACTATAGAAGTTATACCTATAGCAAGCTCTCTCTCTCTCTCTCTCTCTCTCTCTCTCTCTCTCTCTCTCTCTCTCTCTCTCTCTCTCTCTCTCTCTCTCTCTCTCTCTCTATATATATATATATATATATATATATATATATATATATATATATATATATATATATATATATATATATATATATATATATATATATTTATATATATATATATACCTATCTGTCTGTTTTTCTGTATGCATGTTTGTATGTATTTCCTTTGTATTTCACTTGTGAAACAAAACATCTATGATGCATTTTTATCCTTATGGTAATCTCAACATTTGTACCAATCAACCAACTTCTTGGCATTTATGTCTTTATACTGCCTTTGCACAAATAATGGTTCTTGTATTGCAACATTAAAATAGCACGGCAAACTAGCTTATAAGCAGATATATGAATGACTTTCTTTAGTAATGAAACTGTTCCAAAAGATACTGTATATGTAATGTTTTGTCGTTGAGCTCATCTAATTTTACCTTTACAAATTAAGGTTACGCTCCAATCCTGGATGCAAAGGTAATAGCAACAATAGAGCGTCCAGGAAATGAGGCACCATTAGATCTGGCTATTTACGACAACGGTGCAGGTAAGTGTTATCAAAGTAACCGTAAAGATATTCAGTTCTTTCTCCCCTCGACCAGTCACCTGCCAGCATGATCTGTTGTGCGGTCGAGATGATTAGGCCCTCATACTCATAACCCACTTAGCTGCGAGTTAAAGTTAGAGTGCCGACATTCAATTCCTGCACTAAAGGCCCGGGCAGCCCAGACATAAAACATGACCGCACACCTGATTGCCACCCAGTTTCCTGGACATGGATGACATCACAATTAAACGAGCCTTTAAACCGCAAGCTACGTGGGTCATTGATCTGCTCGGCTTATTGTTTGACATGTTCCTAATTGGTGTTTATACTGGCAGACATCCGGTCGACTGGTGCAAGAATTAAGTGTCGGTACTGTATCTTTTGCTGTGACATCACAGATGTGTCCACTTATATCTTCTCAGACACCCTGGTGGTTAAGTCGGACATGCGGTTTTGTAACGTTATCGGTCTTCCCGAACAATTCAAATAGGAATTGAATGTCTTTACTGTGAAGAGTGCTTCTATGACGGCACTCAACGGGCATTTGTAATTGTAATGTAATTGTAAAAATCATGTATATGTCATGTATAAATACAGAATGAAATTCCTTCTACATCAATAGATATGCCATGGCAATTAAACAGTCTTAACCCATTCACACTCAGAGAGGCCAAAACAGGCCTGACAATTTTGAATATATTTTTCTATCAAAAGCATTTTTTGAAAAATGTTTGAAGGAGAAATGTTTATCACAACAATACCAACAACTCTCCCTCAAATATTTTGTAAAATCACTGTCAATTCCCAAGTTATTTTCAAATGTATCACAGATCCAGACAACAATTGATGGAGGAACTCTTAAGCATTAATGGGTTAAACAGTTCGCAATTGAAAAACGATGGAGAATGAAATATGCCAATATGCAAGAACTGTGTTCTTTTTCCTCACCTAGGTGCTGACGTGAACAAAAATGATGGCATCTATTCCAACTATTTCTCACAATTCGCAGGCAATGGAAGGTACAATCTGAAGGTATGTGTGTCACTTAGTTTGCACTTATGAAAATCAAAATGAAATTTCAAAGATGATTATTATCTTTATTTGATAACATTGCCCTTTAAACGCATAACATAATGAATTGGATTGTAATACTGAGTATCACCACAGGACTACAGGTTGTTACGATGTGGGTACGTTACTATAATAATAATAATAATAATAATAATAATAATAATAATAATAATACTTTTATTTGCTGTAATAATTCAATTACAAAATCGTATATGGTATAAATCAAACAAAATGTAATGGATAACATAGCGGCAAATATAATACCATAGTAGAGTAGTGTTCTTACATTTAGGTTTTCACTAAAGACAGGTAACTCCTCCTGAGTTACCTCTTCATTTTAGGACTCAATGTAGAGGACTACTCAATTACACGAGAGAGAAAGAAAAACAGGAAAAAATAAATGACTGATACAGGACGGTTTGGGAAACCACTTAAGCGAGTATCATGTCATGCCTTAAAAACGTTATACCAGTAACCAGACGGAAAGATAAACAGTTATATGAACCAACTACTCTAACCATAGATTATAACCAAAATAATCTCAATTGATAATAACTTTCGCGTTTTACGGATCTGAACACATTTGAAATATAATGTTTTTCACAACCTATAATTGGCAGCTTAAAGATAAATAACATATACAATTTTGGGTTATACCATATCACCTACACTTCCCGAGGCATGTGATTGGGGGAGAATAGGCAACCTTGGTACAAGAGATATGTCACCTACTATTAGAATGCAACATGGTAAGAACACTGTGGACAAAGGTATTAGAATGGTTATCACGAAAAACAGGGAAAAGAATCGAAGTATCTACTGAAAATATTCTATTGGGTAACAAAGAGTATAACTACATTACAAACTATGTGATAATCGTAACAAAGAATGAGATATACAGAAGAAAGTGGAAACATAACATTCCTACCCTTCGTGATATCAAACTCAAACTAAAGAAATAGAGAAAACTTTAGGGAAATGGTCACCCATATACAACGACCTGAGATTGATGTTTTTAATTTCTTACTGCATAATTTACGTATGATTGCTGTAAAAAATTGTTTTACTATGGATATGGTGTAATAAAAGTTATAAAAAAAACCTTGGTACAAGAGATACGATAAGATAAGATAAGAAAATTTTATTAAAGTCTCACCCAAATTTAGAATTGTAGAGACATGACAGAGCAAGAACATTGGGCGGTCAATTTTGACCTACGGGAGACTATACAACTAATAAATACATAGTATACAATGTTAAAAAATATATACATATTAACATCACATAAAATCTGTTCTTGATACATCAGTTCTAATATTGAGCATTTTACAACAGGTTTTTGGCACTAAAAAAATATGATATCACAATTGGACAATATGATTTAAGATATTAAAAGTTGGCAGGATTGTGCATGCCTTACGCAAAAGGTTTTCTCTGTGAGATGTAAGTGCAAGTTTCACCTACTTTAATCTTGTTTTTAAGGTGAGCGTCACAAACGAAGATGGCACAGTGCTAAGTCCCAGCCGTGTGTGATAGGAGTTGGAGTAAGTGATCCTAGTGTTCTTGGTACAGGGTCTTATGGAGCTGAGGACATAAGGGCAGAGAACTTCCAGAGAGTAGCCTCAGCAGGATCATTTAACCTAGCTGGTTATTCCGCAAGTGAGTATTGGATAGCACTATATGATTTTTTTTAATAGAAATTCGAACATTACAGTCGTGCTATCTTATTTCTGAAACGGTTGACTTGTCATTTGCCATTGACTTGTTGCCCAGGGCAGGATATGATATATATATATATATATATATATATATATATATATATATATATATATATATATATATATATATATATATATATATATATATTATATATATATATATATATACATATATATATTATATATATACATATGCATATATATATATACATATGCATATATATATATATATATATATATATATATATATATATATATATATATATATATACATATATATATAATATATACATATATATATAATATATATATATATATATATATATATATATATATATATATATATATATATATTATATATATATATATATATGTATATACATATATGTATATATATATATATATATATATACATATATGTATATATATATATATATATATATATATATACATATATATATATATATATATATATATATATAATATATATATATATATACAAGCATATATATATACATATGTATATATATATATATATATATATATATATATATATATATATATATATATATATATATATATATATATATATATATATATATATATATATATATATATATATATATATATATATATATATATATATATCAGCCCTGCCAACGTTCGAATGAGAAAGTTGCCAGTGGCGCGGAGTTAGGCGATGGTTTCGTTCCGCACTTACAACTGGTTGGTCACGAATAAGCCGCCGTATGACTATGACAGAAGAAGTGGCCACATTCGAAACTCGAAATTGAATATGGAGATTGGTCTGTTTGTGCATTTGGTGCACAATTTAAATGCTGTCACTGCTAGTCGCTGTCTCTTACAACTAGTGGGGGACTCGAATAAAAACAACCAGTCGGAAGGACGTGTATCTGACCACTCTGCTGTGACCAGTAACAT
This sequence comes from Maea johnstoni, assembly GCA_963942565.1. Lineage (NCBI taxonomy): Eukaryota > Metazoa > Annelida > Polychaeta > Spionida > Magelonidae > Maea > Maea johnstoni. The sequence goes on along the minus strand of OZ012696.1, from coordinate 16,473,387 downwards.
AGCGTGATATAAACAATTGTTTAACAATTACAAAGGAAAACCAAATGTATATTATCTCGTCATTAGTTTTCCCCTTTCAATCGATAAGCAAACCTGTCTTGGTATCTGTACCTTGATACGTGTGTGTGGTACTCAATAGACGGTTTTTAATTTTAATAATCGATAGTCACCACAGGTATATGACTATCTAAATGATAGTGTCCAATTCATTTCGCACATACATGTATGTACATTTATTTATCAAAATGTTTATTACATTTTTGATTAGCCACGTTTCCAAAACTTAACAAATGTGTCCGTTTTCATTGGAATTTGGCCTTCAAACAACTTTAGGGTTTTCTAGCCTAGGTATGTTTATAGAAAGTTGCAAGTGACTCGGTGTTAGAGGGTTCTTCTCACCAGTCACTCCGGTTTCCTCCATTCCTTAAAATTGGCTAGTCACGACTTAGGTGCAAAATGCCACAAAAAGTGACAATAAAAGTAATTCCAAATGCAAATTCTATTCTAACATATGAAATACAGCTTTTTGAATTATTTAATTGAAAGACTCAGAAGTTCTCTGTCTGTTTCAGAGTTTTTCATGATAATGTCTCATGAATTTTCTATTTTCCTATTTTCCATATTTCCAGATAAGAAATATTATGCACCTGCTAAGATCACAGATTTAACTGTGAGCGCAGCAAGCTATGATGAATACAGTGTAACGCTGAAATGGACAGCAACTGGTTCAGAGTTAACCCATGGAACATGTAGGTCTCTCTTCACACACTATACAGTACAGACATCTAATTCCTGCACCAGTAGACCGGATTTCTGCCAGTGCCTGGTTGTACAAACACCCATGGATAACACATCACCCATGGATAACACATCAAAAAGAAATAAGCTAAACACATCAATGAACAAAGTTGTGAGGTCATCCATGCTTCCTTGCCTAGGAGACTGCGTGGCAATCGGGCATACGGTCGTGTATTATGCCCAGGTTTTTGAAAAAATAATGCAATTTATGTCACAAACATCTCATTATCCAAATTTGGTTCCTTTTTTGCTAAAGTTATCCTTTCAAAATTACTGACACTGCCTGAAATACTGTTCTGCCAAACACGCACAATGAGCCACGAGCCAAACCTTTTTACGGAGATATTACTTAATCAATTTTACTATACTTTGTTTTGTATATCATTGTGGAATGTTATCATGTCTTAAAGATTGTAAATTTTAAAAAGCTATATATATGTATTGGATTTTTATTCCAGCTTCCAAGTACCAGCTGAGAATCAGCAGAGACTTCAGAACAATGCAGTACAACCTTTCAAGCTGTGATTTGATGAGACAGGAAATGGTTGTCAATGGGGGAGTTTTGTCAAGTCCAAAATCAGCAGGAACACCCGAAGAATTCACCATCAGAGTTCCAACTAGAGGTAAGAAAAAGCATTTATTTTGGAACATTTCAAATGTTGTGTTTTGAACTGGAATGAGATCCAAAGGTCACATTTTGTATTTTGCGCACATGGTATGGTATAGGTGTCTCTTAGTGTTTCTTTTTTTGTGTGGTTTTTATATTAGTTGTACACTTTTGTATGTATATCTTTCACCTAGATCAGTTGCCAATAAACTATATATATATATATATATACATATATATATATATATATATATATATATATATATATATATATATATATATAGATAGATAGATATGTATATATATATATATATATATATAGATATATATGTGTGTGTGTATGTGATATATATATATATATATATATATATATATATATATATATATATATATATATATAAATATATATATATATAAATATATATATATAAATATATATATATTTATGTATACATATATATGTGGTAGTCATTGTATGTGTGTGTGTTCATTTTTCTAATATTTGAGGCAACTTTACCTTGCTGCGTCTATGTGAATATTTAAAGAAATATCCATTTTCATTGTATTGTGATATTTTTCAGGTAACTTGGCCTACTATTTTGCCGTGACAGCCGAGGATGATACAGCTCTGGTTGGTGCGAGATCTAACATAGTATCAGCTTCCATGAGGAAGGCCCCCACACGTGGCCTATCTGACGTTGCTATTATAGCTATCATTATAAGCGTCCTGGTTTTCATAGTGCTGGTGGTTGTCCTGGTGATCATCTGCATGAAAAGGCGGCAGAGATCGACAGCGCCACCTATTGTTGACGATAAACATCAGGAGAACTCGTATGATAATGATGCATTTACAATCTCCGCGGAATTAAATGAGATCGCAGAGTCTGCAGGACAACAGTCCAGCCCTTATAGAACAAAACACTAGCGTGATTGGATAGCAATTCTAGAGAACCTTCACCTTTTCTGCCATATATATATATACATATACATATCGTATCTAGCTCATTGGCAACTGGAGGGTAACAAAATGTACCCTGTGAAACCACTGACTAACCCTTAAGTTGCTGGATAATTGATAGAAATATATGATTATGTCTCAGACTACTTAAAAGTATAAATTTCATTGTCATCTTAGATTTAAGCATATATTTAATTATTACTTTGTATCGCGTAAACTGTACGGTAGTTTATGGTCAAATGGAACTTCGCTGATTGATTTCTTGCTGTATATTCTTGACTAACCAGTTGTGAGTTGAAGAGGACGCCAGAGAAGGCGGTGAAGTCACTGGAAACTTTCTCACCTGCAATAAATGTAGGCTGTAATACCGCTCGATCCACAAGTGGGTTGGCCTGGTCGATATATAAATGTGTTGCATTGTGGAGAGCTGCCTTTAGTCCTTTTGCTACGGAAAGACCCCTCGGAACTATTCGCTAAGAGAAGGCAATTTCTATCTCGTCACGATATGATCTAAGCTGTTGAAACCACCGTGAAACCCCATTCCTTCCTTCCTTCTACCATAAGAAAACCCCTCGGTTATAGAGAAAGGTTTATCACTTTGATCAAACTCTTACATCAAGGGTCATCTTCAGTGATTGAAAACAATGGGTACTTTTCTCAAAGCATTCTACTCTCCAGGGGTTGTCGTCAGGGCGACCCTATCTCCCCGTATATCTTCGTATTATGTGCGGAACTATTATCTCACTGTATCAAGGAATGTGGGGAGATAAAGGGGATAGAGGTACATGGCACAGAGATCATTATATCACAATATGCTGACGATACTACTTTGTTTTTGGAGGGTTCTCTGCAAGCAATAAAGAGGCTTATGAGTATCCTCAGATGGTTTAAAAGAATATCAGGTTTGGGTATAAATGTCGACAAAACAAAAGCAATCAATATTGGGTTATTAAGGGACAGGAGCTTGCCCTGGGAGGGTAAATGTGGTATGGAATGGACAGAAAATTTACCGATTTAGGTGTACATTACAATGTAAACAAAATGGGTGAAATAACAACTTTAAACATTGAAATAGAAATCAATGACATAAAAAAATTGACAAAATTGTGGCAGGCCCGTAACCTCAGCCCATATGGAAAAGTTATGGTAATCAAGTCTCTTTTTTTATCAAAAATCACCCACCTGCTCCTGTACCTACCAAGCCCTAATAAATTCTCAGAAATCAACACAATTTTTAAAAACTTCCTATGGAACAACAAACCACCAAAGTTTCGTAAGGAAATTATGAAAGCAGACCTTTAGACGGAGGTCATAGTTTACACAACCTGAAAAAATTTGATCTTGCATTAAAACTTGGTTGGGCCAGACTTTTAAAAAGCGTATCTATATGGACTGTATATCCATCTTTTTGGGACATGTATGACGTTTTTAACTTCGGCCCGGACAAGATGGAAAGAATCAAAGATGTAATCTATAATCCATTCTGGTCTGATTTTATCATAAGTGTTGACGCTCTGTTCAAAACAGATATCATAACCCATATGGACATTATACATGAAACTCCGTTATGGTTCAATCCAAATCTTAGAATTGATTTTTTAAAATCATGGTATGACAAAGGCATCAGGAAAATTAATGAATTAGTAGATACATACGGTAGACAAATGGAACTCCACAATTTCCAAGAAACATTCCAGGTTAAATCAAAAAGTTCCTCAACCTCAAAAATTTTCCTAATTTTAAAACAGCACTTCCAAGAAACAGCTATCTCAATATGATTGTAAACATGGACAAAAAAGGAGTCTCCAATTTATATAGATCACTTCATGGGAGACATTACGAAATTATTGAAGAAGCCTGTAACAAGTGGAAGAACAATGCAAACTTAACCGTATCTACAAACGCACTGTCAAATTCTTTTAAGAGACATAGTATCTTGATTGATGACTCCTATGCCAAATATATCCAGTTTAGGACGTAACACCAAAGGTTCTTAACAAACGAGACACTGTTTAAAATGGGGATTAAAAGAAATGATATATGTAGTATGTGTCAAGTCAAATCCGACAGCAACCCTCATATGCTGATACTCTGTCAAAAATCAAAAAAATTCTGGTTAGACGTGGAAAGATGGATAATCCATCTGGGTGTCAAAGATTATGTTTTGACAGAAAACAGCATTATAACTGGGGACATAAACAAAGGCCGCCTTTTCACTATTATCATACTATTTGCTAAAATAACAATATACTCTGCAAAATTGAAGGAAAAAACTCCAAATTTCTTTAGTTTCAAAAGTTTATTGAAACAACAGTACATACAAGCAAAATATTTTGCAATCATCAATGGCAAGGTTGATAAGTTTGAGAAGGAATGGCATCTCTTAGTTAACGAATGGAGTTAAATACATTATATCACATGCAGTAACAATTTACTTTTCAGGCAAAACCTCCCAGATGTTCTATTGTCACAGAACGGAGGTCAATTTAACCCCTTACCCTCTATAAGTTGCTCAACTGCGAGACAACCATCAAGATAGTATATATAAGAATGGGATCTCCATAGCTGACAGGCAGTGAATAAAACCAAAAATTCTTCAAATTTAAAAAAAAAAAAAAGAAAACCCCTGCCATATTGCA
>OZ012696.1:16422263-16458185 GCA_963942565.1 Maea johnstoni | reverse complement strand
GCTTGATGAGGTGATCTAAAAGTTGTTAAGGACTTGTGAGATGATTTCGCGATTGAAAACATGCATTGATTCTAGGTTAAAACCTTGTGCACGCATTTGAATACCGTTATTCTGATGTTTGGTCTTCCCTTTTACTTTTCACTGGATTTTTTTTTGAAAGTAACCGATTACCAGGTGTTAAGGTATCTGAAGCCTTTCTGACATACTAGACTCACTCTTAATGGTCATATCGATGCACCGTTAGATGTAATGATATAGACATGGGTATAATATACCATTAGGGGAAGAAACGCACACCCACACGCGTTAACGGAACAACTCATAAGAAGCCCGCGGTCGCCACGCGACCAGTTTCAATCGCCCCCTGGCGATCAAAAGCCTGAGGGGTAAAACTACCCACCAGCTGATCAAAAAAGTGAACGTTTAAGTTCAAAGCTCAATTTCAACGTATGAAGACGAGACGGTTTCATTCGAAAAAAATTGATCATATATATATATATATATATATATATATTATATTATATATAATATATATATATTATAATATAATATATTATATATATATATTATATAATATATTATATATATATAATATATTATATATATATATAATTATATATAATATATATATATATATATATATAATATATAATATATATATATATATATATATATATATATATATATATATATATTATATATATATATATATATATATATATATATATATATATATATATATATATATATATATATATATATATATATATATATATATATATATATATATATATATATATATATATATATATATATATATATATATATATATATATATATATATATATATATATATATATATATATATATATATATATATATATATATATATATATATATATATATATATATATATATATATATATATATATATATATATATATATATATATATATATACATATATAAATATATACATATATATATATATACATACATAGCCTTACTTCTGAATTTAGTTCAACGTATGAAGACGAGACGGTTTCATTCGAAAAAAAATTATTATATATATATATATATATATGTATATATATATATATATATATATATATATATATATATATATATATATATATATATATATATATATATATATATATATATATATATATATATATATACATATATATATATACAAACATAGCCTTACTTCTGAATTTAGTTTTGGTATACTGATATACATAGTGGTGGTGAACACGTATTTCATTTGTCAATTATACCATTACCTAGTGGCTGTCTTTCTGTAAACATGCTTTTGTGTCGCACAGTGCGACACAAAAGCATGTTTACAGAAAGACAGCCACTGTAGAATCTACAATAATGATAATGTTTGAATTGCAATTTTTCGACCTTTTACATATATTGTGTAAATATATCCGAGGTCAATGGATATATGTAAATAGTTCAAATATTCATTACAACTCACTCAAGGATTCATGTGTTCACACACACACACACACACACACACACACACACACACACACACTACGTTGGGGATCCGTGAGCAGTCGAACTCGAGACCCCACGCTTAGCATGGTAATCACTAGGCTACGACAGATCCCTTTTATATTGCTACAGAGGTCACGTGGGGTACCGTCCCAGCGGTTTGTACAATTTGACGGGTTTAAAATGGAAAACGCGTGCGTTTTTAAACGGAACTCCCACTCACAATCATGGACTCACTGCACGGGACCATCAAATTTCACAGATGTAAAGGAAAGATGCACACGAAGAGATTAATATTACAACCATTTCGTCCCTATATTATTGTTGAAAATGAAAAACATACGCATTCGTAAGTTCTAAATTTCATAACTTTAGAAAGTCAGAACTGAAAGAATAAGATTCCTATCTCTCCGTTATACACTATAAATATGCCAAATTCCGAGCAAATACATTGAGATTCAATATCCAACGCGTGTTTGAAGCGATAGCATAATTGGTGAAACTCACTAAGAGAAAAGTGCCATTGATTTTGAATCCTTTGTTAGTTAATGTTATCTTGCTTATTTTGCTAAAGATGGGCCTAGACAATCACTGTTAGTGTTACTTTTAATACATGTATAAGGAAAAGAGTGTAGATTATAACATATGTCAAAATCTCAAAATCACACAATTTCACAAATTAACCTCATAAGCAACGTTACCAACACTTATAATTCGCTCATTAGATATTCCATACTCACACTTTTTCTATCTAAGTGCTTACATATTTCCATCACCAGATAAATGCTCTATAAGGTATTTAGGGGGAAATACTTCAATATATGAAAAGGGTATCAAATTTGATACCTAAAATACACACGTTTTATAGTATACGACACACATACACACATTTTCATCTTATAAGCGTTAAACAGATAAGCTGAGTTCGTAAATTTATGAAAGTCTTTGGTACGTTGAAATATGATGCAAATTAAAGTCTGATCTAAAAATTAAAACAAAGGAACCAATTCAGAAAAACGTCTGTAAATTTCTCCAGCCTCAATTAGTGCCTTTGACAGCAGGGTGTCTGTCTGTGCGTCGCTGTGACAACCAACCCTTTAAAAAACACGTCGAGCAGCCAGCTATTCTCGTAAGAAACTTTCAATTTGATATGATAAAATGTATTGATAACGAAATCTGATTTTTTTTTTCAACCTCAAATAGTGCGTTGGCCAGCAGGGTGCTGGGCGTCACTGGAACAAACAACCCCTTGAAAATCACATGTCGAGCAGCCAAATATTTTGCTAAGGAACTTCTTTAAAGGGGAACTTGAGGAAGAACAAATCATAGGTTTATATGTAAGTTCATGGACATAGCTCAACATCTGTCATATACAGGGAAGCCCTAGAGCTCCACACGAGGAGAAATCTAAAATTGCAATTAGTGAATAGCACCTCCTCTGAGTCATGGCCGCCGCCATTTTGAATCATTTTACAACTCTTGCTGCTGTGGTCAGTGTCATTGGGTGGCAAGCAGCTTAGTGGTGTATTAGGTGCCAGTGGCTCTGTCTAGAAGGTAGATATTTCACTGCTCTAAATCACATTCAAGATGTTTAGGTATGCAGATCCCTACGACTTTGAACCAATACTAAAGGAAATGAAGATGATTAATGATCCCAGTACTGATAGACATTTCCTGTGTTTACTACAATGTGTCTCATGGGGTGTAGATGTGTAATGCCAATTGGACAAGATCAATTACCCTATGAGTGTCCCTTTCCTTTACTTCCTTTTGTTATTACCCAAGGGACCTAGACATAAGACAAAACACCAGTTGTTAGACAACTTACAAAATCCTGAACAGTATATTCTCAGTGGATAAATAAAGACCATGTTGAGGTACCTATGAAGATTGCCATAAAAAGTTTTTGGATTAAAAGGCCAAAAGGCCATTCACCCTGAAAGTTAGCTGTTAAGGGTTGCTAAAGTCTGTACATCAGATCAAAATAATGAAGAGTATGATTATTAAACATAAGTCATTAAGAGAAGGTTGGTAATGAGTAAATGACAATATCATTGATTCTCTCTTAAATAAAAGAAAGGGTCACTTGCAATTTGAGATATTTTGATTTCAACCTTCCTCTATATTGCAGTATTGTTTAAAAATGTATTTCTTCTCAGTGAAAATGGGGTCATGACTGACTATAACCTTAGCTGTTTCAATTTTGTAAGATAGGGAATGATATTTACCCTTCTCATGCTGGCTTAATATTAAACATTTATATGCATATACCTGTGCTTATATTCGTAAAGCAACTGAATGAATGTAAATCATGTTGAGACTAGTGAAGTTATACCAATAAAGTAAATAAATCCCGAAATTGATAAATTGCAAGAACACTTATGGTTAAAATAAGAGATTTATAAAAATTGGTTACCAGATATTATATACAACTGCACGCTTCAGGACAGGTGGTTTAAAAGTTACATGGATGCTAACCATTGTTTTTGTCTGACTTTACTACTAGGAAATCTATGAAAGCTTTCTCCACTACCGTGTCTTTTTTTTACAGCCAATTGCTGCACATGATTTTACCATGTTCTTGTTTGATACACTTGTTTATGCAACTTGTGCAGAGAGCTCTTGTGAGGAGCACTGCATTGCCCAGTGGTAGCTAGGGGACAGGATGTGATCTCTGCCACCCAATGAGTGACAGCTGATAGCACTTGAAAAACATGGCCGCAGCCAGTGGCTGCCAGGGTCTGTTCAGGATGATGACTTTTCGCAAAAATCTCCCTTCATGGGACCACTTAGAGAAAAAGAAGGGCAGCATCCTGTTCTTGAAGTGCATTTCTTTCATATAAGCTGATATGTATGTGAGCCTTTAGGGCCCCTTTAATGTCAAGTAAATTTGCATATTTTTTCATCTATTATATTAATACGGAGTTCGGGCGACGGTTGGATCCCTTTTTAGAGGAGAATGTGCAGTTTAACAAGAGTTTGACTCCTGCAGTATGTTCCCGCATGACCGTTTTCGTCAGTCGGCATGAAAGGGTTACGTCAATTACGTTCCTTCTCCCGTAAGACTCGAATTTAATGGGGAAAGAATTTGCAGTAGAGAGTACGTCATCGGCCGACATCTTGGACTTACAGCGCCATCTAGAAATGAGTTTGACGAAATATGTGCCTGCACTAATATCGGATAGCAAGTTAAGGTAATGGTTAGGAATGTTAGCATGTTGAATTGTAGATCAGTCGGAACCAGGATAGAATCTCGACGTAGCTGCGGGAAAAGATTTTTTTTATTCACTGCTGTTTTCTTATGTTTGGGATGGCACTCTATGCCGTAGATCAAGTCACATAAAACACTCACCTTTACCATTGTAAAAATAACTACCGACTTGAAATGATTAATCCTATTTATAGTAACAATTAAAGTTTATCGTATCATACTTCTGTGCTCTTCATAATTTCTTAAAGTGAGGCAGTATATTTACGCTTTTTTGGTGGAATGTGTGAATGCAATATATTTGGTTTTGCATTTAAAACACACATACACACACACTCTTGGTTGTACAAGTTCATCATTGCTATTTTTATGCATGTTTTATTATGTAAAACAGACTGAATCTATGAAGTATCCTAGGGTAAGTCATTTAACCCTTTACCCATCCAGAATATATCAAAGGTTGTTAAAGGGCAAATGCACCATCATGATGATTTAGGTTCAAAATGTGCCTTTACGTGTCACCTTTCAAATAAGACCACCCGCAAGTCTGTCCTCCTCAGCACTCCTCAGATATGGCTTATTAAAGTAAGTAAAAAACTGGCTTCAGTCTGGGCATAGAGGCTGACATTACAGGCCAGGGCACAAATTTAAAGGGGAACTAAAGGCTCACATACATATTAGCTTATATGAAAGTAATACACTTATAGAATAGGATGCTGTCCTCCTTTTCTCTTAGTGAGCCCATGAGGGGAGAATTTTGAGTTTTGCTACCAGCTTCAGCCAGCCCCTAGCAGCCCCTGGTAGCAGCCATGTTGCTCTACTGCTATCAGCTGCGACCTAAATGGGTGGCAGCCCACTTGCTGTGCCCTAGCTCTGGGCAGGCATCATAGACTGTAGTGCTCTATACACCAAGTCTCTTTGAAAGTTGCATAAAAACTTGTATGAGTATCAAACAGGTAAATGGTAAAATCATGAGCAGCAATTGGTTGTACAAAAAGACAGGGTGGTAGAGTTATTTTTCATATATTTCCTGTTGGTAAATTCAGACAAAAACAGTGGCTAGCATCACTGAATTTCTGTCCTGAAGCATGTATGTAATTTTATGTTCAGACCACTTGGCTGATTTTTTTTTATACCAGAAATCAAAAATGCAGTCAGGAATACTCAACAGGATGGTGCTGTGCCATTCAACAAAAGGAAGTAACAACTCCTTAAAGGAAAAGGATAAACAAAGGGTTAATTATAACCTTGTGGCATTACACATCTAGATCCCAGGAGACAGAAGTTAATCAACGCAGGAAATAGCTATCAGTACTTGGGACAGCAATCATTTCCTTTAGTATCTGTGAAGGTTACATGAAAGAAAACAGTTTTTGTAGAACAGCTAGCTTCAAGTAAAATCAAATACTGAAAATCTGGATGATTGATGTATATACAAGTATTGTTTTTATTCAACCCTTCCTTCATAGTCTCACAGGTATACAATTTATTTGCAGATGTTGAGCTATGTTCATGAATTTTCAAATAACCTTATGATTTGCTGTCCCCCAAGTTCCCCTTTTATAAGTAATCCTGACTGTGGTTTGTGATTTCTTACATAATATGCGTCAGGGAAGTGGTCTGAACATAGAACTGAATACTTCAAGACAGGTGGATTTACTAGTTTCAGTGATGCTAGCCACTGTTTTTGTCTGAATTTACCAACAGGAAATATATGAAAAATAACTCTACCACCCTGTCTTTTTGTACAACCAATTGCTGCTCATGATTTTACCATTTACCTGTTTGATACTCATACAAGTTTTTATGCAACTTTCAAAGAGACTTGGTGTATAGAGCACTACAGTCTATGATGCCTGCCCAGAGCTAGGGCACAGCAAGTGGGCTGCCACCCATTTAGGTCGCAGCTGATAGCAGTAGAGCAACATGGCTGCTACCAGGGGCTGCTAGGGGCTGGCTGAAGCTGGTAGCAAAACTCAAAATTCTCCCCTCATGGGCTCACTAAGAGAAAAAGGAGGACAGCATCCTATTCTTGAAGTGTATTACTTTCATATAAGCTAATATGTATGTGAGCCTTTAGTTCCCCTTTAAGCTAAATTTTGATTGGTCGAGAGATATCAGTGGCAGTCACTTCCAGCCACTGATATCTCTCAACCAATCAGAAGCATGATTGGCAGTCACCTCCTGCCACTGATTGTGCTTAATTGTGCTTAATTGGCCTGCAATGTCTGCCTCTATGCCCAGGCGCAGGCCAGTTTTTTACTAACTTTCATTAGCCATATCTGAGGAGTGCTGAGGAGGACAGACTTGCGGGTGGTCTTATTTGAAAGGTGACACATATAGGCACATTTTGAACCTAAATCATCATGATGGTGCATTTGCCCTTTAAGTTAATCCATTCTTGGCCAATGCACCTTAAGATAATTCATTTAACACTTTGCCACCCAGAATTAGTAAAGGGCTATCTTATTAACATGTGTATGGTCAGAGCACCTGATGAGCATTCATTTAACCCTTTACCCACCGGGAATATATTAAAGGTTCTTAAGTAAACTCATCCATGACCAATACACCTTCGAACAAATCATTTAACCTTTTGCAACCCAGCATATGTTAAGGTTTTTTTATTTGCCCATTCATGGCTAGCGCACCTGATGACCATCCATTTGACCCTTTACCCTCGAAGAATATATTAACTCATTCATGTTTTGAGTGGTGAAGGTAGTTTGATTGTGTTTTGTTTTATTCTCTGCCTCTTTACTTCCTGCGCATGATTGAGTATGACAGAATCCAAAACCGGGGGTGCTGTTAGTACAGTATATCTTTATTAATCAGTCGCTGTGACGACCAACCCTTTGAAAACCACATGTCGAGCAGTCAGCTATTTTGCTAAGAAACTTCTATAATGTCAAGTTTAATTGCATAATTGTTTTTTTTTTCACTTTATAGAAATGCTAGGATAACATCTATTGATAAAGTAATCTTATTTCTCAGCCCCTAGTAGTGCCTTAGCCAGCCGGATGTATGGGTGTCGCTGTGACGATCAATCCTTGAAAATCACACATCGAAAAGCCAAATACTTTGCTAGGAAACTTCTATAATGTCAAATAAAAGTGCATATTTAATGTTTACACTTTAACATAAATGATAGGATAAACTTTGTTGATAGATAAATCTGTTATCATCAGCATCGAGTAGTGTCTCAGACAGCAGGGTCACAGTCTGGGCGTCGTGGAGACGACCAACCTTTTGGAATTCACAAATCGAGCAGCCAGTCATTTAGCTAAGAGACTTCATAATGTCAAAGTTAAGTTCACTTTTGACTTCAACACTTATATATATATATATAAATACTAAGATAGTTCTTAAGACAATGTACGTTTTCTTTAAAGTAGTGCATTCATGTTTGTTTTATTTGAATATCCTGTAGTATCCCGTAAAAGATGATACCTATTTTTTTATGCATTAACACTCAGAGTTTCTTTAGAAAGCAGCGTCTACTACTCTCACACTTTTGAAATATTAGCACCTTGGGAAAAAAACGAAAGTTCGCAATTTATTTGAAGGAGAGTTGTTGTTTGGCTTCTGATCAACATTTCTCCTTCGAATGTTTTCAAGAAAATGCTTTTGTAAGTAAAATATTTCCAAAATCGTCAGACCTTTTTGTTGTTGGCCGCTCTGAGTACAGGTGGGATAACTCTTCTGCTGCTGGTGGCCAATACATGATAATGCAAAAAAGCTGGAAATTGACTGAAACCCTGACACATGCGTACTCATATCGGATAGTACTCAACGAGAGCTATCTAATGAATACCAACATGACAGGCTTACTTGTTTCTCAAAAGTTTTGCGTACTTATCCTTTGGGCCCTAAAGCATGGCACAGCAGTGCCACCTGTCAACGTTGCTGTCATGCCCTGTCCGATCTAGACAAGTTGCACCATATGGTTGCCGACGTGATTTTATGACGGGGGTAGCGTGAACTAATGTGACCACAAGTATGCCTGTCGAAAAAGTCAAAAAGTCAAAACTTAATTGTATCCGATCTTAAGTGTGCCATACCCCTAACTCTACCCCTTTCCTTAGACCCTTATCCTAGGGTCAACTAAAACCACGCCTATCAAGAGTAACACTTTCTCACGCGTCATACACCCTACGGTCAAACATATGTCTCAGCAATTCCCCTATTCATCACTAGATGGCAGCACCGACTAAATCTATTTCTTGCTTTCTATGAAATGGTAGCTTCAAAAATCAGTGCTCCATTTATAGTAACCTGATAAAGTGAGCTAAAAAATCTCTTAGATAGCTCATGGGATTATTCTTGACTCGGTTTCCCCCTACCCTGTGTGTATTTGGCTGTTCAACCTATACAGAGAATATAATCTCTGGATGAGGAATACGCTAAGGGCACGTCTAGTTGATTATCTGTTTCCCATGTCCAAGGTACTGCAAATTAGGGTCGGTCGGTCGGGTAAATAAAAGAAAAAGGAAAAAAAGGCAGAAGTACCTATAATAGGGTATCAAATTTCTTTATTTGTGACAGAAATGCTGCCAATGCCATGGCAAGAAGTACAAATATGTGTACATGATGTTCATGAGACACATTTCCCTCTGTATTATTCTTCAGCTTGTTCATACAGAAAATTGTCAGATTTGAAAAATGTTGAATTCGCAGGCTCAAATTATTGAGACTTTTTTTTATTTATTTCATTCAAAATGCATTTCTCAGAAGAAAAAAAAGCTCCTCTGGACAGGGTCGGTCGGAAAGTAAAAAAAAATTATTTTTTTTTAGGAAAAAAAAAACTTTCAGCGTGTTTGAAACGGAACTCCTCTCGACATACAACTATAGACGGGGGAGCTTCAAATATCACAAATGTCGGGAATGAAGGGTATTACACTTTTCCACATTTTCTAACTTTGATCCGTTCCTGTTGTATTTCCCACATGCCAGGTTATACATATTTCATCAATAAAAATGATTTTTTTCATTCAAGCATTATATTTTCGGATACTTAGTTATTTTAGTTTCGGGTAGCATTTTGTTGCCGCTTCAATGCTCCCTATGCTAGGGGAGAATTGTGGTCAAGCATGGTGTGTCCGCCGTAACAGTCCACCAGACTTGCTACAGTACACGTCTATGTTATCTGGCTCTTTCCTTTAAGTCTCACTGATCTAACCTGAATTGATTCCACTGCAGGTTTAGTTCTGAATAAATCCTCAACATGGACACACTTGAGCTGTATAGTATGAAAAAGCTTCAAACTGCAACTTTAAACTGACAACTATGCTGCCATCTATAGGTTGAGAGAGACATCACACCTATCCTGTAGCGGTATTAGATGGCATTGCACCTAACTCAGCCTGAGAACCAGACTAGGCAAGGTGTCCACCGGAAGGGTCAAGCAAGTGAGATGGAAACCTGGCACTTATCTAACATCATCTGACTAAATATCAAGATTCTTAATTTCTTTAATGCAGTATTAGAAAGATTACTTCGTGTATTTTCATATCTGAAAGTTGCGTTTGGTTTGTAAAGGTGAAAAAGTGACTTTGAGGGATGACACGGTGTTTATTCAGGATAGGCTGATGACTATTTATATTTACATTATTATTTAAATAATTCACCCCTTTCCGCTACTCAATCAAGCACATTTTTTATGATTACTAAATAGTCATAGTTCTATGGATAGTGCAAATTTCAAAATTTAAAATTTCGTCTCTTTTCTGAAATCTAGTTTGCTAGTTTTCAGAATGAAGTCCTTCATGAATACACTAAAAGAATAAGTGCAATATCGTAAAACGCGGTAATTGTAAAAAAAACTTTCATATTCCTGTCTATTTTTTTCCTTTCAAATACACGTCCACTTTAATTTCCTAAATTCCATACTCAAATACCTCAGCTTAAGCAGAAATACCAGTTTAATATATTGCATATACACGGGAACTAGGCTGATTAACAGAGGATACATAGAGTGAGTGTCTGGCGGGTGCCTCATTTAGGATGACCTGAGATGAGTAGACCGGGATCGGGCACTGTCCATGCATCATCAAATGTCGCTGCCTCCCATCTCCTTGGCAACTATCTGACCTAGAAAGAATGCTGCATGCTAATTGCACAGATCAGATCACGTGACCAAGGCTACACCGCGTAACCCGAGGCGCACATACCCTAGGTGCTAGCATGCTGTGCCTATGGCGTTGCGGTTCAAGGGGATGTATTTCTCTGGGATGACCAATGGCTCTTCTTGCAAAATCTGCACGGGGGGGGGGGGACCGAAAAATATACATTTGGTGGGGGAGGAGGTCTTGCTCAGCAGTAGAATCAACCAAATGAAAATCAAGGGATGCAGGCCCTACATGAAGCTATTAAAAAAATTGGGTGGTCCTTTGTAAAATTCAAAATTATTGGAGCTTAGGTCCTTTTGATGAATAATTGGAGGTGGCTTCCAAAAAAATATTATACATGTGGTCGATATTTTAGAAAAAAACATTGGTGAGGGTCCTTTTAAAATTGAAAATAATTAATAACAATAATTGATATTTTATACAGCGACTTTTACATCTATACTGTTCGACAGCTTAAATCAAATTAGGCGGGCTTTTTATTGAAAAAACGTCATCATTGATAAAAATTGGCTGAAAGTCGCATCGTTCTTGGAGGAACCCCAATAATTATGATCCGCTGCGACCGGGCTTACCGGACAATGAATTTGGACTATGAAACGAACGCGTCTTTCGTTTTAACTCCCAACACTTGATTCTAGCGTGGTGCAATTTTACCACAGCAATTGCTCATAAATCCTATTGGTAAGTAATTCACACAGTCAAAACTAACTTGCCTCCTTTCTCGTTAATGCAATATAGCGAGTCATTTGACATCACACGTCAAATTTACAATGAAATTTAGAGATTGAAGTCGATGCGGCGAGTGTTCATCACATTTATTTCCCTATTATCGCTCACCTTTTCTCTTTTGTATACAAAATTACCCACTATAGGATATCCATAACTATTCAATAACTTTCATGTGAGTACAATAAGTTTATTGACCTAACAAACATCTAAAAACATGCTGAATTCAGAAGTCGTGATAACTGCACCTACAATCCAAGTAGTCAACTACAATTAGGCCCATGAACCCCAATTAGAAGGATTCTGGATTGTATTCCACTTTTCCAGGATATATTCCAGTATTGTACACAATTCATTGTACCAGGAAGGTGACCAGTAAAAGTCATGATTTCCATCGGATTAGTCTACAAAGCCTCACATGTAGTGAAAGGCAAAGTGACCGGAATTACAGAAACATTGGTTTGAAACTAGGTCAAGTTGAAATTACCTATAATATGACGCTGGCATAGCCAGGAAGCGAGAGAAGATTTGGATGATTTCATTTTTTTTTTTACTTCTGCATTGATTGACCGAAAATTAATGGCATACAAATTAATATGACGCTGGCATGGCCAGGAAGCGAGCGAAGCTTTGGATGATCATTTTTTTTTTACTTCTGACCAAAATACAGCATTGATTGACCGTAAATTAATGGCATACAAAACATTACGATTTTAAACTCTTAAAATTTATATTTCTGATTTTGACGAGAATGCAATGGCCAGTAGAATGAATTCTGGCGGTTCTATCGATCTAAACCGCATTAAAATTGACCCGCGGACAGGCGAGAAATTCAGTTTTAACTTGGATATAGTAGCGGCCACGGCGTGGTATGGCCAGGAAGCGAGCCGAGAATTGAGCCACGGACGGGCGAGAAATTCAGTTTTAACGTGGATATACATGTAGTAGCGGCCACTTTCATTCATATTTCGCAACTGATTTTGACGAGAATTCAATGGCCAGTAGAATGAATTCTGGCGATTCTATCGATCTAAACCGCAATGGTCAGTAGAATGAATTCAGGCCGTTACCAAACTGCATTAGAATTGAATTGCATTCATTTGATTTCGCAACTGATTTTGACGAGAATTCAATGGCCAGTACAATGAATTCTGGCGGTTCTATCGATCTAAACCGCAATGGTCAGTAGAATGAATTCAGGCGGTTCTAAACTGCATTAGAATTGAGCCTCGGAAGGGCGAGAAATTAAGTATTAACGTGGATATACATGTAGAAGCGGCCACTTTCATTCACGCACGTGCATTCATGCATTTCATCCAATGGGATGAAATGTAAGTGTTTGGTATTGTTGTACTGCACATTACGTCATTGTCGACCAATGAAATCGGTCGTTACTTAACCTACTAAAGATTCCTCCAGAACGGAAGTCGTCCGCACGTTGCCTCGCACGTTGGACGATATTGTTGTCCCGCACGTTGGACGGTATTATTGTCCCGCACGTTGGACGATATTGTTGTCCCGCACGTGGGACGGTGACAACTTTCTGGGTCCGTGTATGTATTTCATATTTCCATTTCATATAGTGACGTCATATACACTCATATACACACACGCTCAATTGACGGATTGCGAGGCTTCGCGAAAGGCCTACGGCCTTTCGAGCTTCGCTCGCTATTATGATTTCAAACTGTTGCAAGATATACATTTCGCAACACATTTTAAAAAGAATTTGATGGCCAGTAGAATATATTCTGGCAGTTCTAACGATCGAAACCGCATTAAAATTGACCCACGGACAGGCAAGAAATTCAGTTTTAACGTGGATATAGTAGCGGCCACGGCATGGCATGGCCAGGAAGCAAGCCGATTTTAAAGAGAATTCAATGGCCAGTAGAATGAATACTGGCAGCTCTAACGATCTAAACTGCATTAGAATTGACCCATGGACGGGCGAGAAATTCAGTTTTAACGTGGATATGGCTTAGATTCATACAAGCCAAGGATATAGTAACGGCGGCCACGGGGTGGCAGCACCCACAACAATGCACTTTCATTCACGCACGTTCATTCATACATTTCATCCAATGCCAATGGGAGGCGTGTTTGTTATTGTACTGTACATTACGTCATTGTCGACCAATGAAATCGGTCATTACTTAAACTACATTCTAAAACGGAAGTCGGTCGCGCGAGAGACAATATTGTTGACTCCCGACGACTTTCTGGGTCCCTGTATGTATTTCTTAGTGACGTCATAGACACTCACTCTCTTATGCATGACTGCGAGGCTTCGCGAAAGACCTGCGGTCTTTCCAAGCTTGGCTCGCTATTAATTAGTTGGCTTCCTGATGAGCATCATGAGGTTAACACCATCTATGCCACAGGTGTTTCCCATAGTCTGGACCAAAAAGGAAAAAATACGGAAATATTATTCTCTTTATATATAAATGGTTTTCTAATCCCAACCCCTACTTGAGTTAGACCACAGCACGGGAGTCCTAGTCAAAAGGCGGCTATCCCAGAAAGCCCCCCCTCTCTCTCTCTCTTTCTGAAAACACATGATATTTTTGTTTAAAAACGTTTTATATTTTCCTCACCTCAATCACCAAGAACCCCTCATCAGCTATGAACACAATTGTCTAATTATTGCCCATTTATTGGGTGTCCTATTTTTCAAGGGAGACCTCAATATACATGTACTCATGCAGGTTACAACCATTAACATGTATTTACTTAAATTGAAATTAAGTATTATATCCTTATACAATGTCATGGTATCCAACTCCCTGTTGGCTAAGACTATCACTGAACAAATTTTATTCATGAATGCATATAGTCAAGTGTTCAAATTCTCTAAACTATTTATGATATTCTATTTTCAAAGCTACTGTTGGAGTGATAGTTTTGGAATTCTCTTAACTATATATGGTATTCTATTTCAACAGCTACTTTTCGTGTGACAGTTTTGGAATTCTCTAAACTATATATGAAATTCTATTTTAACAGCAACTTTTCATGTGACAGAACTTTTTGGAATTCTCTAAACTATTTATGATATTCTATTTCCACAGCTACTGTTGGAGTGACAGATGCCACCTAGGAAGCGAGGAAGGGGACGGGGAGCTGCTGCTAAACGTCGCAGTGCAGGTGGCACCGCTAAACGCGACAGTGATAGCATGGAGGAGCCTCAGACAACCGCCAGCCCCAGGAAGAGCCGGCGACTTCAGGCGAACGTGAGCTATGTTGAGATAGATGATGTGGATGAGGATGCTACTGACGTCAGCATTGTAGAAACGGACGAGAGCGTCACAAAATCATCAGCTGACGAAAAATCAACTCCCGCTGAGGAATCGACCCCTGCAGAAGGCCAGCTTCAGACCACAGAAAATACTGAAAGTGAGGCCAACGTATATAGGAAATCGGAGAACATGGAGAAAGCTGAGAAAAATGAGGTTGTGGAAAATGCTGAAAATGAGGCCAACGTAAATAAGGAATCAGAAAAAATGGAGGATGCTGAGAAAAATGAGGTTGTGGAAAATGCTGAAAATGAGGCCAACGTAAATAAGGAATCAGAGAAAATGGATGATGCTGAGAAAAATGAGGCTGTAGAAAAAACTGAATGTGAGGCCAACGTAAATAAGGAATCAGAGAAAATGGAGGAAGCTGAGGTTGAAACTGAAAACCGTCAAACTGAGAAAGCTGTGGAAAAGCAAGCTACAGAGGACAGCAACAAAACAAACGTCAGTGAAGCTCTTGATAATTCAGAAGCACCTAGTGTGTATAATTCTGTTACTGAGATCCCTGAGGAAAAAGGACAGACAGAGGTTCATGATGACGCAGAATTGACTCAGATAGATGCATTTTTGGAGTCGACCCAAAAATATGACATGAAGTCTCCGGACGGTGTTGCTGCTGGCTCAAGCGGTGCTGAAAATAGCGACGAGCCGTCGGTGGAGGATATAGAATCGGACATCCAGGACTACTGCGACAAAGTAGACCGCAAGGGCCCCAAGGATGAAAGTCCTATGGAAGATG
Organism: Maea johnstoni; assembly: GCA_963942565.1. Classification (NCBI taxonomy): domain Eukaryota; kingdom Metazoa; phylum Annelida; class Polychaeta; order Spionida; family Magelonidae; genus Maea; species Maea johnstoni. The sequence goes on along the minus strand of OZ012696.1, from coordinate 16,442,583 downwards.
ACAACAAGGAACCCAAAGATGAACATACCATGGAAGATGACAGTAAGGAATCCAAGGATGAAAGTCTCAAAGAAGATGACATCAAGGATGAAAGTCCCAAGGAAGATGACATCAAGGATGAAAATACAAAGGAAGATGGTAGCAAGTATCCCAAGGATGAAAACCCTAAGAATATTCAGGAGGGAACCAAACAACCAGAGGAGGGAGATCCTCAGAAAGTTCAAGGTGACGTGAGTGTAGACAAAAAGGAAAGCAAAGATGATATTGCGGAAGAAACTCAAAAAGAAACAGCAGAAATCGAAGAGACTCCAAAGGAGAAAAAGAGTGGAGCTGAATTAGATAATGAATCAAAAGATAAGGGTGATCAGGATGCTATTAAGATTGATAGTGACAACGAAGAGCTTTCTGAGGAAGCCGTCCCCAAGGGGGAGGATGCTATCGTTATTGATTCTGACTCGAATGAGGTTGAGAACGCCAAGGAGGCTCAAGATGAATCAAAACCCAAAGGTGAAAAAGACGATGATGAAAATACGCTCGAGTCTATTGACGACACGGAACAAATGGGCGGAACAGAAGACATGGAAATCGACGATGATGAGGATCTATTTAATTCGGCGTTAATTATCGAGGGTCCCGACAAGGCTGCTGATGAAACTGAAGGGCAGGGAAAAGATGGCGGCAAAAAGAGCGGTTCGTCCAAAGTGGCTGGGAAAGGAAGTTCTGACATGGATGTGGACTCGTCTGGTGACAGCGACGATGATCACGAAGATACCACCTTCTGCAAGTACTGCAAAGTGAACTGCGTTGATGAAGATGTAAGTAGTAGGAATTTTAAGTATTTGGGCCATATCAAGCTATTCAAATCGTTGCGGACGGGAATTTTAGAGAGTTTAATTCAATATTTCTCCTTAAATTCATGTAAACATCCTGATTTGGCTGTTTTATCTTATAGATATATCATTCTAAAACACTATTATCAAAAAAGTTTGTTAAAATTTTTTGACAAAATAGTAGATTTTGATGAATTTCTTGCTGTTGCGGACGGGAAACTCTGTGACGGAGGTTTTAGATACCTTCACAAAAACAGAAATCCTTCTTCAAATACTGAAGAAAATTAAAGTTTTGCATATGTGCAATGTAGCCAATATCCTCAACTCTCTATTTCTGCATGTATTTCAAATTTTGATCATCCCATTCAAATTTTGGAGAATCTATTCAGTGTTGCGGACGGAAAATGCATACTGTTGCGGACGGGAAATTTTCGTCGCAAGTACAGGAGAGGAAGTATTCAGTATGTAAAACATTTGTAAGAGGTCAAAATTTGATAACATCAATCAAAACTTGAAAATATTCATTTGGAAGACTGACATAAGAATGTTTTATACAACATTATTCATAGATCAGTAGTCTAAATGCTGAGCTACAGATAAAATGATTCCTTAAACTAAATTTCATTGGATTTAGCTCAGAGACTGATACTCTCAATTCTAGGATCTTAAATTATTGTGGCTTAAACATTGAAAACACTCAAAACAAGAATTCTATATTCTTTCTATTAGAAAAGATAACTATATACAGCAATTTAAGCAAGTTAAGAGAGGATTCTTATAACCAGGTTGTGGAGTGATGCTGGTGCTCCAAATTGCAATAGGGCTATATACCCAGATCTAGCAATTGATGCTAAATTACAAGTTTAGATATACCACTGATTTTCATGATATGTATGTTTGGTTAGGACTACAAATCCAGTTCATATCCAATACTGGATATCAATGCACACCTACATTAATTCTCCATTCACCCAATAGACATGTTAGATCTGAGCCCCAAAAAATAGCCAACTGTCAATAAGATCAAATATGTATGAATGAAAATATCACATAGGTATTTTAAAAGTATTTAGCAAACTGGAAACTCAGTAACTACACATATTCCTAAATCAATCAAAATACAGATACTTTGGTATCATTTAAAACAACTTTCTCAGGATCCTTTCTGTTTTTCCCAAATTTTTCTGGAATGCTCTGTACCTGATGCCATGTTGATGATGCAATGAGGAGAAATGATTTAGCTTTCTACCTGCTCATCTAATTTGCTGATTTAGCTAATTCATTAATTTTCATAATGAGTTCTCATAGGTTCTAGCATAGGTCTAATAATAAATGATCCAACCAATGTACAGGTGTACACATTCAGCACTGTCTAGACATGAACCTTCATCCTGTCTGCACCCCTACATCCTTAATCCTGAAGCCACCTATTCAGTCAATCGGGGTAAATGCAATTTCCCCCCAACTCTTTCCTCCCTCCCACAACTGGAGAATCAGAGGTAAATGCAATTTCCCCCTACCCTATTATTCTCCCCAGACTGGAGAATCAGAGGTGTTGATGAGAGGGGGAAGTGAAGGTAAAACAGAATCCACATTATTTGGGCTATCCCCACAACCTTGATTTGTACAGGAAGTGATTAAAACCAGGAAGTATAAAAGTATTGTTCCTGTTAAAACTGACCAGGTGGTGAGTGAAATCATCTACCTCTGAGAACACAAACTAAGTTATGCTTTTCATAACTTTCTCTGTTTAATGTTATAAAGGAAGCATCACACCTAAGTCAGTTGGAACTATTATGCTGAGTATGTATGTAAGAAACAGAGTGGTACTCAAATTTTGCTCATACCTCCAAGGCATTACCTAAGTGTAATCCTCTTTTCTGTATATTAGACCATTAAAACAACTAGTGTTGTAACGATCAATCGCCAAGTCGAGCAATCGGTCGGACTGGGTCGAAATTCCGATCAATCGACTGGCGAAATGGACAATCAATTTTCACGATTATTGCTTGACCACTTCTGTGTGGCCATGTGCGGCACATGGCAACACACGAGCATAACAAAACATTCAAACAACAAAGTTAAACTAAACTGCTCATATCTTCCGCACCATTCTTGACTCTTGAATTTCTTCCTGATGTTTCAAAAAACCAGTACTGAGCAGTTCTGGTGTTAGGAATCATCAGGCGATTTGGTGAAGAAATAATCGTTCAAAGTCGATTAATCGTTCGTGAATTTGAACAATTAATCGATCCTAATTTTTCAAATGATTCCCATCACTAAAAACAACAGAGATCTCTTTCTTTGGAAAATTCCCCAACCCATAGAGGGAAGATGGATGTGCCTTGAATCTTTTATTTCTAAGATGAAAATCCATAGTTGCCATTGATCACCTGATTCTTGCCTTCCAGTCATACTTCCTGTCCCAATCACTTTCCCGTCCGAAACAGCACTAACTGTTGCGGACGGAAAATCTTAAAACTCCATTTTTACAAGTTATGTGATTTATTTTCTTCAATTTTTTACATTAATAGATATGCATTATAATGAAGTAAGAGGATTCCAAAAATGGTTACATTATCACTTAAAATGAATTTTTTATAGAAACTTTTCCAAGTTTTTTGTTGCGGACGGGAAAATGGCTATCAAACCAGTTCAATACCTCATTGATCGATGATCACCAGATCAAATATGTTCAGTGGTAAAGTACTTCAGCCTCACACCTACAAAAAGACACCAAAAAAGTGTACTTCTGACAACCCTATCAAAAATAAAATGATTTTAATCACTTTTCCGTCCGCAACACTAAAAAAAATATTTTTAAGGTAAAAAGTCAATTTTATGTGAGGTGGAGGGCTTTAAGTTCTGCTTTTTTTCATTTTTGTACACTTTAGGATGTCTATTTTCAGTACGTCTTCAATTCATATCGGTAAAATGAAATTATTTTTTAAAGTTCTCCGTCGCAATTATTGTGATATGGCCCATTTCTGTAGACTCTAGGCATGAATGGGTTCACTTGTCAAAACACTCAAAACCTTTTTTTGTTCGAAAAAAAAGTCAAGAAGAGAACAAAACAAAAATTGAAGACCTGATTAACAAATGTGTATGACTGTATGTCCATGCACGACTGATTTTGGCTCCAAGCGAACTTCTCAAATTTCACTTTAGACAATTTTTAGAAAATTCAGAAACTTTGGAATGAAAGCTTTGAATACAACAAACAAATTTACGAATTATTTTCATTTGTTTCACAAAGTTTTGATTATTTGTCAAATTTTCTTGTCGTTCATTTATTTCATAAATGAAATGTCGGTTTTTTTTTCAGGCGTACTTTCGGCATTTGAGGAGTATGGTGCATGCCCAGAAGGTGATCGCCGTGAGGCAGGAGAAGGCCGAGAGTAAGAAGGCAAAGGCGCAGGGGAAACAGGCGAGTTCCGTCACCAGCACTGAAGCCGAGGGAAGCTCAACTAGCACAGGGGACAAGGAGGAAAAGCACTGCAAAATCTGCGAGCTCTTCTTCGCGAACCCAGAGGTATGTATTCACAAAGAAGGTTGGATGGCGATACTCGGGCAGTGTCTTAGCCAGGATTTAGAAACTGGGTGCCTAAAATTGGCAGTTCAAATTTTTAAGGGAGATCACAATATACTCATATTTCAACCATAAACATGTATAAATTCATCAAAATAAGGCATGATATAATTAAACAATGTCATTGGAATTATAAGGAGATGAAAAAATTCAATTATAAGCTTGAGATTGATATTTTTAGAAATTCCACATAAACATTTTTGGGTGTCCTGAGGGGTTCGTTTTAAGGGTTTGGGTGTCCAAAAAGGCACCCAGATGCCCTGCTGGCTAAGACCATGTACTCGGGTGCTGATAGGTACCAAGATTCATTATAAAAAAACGTTTTTTTGTTTCATTGTTAACTATACTGATACCACTGATATCATTTTAAACACTGCAAATCTGTGAGCTGTTCTTTGCGAATACAGAGGTGTGTGGTCAGAAATATTGAGGGCCTGCCCTGATGGCCGCGTGGTCTAAGGCGTTGCCACTCACTGCTAGCTGTCTCTCACCACTGCCTTGGTTTGAATCCCGGCCGGGGCATGTGAGGAAGTTACCAGTGACTTGGGGTTAGGCAATGGTTTTCGCCGCAGTATTTATTTATTCAAATAAGGGATTATATCCTTATACAATGCCATGGGAATTATATTGAGAGGAAAATGATTCAATTATATGCTTGAAAGAGAGATTTCCAGAAATTCCTCAAAAAGATTTGGGTGTCCTTAAGGGTGGTTTTTGAGGGTTTTTGGTGTCCAAAATGACAGCCAGACACCCTGCTGGCTAAGACTATGCTGTACATTGTACAATATGTCAAATGATAGGAGTTGGCTGAAAAGACATTATTTTTCTGTTTTTGACAATTGGAGTGTTATTAACCCATTGACACTTAAGAGTAACTCCAGAAATTGTCGTCTGGATCTAAGATACTTTTGACCATAACTTTTGAATTGAGAATGATTTTACAAAATATTTGAAGGAGAGTTGTTAGTAATGTTCTGATCAACATTTCTCCTTCAAATATTTTGGCAATGATGCTTTAGGCTGAAAGATTTCATCAAAATTGTCTGGCCGGTTTTGGCTGCTGTGAGTGTTAATGGGTTAAACTGCTGAAAACAGCTGCTGGTGGGAATAATAGAAAATAATCTGTTAATCACAAAGAGTAAATGTTTTCTTGTTTCAGCTCTACCAGAGTCACGTTAAAAGTCCTGTCCACCTGTTCAATGTCGAGGCCCACGATAATGCCAAGAAGAGCAAGCAAGGCCCAGAGAAAACACTTCCCGTAAAGGCTGAGGCCAAAAAGGATAAACTGCCCGACAGTCTGACGGCCGTGGCCAAGCAGGCTCTCGCGGGGTACAAAGACGGTACCGCGGATGATTTTGAGGATGATGAGGATGAGACTGATTGGAGACAGTGCAAGTACTGCTCTATGCAGTTCAAAGCTCCCAATGTAAGTTGACTGGCACTGTGGGACATGATAGATTAAACACCTCTCTCCTAATGTAAGTAGACTGGGACTGTGGGACATGATAGATTAGACACCTCTCTCCTAATGTAAGTAGACTGGGACTGTGGGACATGATAGATTAGACACCTCTCTCATAATGTAAGTAGACTGGGACTGTGGTACATGATAGATTAGACACCTCTCTTCTAATGTAAGTAGACTGGGACTGTGGGACATGATAGATTAGACACCTCTCTCCTAATGTAAGTAGACTGGGACTGTGGGACATGATAGATTAGACACCTCTCTCCTATTGTAAGTAGACTGGGACTCTGGGACATCAGTCATGATAGATTAGACACCTCTCTCCTAATGTAAGTAGAATTTTCTTGAAATGTCAATTTCATGCAAATAGTTGAATTTTTTAACCTCTTAATTACTTTGACATTGTATAAGAATGTATGGTATTTTGGAACATTAGGATATTATTTCAATAGCTAATTACAATGAATTACATGTTTACAAATGGTTTGTAATCTGAGTTTATTGCGGTCTCCCTTGAAAAATAGGATGCCCAAGAATTTCACAATTGCCAATTTTGGGCACCCGCTTTCTAAACCTCAAGGGCTAAGATCCTGTTACATTGATGGATGTCTCCATACGTTGGTAGCTTTCTGAAGGGGTTGATGCTGAATTTAACAATTTAAAAATAGGCTTTTTTTTAAGCCTGGTTAGTTGATATTAGAGCTTAACTCCCATCTGGAACTTGAGTGGCTCAATTACTGAAACCAGATGAGCCGAGCAGAACACCAAACACACACATTCTTATCACTGCTTATCACTGTCATGCCTTGTTAACAATCCCCTATGTATACAGGCAGTGTTGAGTGTTATATTGAACTTTGTACCGATATATATATATAAAGCATTATGTAAATATAGATATGTATTCTTCTATGCCAGCACAATTTAAAAATGAAATATGCATGTAAATGTTAGCGAATCTCACTCAGTAAGTATATATATATAGATAGATATATTCTCAAGATTCATATAATGACATTTATGGTACTTTCTCTATTTTTCAGTCCTATGGAGCTCATCTTAGCACCCCCCTGCACACCATCAATCGCCTTCTCTACAAGAAAGGCTCGGAAACCCAGGTGAGAAGCTCCTGATATACATAAATATATATATATATATATATATATATATATATATATATATATATATATATATATATATATATATACTATATAACATATATATATACATATATATATATATATATATATTTATATATATATATATATATATATATATATATATATATATACATTTATAGATAGATATAGATAGATAGATATATACACTTACGTGGCTTAAACCAGATTGAGCTCTATTTTTGAGCTTATGGGGCTCTACATCTAATAGAATAGGTCCAATTTTTTTCATTTTTCATGAACGTAGTTGAATTATCTACTTCTAGGAAAAGGAGAAGAAAAATGTGGACAAAAAGGAAGATGAAGAGAAGAAGAAAGGTGAAGAAGAGGGAGGCGAGAACGAGTTCTACTGTAAGGTAGGTTTTGACGGCCTTCAGGTATGGTTGCATCCTACATGGAACCCTTCCAATCAGGGGCTTAGCCGCCTATGCGTCCAACGTGTCATTTGGAACACTGTTTTTTGACAGTTTGGACACCCAAAAGTTTATGTCAGAATTTGCTGAAGATGACTTTTCTTAGAAGATAGAAGATGAAGAAGCTGTAGTGTCACTTTTGTAAGTCACACAAAGCAGTATCTGGCCAAAAAAAGCAAAATCTGTAAAGGTATAGGGTCTATCTTATTAGTAGTATGTATTTTATACCACACTTTGGACATGCAAAAGTCTATGAAACCTCTATTTGGAAACCCTGTTTCCAAATATCGGCTAAGACCCTGCTTCCAATGCCACACACGTATATGTCAGGGATCGACCTTAATGGGCGCAATAGGCGCATTTGCGCCTGAAGTGTATGGTTTGCGACCACACGCTGATTTATAGTCGCCCGAAATGCGAGTGGACATGGTGTGTAAGACAGAGCTCTGTGTCAGAAGGTCCATGACCCAAATAGTCCCACCAGCGAAACCCTGCAGAGTCAAAACCCTGCAGAGTCGTACAGTGGCCGTGGAAAGATGTGTGTTATACTCCCCATGTGTAACAGGGATCTATTGTACCCTGTTAGTTATTTGAAATGTATTATCACTATAGATGCTGCTTGAGCCCTCTGCCTTATTGGTCATCATTTAGAGCCCGCCTGCCTTCTACAGGCCATGCTGGACTCACATAGCAGGAAGCACCCTGCCGGGCGTGGCCTTCTTATCTGACCAATAGTCATAAAGATACTGCTTTTGTTTGCCACTGTAAGGATGTGCTGTTAACATGTGCTTTAACTGACTTCTGGGCTTAGCAACTGTATCTATCTATATGGGCTGCAGCAGCAGCACACCTTAAGGATCTTACTAGTGGGATTATATTAGGATTAGCTGAGTCCTGTATCTACATGTTAGTAAGTAATAAAGCATACCGTTTATATTGTAATCTAGCTTCTATTTGTCATTCTTAAACCCTGCATCACATAGATCGATCTCCTAACCCTTATTGTAACCAACCCATGGTTTTAAATTTCCTCCCCCTCTCCCCTTACTGTGTGCATTTTCCTGTACTTTCCCTCTCCTGTACTTATTTTGTAATCCCCACTCTTCCTCATTTCTTCCTGACTTGATTTGTTCATTGTCTCAATTTTTGCATTCCCAGTATTGTTTTATTTCTTTTTCATTACTACTATTATTAGGTTCACTCAAGTTATATAAGTTAGGAACTCAGACAAGACATACATTTCATAGAAGTACTAAATATCTCAATTTGATGAGACACAAATATTTAATTTTTTCAAGATTTTTTATAAGATTGTTTATATATGTTTAAACTTTGGAATTGTGTTTATATTGCACTGAAAGTGCAGGAGAATGCATCTCAGAGGGTCTAGAAACCAAAATTTTCCTGGGGCCTTAGGCGGCCCCTGGACCCCCGGCCGCTAGTGGCTTCACGCCTTCGCCGCTCGCTCCGCGCCAAATCCGGGCGCCTAGCTTTTTGAGAAAAATCTTCTAGATGCCCTTCGGGCACCTAGATGATTTTCTTAAGGGGGAACCCTGTATGTGTAGTAGTATTTGTGGTAACATGATAAAGAGAACCATGTTCACATATGCCTGCAAGATAAGCAAATTCATTTAACCTTTATGCTGCTGGTGGCTAATTTGATGATGACTGAAACCGTGGCATATGGGTACTCATCTGTGAATACTCAACGAGAGCTTTCTAATGAGTACCAACATGACAGGGTTTAGATGGTTTTCAAAAGTCGTTGCGTCCTTGTGCTTTGACGAAAGTAGCCTCAGCGTTTATAGAGTTAAAGAAGAGCCCAGCTCATCAATCTGAAACCAATTCTGAAATGGAAAATTACAGAGTGGTTACTGTTTTCTGAATGTATAGTCTCACTATCCAAACTAAGACACTAGTATCAATAACCCATTCATTTCTAAAGTGTACATATTGTTTGACACCTTCGGAAATATTTCAATAACACAGCAATGTTGATTAAAAAATCCAACCACAAATCTCCTTCAAATATTTTAATACGTATTTCAAGAATTGTCTTAGGTCAAGGTCAGGGTCTTAGCCAGGATTTAGAAACTGTGTGCTTAAAACTGGCAATTGTTAAATTTTGGGTATACTATTTTTTAAGGCAAACCACAATATACTCAGATTACAACCATATTAGTGAAATCAAGCATAATGTATAGATACACTGCTAAGGGAATTATATTATTGAGGTGACAAGAAATTCAATCTTATGCCTGAAATTGACATTTTAGGAAATTCTTCTTAAATCAATTAGGGTTCCATGAGGGGTGATTTATAAGGGTATTGCAGCCCAAATGATGCCCTGCTGGCTAAGACTGTGGTCAAGGGTATACTTTTTGCAGAGATTGGCACTCAGAGCGGCCAAAACAGGCCTGACTATTTTGTTGATATTTTGCTCACAAAAGCGTTTTTATCAAAAATATTTGAAGGAGAAATGTTTATCAGAATATTACCAACAACTCTCCTCCAAATATTTTGTGAGAATTTGCTTTATTTCCAAGTTATTTTCAAAAGTATGAAAATAGCAGACAGTACTTTCCTGGGGAACTCAGAGTGTGAATGTGTTCTGTTTCAGGTGTGTGACAAGAGCATGACTAGTAACCTGAACTACCAGCAGCATCTCGCGGGAGCCAAGCACCTGAAGGTAGGCCCTCCTCTTGGATTAGGGATTAGTATCCGTACGCGATACGATACCAAATACCTTATCCTCTCAGATTAAAGGGATTAGTACCGGTACGCGATACGACAACAAATACCTTATCCTCTCAGATTAAAGGGATTAGTACTGGTACGCGATACAATACCAAATACCTTATCCTCTCGGATTAGGGATTAGTACCGGTACGCGATACGACACCAAATACCTTATCCTCTCAGATTAAAGGGATTAGTACCGGTACGCGATACAATACCAAATACCGGATTCCAATGGGAGAAAAATATGCATCAATTAAGTATTGTACCATATCGTTTAAGATGTAAAATACATATGAAATTGACCTCTCCACACCAAGGCAGTTTGCTATTTATTTGTGAAGTTTCCTGAGCTGAGATGTGTCAACTTTGTGGGCAGGGTCTAGTAAAGAGGGGAAAAGTTGGTTTGGCGTGCGTATAGAAATGCACATTTTATTCTTTTCTTTCTTTCTTTTTTTTTTTTTTTTTTCTTTTTTTTTTTTTGAGAACAGATAATGGAATTTTTATAGTATCATATGGGTCAATGCTCTTTGGGTACAGTGCTTACAATTAATTCCTGCACTAAATGCCTGGGCATTATACATAGCCGCCCGCCCGATTGCCACCCAGTTTCCTGGGCATGGATGACCTCATGCTGAACATAGCTTTGATTCACAAGTTACATTGGTCATTGGTGTGCTCGGCTTACTTTTTGACATGGATGTTTGTACAACCAGGCACGCGTCCGGTCAACTGGTGCAGGAATTAATTGTCTACACTGTAGTAGAGGTGACATTTACGGTTATTTTTGCATTGACCTGCTTATTTCAGAATGTGGTTCTGTCGTGTAATCAGTAGTCAGATATCTGTGTATTTTTTAAACAAATTTTTTTTAACAAATGCAGTTTGGATTGTTGATGTACCTTTAAGGCTCTTTTCTGTCATGAACACTTTATTTTGGAATCAGTGTTTTCAAGTTATGATTTAATTTTAATTTTAACAAAGTTTGATATGTTAATGCCCGAGAAGCTATTATTATAAGAGATTAAAATCTCTTAAGAAGCAAATCTATTAACCCTTCAAATGCTGAGGCTACTTTTGTCCAAGCACAAGGATGCAAAGATTTTGAAAACCAACTGAACCCTGTCATATTGGTATTCAATGGAGAGCTTTCACTGAGCACTCTCAGATGAGTGCCCATGTGCCAGGGTTTCACTCATTTTTCAGTGTTTGAACATCATTTTGTAGTGGCAACATTCGCCACCAGCAGCAGAAGGGTTAAGGATCTATTATTTATGAACTGTTTGTTTTGAAAGCATTGTGTTTTCAAGTGACAATTGGGTATCAGCCAAGTGAAATATGTCAGGGCTCGACGCTAAGGGTGAACCTATGGCCCCAGGCCAGTAAAAATTCCCAAAAACGGCTTCGGGCCAGTAAAAAAAGACCTCAACTGGTCCTACAGGGCCAGTAAACATTTGGAGACATTCTTGTTAAAAACTTTCCCCCTGAGAAAGTCCTAAAATGTTTTTGAAAAAAAATGAAGATAGAATTTATAAAGATAAGTATTGTGGTGAATCTTATGCAATGTTCTTTCTTCTTATGTTAAAGAAAAAGTGTAGGGTCAGTAAATATTTTGCAGGACCAGTAGATGCTAGGTGTTACTGGTCCTACAGGGTCAGTATCATTTTGAGTTAGCGTTGAGGCCTGTATGGTAATGCCAAGAAACAGTCCATTTTGCATGGATTTGTTTTAAAGTATTTAAGAAATAAACTGATAAAGCTGTGAGAAAGTTTGCTTCATAAACAATCATTTTTTCCAGGTTTGGCTTAGGGGGTGTATAATTGAGTAGGGAACCTACTTGAAATGTGCCTTGACTCTTTCCTTAAAATATTGTCAAGTATGGTTCTCTGCTCAAACTAAGTTTGAAATTTGTGTGGTGCCTCTAGTTTTTCAATTTCAAGCCTGTTCACTGCTTAACTCAAGCAGGAAACAAGCTTGAGATAAAGGTTTCTTATTTTCAGGAAGTCACAAGCAATTTTCATGCTGATTTTGTTATCATGGGCAGACAGTGTTGATCTTGTATTTACAGATTTTTAGATATGCTTCGTCCTGGTTTTAAGCATTTCTATACGTTTTTCTGCAATGAAACAATCTTGAATTAACCCTGGTGGCCCTGTAGGGGGCTGTATTCCCAGCCTAAAGAGCCTGGCAGAATTTACCGAAAAAAAATGTTATACCAGCATGGGCCGTTTATATACATATATATATATTTATATATATATATATATATATATATATATATATATATATATATATATATATATATATATATATATATATATATATATATATATATATATAGTTATATATATATAGTTATATATATATATATATAGTTATATATATATATATATATATATATATATATACATGTATATAGTTATATATATATATATATATATATATATATATATATATATATATATATATATATATATATATATAGTTATATATAGTTATATATAGTTATATATAGTTATATATTGAATAGAAAATATGCTTCCCGTAAACTATATAATATCTAACCTACTCTCTAGGTGGTCAGGGGGATCCAGTGGTATGTAAATCTTGGGGGAAAATAGTTTTGTACGGTTGATAGACTGGAGAAACCAGACTCTTCTCTTTTGAGGTAAGTACATTCTTCAACAGCTTTTCCAGTCAGGGGCTTGTTTTGGCAAACCTGGTTGGAACCAGAAACGTCACAAACCACATGACTAACCAGAACCAGCTTGCCAAAACGACTTTGTTTCGAACCCTTTTGATCGGATGCCATATTTTATCTCCCATAGTTCATAGGGAAACCAGCATGAATCAATCGGTGGTTACAACTTTCTGAACCAAACCACGTGACTTGGTTCAAACCAGGGGTGAAACAGCTTGCCAGAACGACTTTGGTTACAACCAGATCACATGCCTATGACGTTTCTGGTTGAACCAGGCTCGCCAGAACAAGTGCCAGGAGGGTTTGAGATACACTGTATGGCTGACTGGAATGGTCGTCATCTATAGGGGCTCCAGGGTTAAGCCAGTAAGACCAGAACAAGGAGAGAACTTTCTTCCAGGCAAATTGATTTATTTCCCTAATTTGTTGTTTATCCATTTCTTTTGCAGCAAGTCTCCAAAGACTGTAAGTATGCACTGTTTTGATTAGTTGATATTTTGTAAGGATCATTCTTTGTCTACGGTTTGAACATACATTTTTTTTACTACACTCATAGTGAGTGTGGTTGGTAAAACTTAACCCTTCCAATGCTGAGGCTACTTTCGTCCTAAGCACAAGGTCGCAAAGATTTTTGAAAACCATCTAAACATTACACAACTGTAGTTGTTCTGTTTTTTATATTCCACAAGAAAGAGTGAAACCAATTTAGTTGTGTTCACTAAACCTAATAACGGTAAACAAAACAACTATAAATGTGTACTCAAAACAACATAAGAATAACAGGTAACATAATTGTAAAGAAAAAAATCAAAAAGTCCAGATGCTTGGGCAATTTCCAATAGGATTTGGACAGCGCCGGTTTTCCTCCTCTTGGACAACATTGCATGAAAAAGATGCAATCATTTTACAGACAAGAATGATAGGTAAGTGCAAACATATCAGGATGATGTTTATATTTCCCTTTCCAATGCTGAGGCTACTTTCGTCCAAAGCACAAGAATGCAAAGATTACTGAAAACCATCTAAACTCTGTCATGTTTGTATTCATTAGATAGCTCTTGCCGAGTTCTCTCAGATGAGTACCCATGTGCCAAGGTTTCAGTCATTTTCAGCTTTTTTGCATCATTTTGTTATGGCCAAATTAGCCACCTGCAGCATAAGGATTAAGGCTTGTCCATTTGTCTGGGGCTAGTATGTCTATCATTTGTTCAAAAAATCAATATATTTACTTGTCCACCGGGCAAGTAAATTATATTAGAGCATCAGCATCTACGACATTACACATAATAAGGTTTTTACTCTAAAACAATTTTTTCCGTACAAGTTATATATGATTTCGTCTGCTAAAACCTATAAGTCGCTTGTAGTAAAAGGGACACATGTACTTCATGTGATCAGTACTAATGAGACTCAGTTAAAAGTCCCATCCCAAAACATACCTCACAGCAGCATGATAGTGTAACTAGGTGTATCTCCAGATTCTTGAGTGTTATAAGGTAGAGAATAAATTAGCTTACTGCCCTTTGTCCACCCATATTCTATTTCATTTCAATCTTTACAACTGTTCACTAAAATGACATTATCTCATTACTTGATGGCCACTGCAGATTCAGAGTAACCTTAGGTAGAGCTTTTGACTAGTGACATTAAGAAAAAAAATCCAAATTTCTTCCTGCAGAGGTTTTTCACAGGCCATAAGATAATGTCATAAGCAGCTACCTTCAGATGACAAGTATAAGCCAAGCAGCTTCAGATAAGCTATTAATAGACTAAAATGGCCGTTGCCAGGAGCCCAAATTGTTTGTGTGTTAGGATGTGTTTAAACAGCAATATACTTCTTATATGAAGGTTGCCAGTGTTGGGAACTTGGGCTTAAGTAGAAAATATTTCTAAGAAACTATTTGGGCCTATGTTTTATTTGTGGTGTAATTTTTCATGAAGCAAGAATAGATTAAAGTCAAAAATTAACCCATTCATGCCTAGAGCTTCCTTGACAGATATTGTTTGGACCTATCATAATTTTGAATGGATTTTAGAATCGAAACACAAATTTCTTAAATATTTGAACAAAAGTAATTGGCAGAGTCCTGATTAATGCTGAAGCTACTTTCATCCCAAGCACAAGGATGCATAGATTCTTGAAAACCATCTAAACCCTGCCATGTTGGTATTCATTGGATAGATCTTGCTGAAATCTGAGGTGTAACTGAAATGGTCTGGTCATTTTGGGGGGGAGCTCTGAAGGCATGAGGCTGGTCAACTACAGCGCTTCAGTTAGATTTTTTTTTCGCTTCAGATCTGGCAGGACATTACCATCCTTCAAAAAAGGGTGGAAGGAAAGACTTCTGCTTTATTGGTGAAAGGATTGACAACTGCATGGACGCACTGCTTGGTGAGTAGCGCCACATGTCGTGAAAGATACCGGAAATTTCTCGGAAATTTAGACCACCCTAGGAATTTGGGCCACTGTAATTGTTTTGCAAAATAAGTAATCGGAAATCTGGGCAACACTCGATCTAGCGCCAGGTGCCATTATTTTTCAAAATATGGACCTACCTGTAAATCTTGCTGGTACATCATCAATGTATTTTCATAAAACAGAGGCCACCCTGAACCCATAACATCGAAATTATTAAAAAGTGTCCCAAATTACTGAGAGTTTACGGTAGTACCTTATAAAAGTGTTTGCTTTTAGTACAGCAACTTGTCTTAGTAATATTTGTTGATATGATTTTCTCACACAATGCGAGTTATGCTGGAACAAAGTTTTCAGTGGTCTTCTACCCTTGTTTGTTACGCTTGTTTTTGTTGCCCTTGCTTGCCGTCATGGCAACTGGATGGAAAAAAATATTTTTAAATCCTTGAACTCAGGAATCATATGCACATATTATTTTTGTTTATTCTCATATATTATTTATTCAATCATATTTATTATTAGTAGTAGTAGTGGTAGTAGTAGTAGTAGTGGAATAGTAGATGTAGTTGTAGTAGTAGTATCATCATTATTATTGTTATTTTTATTATTATTATCATTATTATTATTATTATTATTATTATTATTATTATTATTATTATTATTATTATTATTATTATTATTAATTTTTTATTATTATTATTATTATTATTATCATTATTATTAATAATATTATTATTATTATTATTAATAATAATATTATAATAATTTTTATTATTATTATTATTATAATTATTATTATTACTATTATCATTATTATTATTATTATTATTATTATTATTATTTTCATTAGCAGTATCATTGTTTGTTTCAGGTCTCGATTACCTGGTGGAGTCTGAGGTACAGCAACCCAGCAATGAGCCCAAGTACACGTGCCAGCTCTGCACCAAGGATTTCGACCCTCGCCAGTTCATTGACCACGTAAAGAGCACAAGACATCGCATGAGATACATGGTAAGTTACAATATGTGTCACAAAGTAAATACTGTAGACGGCTTACAAGTACACGTGCCAGCTCTGCACCAAGGATTTCGACCCTCGTCAGTTCATTGACCACGTAAAGAGCACCAGGCATCGCATGAGATACATGGTAAGTTACAATATGTGTCACAAAGTAAATACTGTAGACGGCTTACAAGTACACGTGCCAGCTCTGCACCAAGGATTTCGACCCTTGTCAGTTCATTGACCACGTAAAGAGCACACGGCATCGCATGAGATACATGGTAAGTTACAGTGTGTGTTACAAAGTAAATACTGTAGACGGCTTACAAGTACACGTGCCAGCTCTGTACCAAGGATTTCGACCCTCGCCAGTTCATTGACCACGTAAAGAGCACACGGCATCGCATGAGATACATGGTAAGTTACAGTGTGTGTTACAAAGTAAATACTGTAGACGGCTTACAAGTACACGTGCCAGCTCTGCACCAAGGATTTCGACCCTCGCCAGTTCATTGACCACGTAAAGAGCACACAGCATCGCATGAGATACATGGTAAGTTACAATGTGTGTCACAAAGTAAATACTGTACACAGCTTTAATTTGAAGTGCTAAAAAATTCCCTTTACAGCCCTGCTGGAGGGTATTTGTGCTACTTTAAATCTATGCATTCAAGCACTCAAAGACTTAGAGACATGGTCTTAGCCAGCAGGGTGTCTGGGTTTCTTTTTGGACACCCAAACCCTTAAAAAGAACCCCTCAGGACACCCAAATATTTTTGTGTGGAATTTCTAAAAATCCCAATCTCAAGCTTATAATTGAAATTTTTCATCTCCTTATGATTCCCATGACATTGTTTAATGATATCATGCCTTATTTTGATGAATTTATACATGTTTTGGTTGGAATATGAGTTATTGTGATCCCTCTTAAAAATTTGGACACCCAAAAATTTTACAACTGCCAATTTTTGGCACCCAGTTTCTAAATCAAGGCTAAATCACTGCTTAGAGATTCGAACAAGGATATAGCAATCGCATTTGTTAATACATATTCTCAACATTGTTCTTCCTAGAAACTCTTCTACTTTGACAAATGGGTTATCCTGGATAACTTGGCCTACAACCAGCCTAGGAGAGTACAAATGTGTGACCTGTTTGCAGCAGAAATCGAAGCGAAGGAAGGAAGGGCCTTTGTCAGAACAAAGAATACCCCACAAGGTGATTATTATATCTGGACTCTTTTTCTATTGTTGTAACAGTGTCAAACACATGTGTATTATAAATTTTTATTGTTTGCCTTCATCATAATGCATATACTGTAGAATGGCTAACTTTTCTGTGTAACAATTTTCCCTAATTTTTCATTTTTGGGTGTTTCCGTTTCTAATATATAACCAGAGAGAGGACTTATGTTTTTTCCGCTTCTAATTTTTTCGTTTTAGGTGGATTTTAAATTTTACTATACCAAAGAATCTATTAAACTAAGGTCAGGATTTCTCCGTGTTTATTAAGTACTGACATGTACTGTATTGTTCTCATCTATGGTGTTTATTCCCGTTTAAAAGCAATCGTGAAAAAAAAACGGTAAATAAAACTCACGGAAAAATTAGCCATTCTACAGTATTGCTTGTACCTCTTGAGTCCATTTTGGATGAGCTATGACAATAAAAAAGGATTTCAAACTTTAAAAAAGGTGATTGCTTTTAGATTTATTTTTGTTTATATTTGATAATTTTTGGGTCTGCCCAAAGAAGCAACATTGAACTATTCACTAAAAGGAGAATTTTGTAGATTTTGTGTCTGTTTATTTTTTTCAACAAGAATTAAGATTTAGATAGATTATGTTAATGCATAGTACTTTTATGAAGTGTTTCTAGGAAAATTGGTCCATCTGTTGTTTTTTATGTTTTCACTAAAATGATAATTTTGCAGGTTTGTTTTTTTATCTGTTTACTTTTTGTTTTTAACGAGAGTTAAGTCAGCAGGGTCTAGATAGATTCTGTGAATTCATAATTTTTGTTTTTTCAACAAGAATTAGTTTATTAGGATGTAGCTAGATTCATTAATTCAAAATGCCCTAAATAAAGCTTTAAAAGGTGTCTATAGGATTATGCTCGATGTTTATTTTTGGTTTTCAGAGAGAGCTAAATTTTGGAAGGATTTAGCTATGTTCAGTGAATCAATAACGCCAAAAAAAGAAGAACCGAAGTAATCGTGATTTTGTCAAGAAATGGAACCTCTAGCACAAATAAACTAACCCATCCAATGCTGAGGCTACTTTTGTCCAAATCACAATGAGGCAAATATTTTTGAAAGCCTTTTAAACCCTGCAACGTTGGTATTCATCAGATAGCTCTTGCTGAGTACGCTCAGATGAGTTCCCATGTTCCATGTTCAGTCAATTTTTAGGTTTTGTCGCATCATTTTGTATTGTTTGAATCAGCCACCAGCCGCATAAGGGTTAAGTACCTTCAACTACTTATGATTTCCATGAATTAGGGACTTAGCCAGGACCCGTCCTACCTGTCTTTTGGACAGGTAGTTTCCTAAAAACCTCCTGTTTGGACAGGCAAAATTTTCTATGATGATTTTTAAATTTTGACTTTTGGGGTGTAATAATCAAACATTTTCCTAACAAACCATCCTCTAGGTCGTAGCTGAAGTGTAAATTGCCCTTTTTGACACATTAAGCTACCGGTATTACATGTAGCTGGTATAAGGATATGAAGTAGATAAGTAGCCTAATCTGGACGGGCAAAATTTTTGAAATTGCTGTTTTGGACAGGCATTTTTGAAATCCTGGCTAAGACCCTGCCATGAATCAACTGCATCATTAACCCTGATGCTGCTGGTGGCTAATTTGGCCATAACACAATGATGCAAAAAAAAACACCGAAAAATGACTGAAGCTTTGGCACATGGGTACTCATCAGAGATCACTCAGCAAGAGCTATCCAATGAATACCAATATGACAGGGTTTAGATAGTTCTCAAAAATGTTTGAGGCCTTGTACTTTGGATGAAAGTAGCCTCAACATATAGGAAGGTGTTGTTATTTTTACCAGTATATAGTCATCCGAACACTATTTGTTTCTTATGTCCAATCAGATTACCGTACCCCAGACCCGCGAGGCACTGAGCCCAGAGCCTCCCGTTGGAACACGAGTTTGGCCCAGGCCCAAGCCCAACCCCAGAGCAACGCACCCTACAACCAGCAGCAGGTTTGTACCAACTACTGTAGAATAGGAAATTAAACCGAGTGGTCTAATCTGCCGACCTTTTTAGAGGAAAAAAATCAGTGTCTAAGCCATTATTTAGAAAATGGGTGCCCAAAATTGGCATTCATAAATTTCTTAGGCATTCTCTTTTTATAGGGAGACCCTGATATATATTCAGATTTCAACTATAAATATGTATTTACTTATTGAAATAAGGCATAATATCTTAATACAGCATCATGGTAATTATATCGATGTGAAAAAAATGCAATAATACGGGTGAATTTGAGATTTTTAAGAAATTCCTCACAAAATATTTGGGAATCCTGAGGGGTGATTTATGAGGATTTTCAGGCATCCAAATGATACCCAGATGCCCTGCTGGCAAAGACTTTGCTAAAGATTTTTTTTCTCTGGCTTAAAATTGAACGATCCTCACTCTGAGAAACTTCTGATCATAAACCAGTACATTTTCACAGCAGCCAAAAGCAGCCAGACAATTTAGATGAAATCTTGCAGGCAAAGGCAAAGTTGTTCAAAGTTACCCAGTATATTACCATCGCCTCTTTTTCAAATATTATAGTAGTTGATTTGTTAAATCATATTTAATTCCAAAAGTTATTATCAAAAGTTTTGTGATACAGAAGACCAAGTCAAGAGGACCTCTTAAGCTTGGGTGGTTAAGAGTAGCTCTTGATGCCCAGAATTGAGTTTACCATTATGCTGCTGGTGGCTAATTTGACTAATACAAGATAATGCAAAAAAC
>OZ012696.1:16397263-16417263 GCA_963942565.1 Maea johnstoni | reverse complement strand
ACCAGAGGGTGGGATATCATGTATAGTTCTCTTTCTGCTCACTAGATGAGTATGATTTATATAATTTTCTTTTTGCTCACCAGATGGGGGTATTATTGATAGTTCTCTTTTTTCTCAGGAGATGGGGTATTATTCAGTTCTCTTTTTGCTCACCAAATGGGGGTGTTACTGATAGTTCTCTGTTTACTCACCAGGGTTGTTATTGATAGTTGTCTTTTCTCTCACCAGATGGGGTGTGTGCTGGATAAGAACAGTGATGCGAGTCTGGCTCTGGAGATCTCCACTCTGCTGACCAAGGCCATGTTGCAGTACAAAGTCAACTCTCTGCAAGGAATGGGGGTATGTACTCTAAGGCCTAGAAAAACAGTTGTTTGTTTCCTGCAACCCTACCCTAACAAGTTTTTACTCAGAAAATTTCCTACCCTTAAGTTTTTTTCCACCCTCCCAACTCCAAATCAACTTAAAACACACATTTTGGAACAAAATAAATTATCGAATTTTTTTATGTCCTACCTACCCTTATTTTTTCAGACTGTTACAGGAAACAAACATTTTTAGGCCTAACACTTGAATCATAGTCTAAGCTAGGATTTTGGAAGTGGGTGCCCAAAGTGGGGTATCATAAAAATATTGGGCGTCCACACTTTTAAGGGAGATCACAATATCTTCAATTTACTACCATAAGGATACAATTTCTTATTAAGAAACTTTTATTGCTAAATCCTTACCTGCTCACATTGAAAGCTATCTCCAGGGCTTGCTCCTGAACCCAAAGGGGAGGCTCTTATTGTCAAAGGCATATCCCAATTGAAAGGCACTCTGAACATATTTAAATATTTATTATAAAAGAGAAATTACTCCTAATAAATTATTTTTTATTGGTTGAGGGTTGCCCATGTTTTATGAAAATACTGACAAAGCAGAGTAATGATTGTCCATACTTATTGAAATAGCTACCAACGATAAATCAAGGGTAGGGTATATTTCCAAATGATTACTTCGCAAAATAATTATAGTGGCCCAAAGTCCTAGATTGGTCGAAATTTCCGAAAATTTATAGTGAATTTTATTTTTTCGGTTATTTCAGACATGTGATGACGAGATCAAGACGAGAGCAGCTCTGTTGGCCGTGCGCGTCGCCACCATGGGCTCCCTGAAGAAAAACTTCACTTCCCCCGCCCCAGCATCGCGAAGTGCTGGTCCGCCTGGACGCATGCCTTCCCGCGACGCAACGGGAAGCAGTTGGATGACGCGAAACACCGCTCGGTCGGCGGAACAATCAACAATGGGGCAATCTAAGTTTTCGCGGCAAGAACAGTCCTACGATCAAGACCAATCCTACGATCGATATTCCAATTCTCCCTACTCCTCCTCCTCCTCATCGAGAGGATATCCGGATGTGCCTGATTTTGATAGGAATCAACCACCCCCCATGTCCAGGCAAAGTATGGGAAGAGGGGGGTACCCTCGTGAGGATTCTAGGGGCGCGACGAGGCCTGGATACTCTCAGGACGATTCTAGGGGTGCGATGAGGCCCGGTAACCCTCAGGAGGATTCTAGGGGTGCGATGAGGCCCGGATACCCTCAGGAAGATTCTATGGGTGCGAAGAGGCCCGGTAACCCTCAGGAGGATTCTAGGGGTGCGATGAGGCCCGGATACCCTCAGGAAGATTCTATGGGTGCGAAGAGGCCCGGTTACCCTCAGGAGGATTCTAGGGGTGCAATGAGGCCAGGAAGCGGAGGATTTGGCGGTGTGCAAAATCGAGGACGAGGTTTCGTTAACGAGTCTTGGCCGCCCGAGGGTAGAGGCTGGAGGTATTAATATAACATGTGACTCTCACAGGGCGGGGCATCGGGACAATATTGGCAGCCAGCCAAAAGTTCCCTCATAAATTACCCACATTAAGTAAGCAATTAATCTGAATTAATCTATAATTTGTATCGACTTAGTTTGACATAACGTCTTTGAAGTTCCTATTTTTTTAGGATGTGTCTAAAATATTTGGTCAAGAGGACAGGATATTACATGGTACAAATGATACAAACTACAAAAGGAAGGGATACAAGTTTGGAGACATTTGTCCTTGAAAGT
This sequence comes from Maea johnstoni, assembly GCA_963942565.1. NCBI lineage: Eukaryota > Metazoa > Annelida > Polychaeta > Spionida > Magelonidae > Maea > Maea johnstoni. The sequence goes on along the minus strand of OZ012696.1, from coordinate 16,415,171 downwards.
TTTAATAACTTGTGTGTATATATATATATATATATATATATATATATATATGTATATATATATATATATATATATATATATATATATATATATATATATATATATATATATATATATATATATATATATATATATATATATATATATTCATCCATTCTGTAGATTGCTTGATACAAAATTACAGAAGGCATGTACATCTGCTGATTATTTGACAAGGAGTTGTCATTTGAGGTTGTTTTAGACTGCTTATGTTGTGAATCCTTAGATGTCCAGTATCTCCTAAAGCGAAAAAATTGCCAAACACCTTGAATGATGTGTACATCTTTTTATTCTCCCCAGTTTTCAAGTTGTTCAAACACTGGGGCCTTTAGTATTAAGTGGGTGCCTACTTCTTGGTGGTAGGTAAGTCTTGCAACAACGTCTTATCCAGCAGGGCGTCTGGGTGTCACTTGAACACCCCAACCCCCAAAGATTCCACCTCAGGACAGCCAAATGTGTTTGTGATAAATTTCAAGAAATGTCAATAATGTCGAGCATATAATTGAAATTTGTCACATCAATATTATTGCTATGATATTGAAGAAGGATGTTTTGCCTTATTTCAAAGAATAAATACATGTGTATGTTATAATCTGAGTTTATTGTGATCTCCCTTTAAAAATAGGACGCCCCAAAGTTTTGAAAACTCCAATTTTTTGCACCCAGTTTCTAAATCCTGGCTAAGGCCCTGAGTTACAAAATGAGTGTCCCATTCTAAAGCAAATATTGAATCATGTTATTGGCTAGAAATATCCTGTTTCTCAAAGCGTTATTATTGTTGATAAAGATTTCAGCTGGTAGGTGGATCCATGCTTTATTGTGCAATGATAGGAAAATGACTTGGCCAACTCTGTCTAGATTATTAATAGTTCAATAGAAGTTTGGCTTTTTGGCAGGCTGGGTCTAGAATTGATCATGTTCTGACAGAAGTCTGATTTTTGTTACCGATGGCTGGTACAAGAATTATGGTCTTCTGATATGTTCATGTCCTTGTGTCACTACTGGAATGCAGGAGCTGGAATTCCTAAAAAGAAAATTTTAGATTTGGTATATAGTACGTTTGTAGTCTGAGAATAACTTCTTTTGTATGTTGTTTTTGATTTTGATTTTACTGGACTTTGACATTTCAGAAATCATGGATATTTTTTGCACTTTCTTTCAGAGTGACAGACTGAGATAATAATCTACTTTTTTTTCAATTTTGTGTATGCATGACAATTTTGTTTATCAACAAAGCTGAATTTGTTGATAATACATTGTCCATTTGTAATGTTCACAGCTGTGTGAGATGTATTGTAGTTAAAAACTAAGGAGTAAAAAAGTTTGTTCAGTATTTTTGTACCTTGTTCAGTATGACCATATTTGAAAAATATGGGTCACACGAACATAGGTCACATGAAATTGGGTCATATACCTAGTCATGACCTAGTTATTTGTTTTAAATTTGCACTATGAGATCTCGGGTAGTGACATGGCTATTTCTTTGACCTCTCAAAAATATGGCTGTGTTATTGGTGTTCATCGACATTGATTTCTCGAAAATATTTACAATAAATATTTCACCATGTCTAATTAATGAGAATTGGGTTATGATTCTGTAGTAACCAAGGTTGTACTAGTATATTTTCTCAGATAGTATTTGATTATTGGTTTTAAAGGTAAGTGTTCTGTAATTAACCTACAAACTAGAAGGTGGGCCAGACCTACTTAGAATGAACTACACGTTTGTGCTTTTTTAAATGTAGATTACAAAAGAAAGGTTTTATCCTAAGAATTTTCACATATTCACGCTGGTAAGTTTATTTCTACATAATGCATTGAATGGTGCAGTGGAAAGGAGTATCAAGATTTAGGATAGCCTTTCTCTGTAGATTCTCATTATATTTACATATATATATATATATATATATATATATATATATATATATATATATATATATATATATATATATATATATATATATATATATATATATATATATATATATATGTATGTATATATATATATATATATATATATTGGGTTTTGCTAATTTTCTCATCATACTATGAAATGAAAAACTAAATAAGCACATAAAACAAGAAATGTATCACAGAACTTCTGTAATTTTGCTGATTATTCATAATAAATGCTGTTCAAACTTGACTTTTGCATTTGTGTGTGTCAAGACAATTGATGAGTGGAGTGTATAGGACCTAAGGTAAGGATTTTTCTTGGTTGATTTTAATTGTTCCTTTTTCATTGACAGCAAAGTCGTAAGGTGTCAATGACACATTGAACCTTTGACAACAAAGCAAGATTTTGAGAAATATTTGAAGAAAAGGGTTGTTCAAGTAGGAGTTAACAATCCCTCTTCAAATTTTAACCCTTCCAGTGCTAAGGCCACTTTGGTCCAGAGCACAAGCACCCAAAGATTTTTGAAAACCATCTAAACCCTGTCATGTTGGTATTCATTGGAAAGCTCTCACTGAGTACTCTTGGATGAGTGCCCATTTGATAGAGTTTCGTGTATTTTTCAGGTTTTTTGCATCAGTTTGTATTGAACAAATAAGCCACCAGCAGCATAATGTTACCCTATTTAAACACATCTGGACAAAGTTTCCAGACAACATGACATTTACCAACCCTACCAGTGCACCTCGGACCTAAGGCCGGGGTGCATGGTAGGCCATAGTAGCCCTCAGATTAGCGTATTCCTCCATCTAAGCGCACATGCTGGTACCAGGTTAGGAAGAAATCGCTAGAAGGGGTAATAGCAATCTCCCATGTAGCCACATCCCACAGCCGCTACGAGCTTAAACGTTTCATTGCGCACTAACTGCTCAAGCGCTTGAAAATACAATCACCATACGGTCTATATACAGTCCCATTTGTAAAGGTACGGAAACATTTACGTTTGCAGGGGGAGGTTCAGAAGGCCAGAAAATAATGTCCGCTGGCTTTTCGCTTCCCGAAATCTTTCAGAAAATAGGGGGTGTGCACTTATTTGGGGTGTGTGCGGTTAAACAGAGGAATATAATAATTCTTTTCATTTCTGCTACGTTATTTGACCAACCATGCCTATATCTATCTTTTCGTTGACTGCATCAGTTACAAGGCAAAACATATACATACACATATACGACGATTGAGAATAAAAACTTATGATGATATGAACAAGATTGGTGGTAGTACTAAATGCAATAGACTATAAGATATTGAATTAAAATTGACATAAAAAAAACAATGATATTCGGTTAGTCTATTAAGTAAATCAATTATCAATCAGTGAGAAAGGAGCCCAAAATGGTTCCTGAGGTTCTGAGTTGCGTTTTCTCTTTCTCTGCTCGGTGATGGCCTAGACAGTCAAAGTTGGTCTGATTATGAGGATGAGGGTGTAGGCTTTTTATATTTGTAAAAAAATCAAGACGAGTTTATACATCACAGTATGATTTTGTAATGTACCAATTACAGTCATTAAACATATACATGTACCCTACATTCACAAATTAACCCCATAAGCCAACTTGTTGTCCAATCATATTCAGACAATCCTGTTTCTGCTTTACGATGCTCCTCATTCTTGATATCCGCTTCGGTAATGTGTTTGATTCTGTAAGTAGATCCACAATTTGAATATTGAGAAGTCGTCTTGGTTATTGTGGCATAAGCAAGCGGCGCTGATACAATGCTTACATATTATGAAAAGTGGAGCAAGCCCCAATTGAATAGAATGTACATCTATGTAAAGGGTGACATTTTGGTGCTTTTTCAATAATAATGATAATAATGATTATAATAATAATAATAATAACTATAATAATAATGATAATAATGATGATGATGATAATGATAAATATGATAATAGTAAATATAGTAACAATGATAATAATAATAATAATAATAGCAATTATAATGGTCATTATACGTGAGTTTGGTACTGGCACTATGTGGTCACTTCGATGGGATGCACTGTATATGAAATAGATCAACCAGCAGCATGGTTGCCTGACCAAGACATGAAGATGCCATGCATACTATTGACTTTTGGAATTGTCTTTATTGTTACCTTTTCTGCCTTGTCAAAGACTTAATTGTGACTAGCCAGACGATGATGGTAGAGAAAACTGTAGTTCCAAAGCAAGCAGCTGGCCAACTTTCGTACATGCCCCAAGCGAGAGCCAAACTCACTTCACTACTTAACATAGATCGAGCCACTCTATCGTCAGGTATGCCTTTGTTTACATTATGAGGTTGACTGTGGGTATGGCCAGTCAACCTCATAATGTAAACAAAGGCATACCTGACGATAGAGTGGCTCGATCTATACTTAACACTTTCCTGCCTGACCTGTCCTAAAGCGATCTGACTATTTTGGTGAAAGTTCCGTAACCAGAGGATTTTTCAGACGTTATTTGAACAAAAAACGTTGATGATAAACCAACACACAGCTCTCCTTGAAATATGTTGTGAACTTTTGATTGATTTCAAATTTATTTTTATAAGCTTCATAGGTCTAGATGACACTTGCCAAGGAAGCCTACAGGCTTAAAGTTAACTATCACGGCAACGCCGAAAAATCGATTCCTGTGTAAAACAGTTCAATGGGAATGGATCTGGGGTCAGGTTACATCGCTCTTCTAGGCGGTGCAAGTATGTATATATGTATGAATGAATGTATGTATGAATGAATGAATGTATGTATGTATATATATTGTTGTCTTTTTTAAGAATTTCTGTTTTGTTCAATTGCTTGTCAACTATGACAACCGTGGCAACATACCACCAACATAATGAGTGTGTATTTATTTGGTACGAGCATGCATGAGTTAAGGCTATACGTGGTGTCCTTTTGGTAAAGATCAGGGTCTACTTTCGAATCACTCTCGACTTTTCATATGAATGGCCTCTTAGACGTTTCGGATTGTTCGTGTACCCCTCTTAGCGGTGAATTAGTCAGCCTCAGGCTGTGTATTTTGATCAGCTATTTAAGTGATTGATCAACAATCTTAAGATGGTGCGTGTTATTCTAAAAATACGTCGACAGGTCACGAATGTGCGTTCTACCTTTCAACTTTACAGACAGAAAGAGTTTGAGGAAGTTACACATGATAGTAGATTTAAAATTAGTTTTACATTTATTTCAAACTTTCTCCTAAACCCTTATGCTGCTGGTGGGTACTTAGGCCCATACAAAATGATGCAAAAACCCCGAAGAATGATTGAAACCCTGGCACATGGGTACTCATATGAGAGTATTCAGCAAGAGCTTTCCAATGAATACCAACATGACAGGGTTTAGATGGTTTTCAGTAATCTTTGCTTTGGACGAAAGTAGCCTTAGCATTGGTAGGGTTAATATTAACATAATCCTGAAATAAATGCACTTACCTATAATTCTTGACTCTAAAAAGATCTGTTTTTCACCCAATGTCGTCCAAGAGGAGAAAAAACAGCGGTGTCCAATCCCAATTGCGTCCTTGTGCTTTGTACGAAAGTAGCCTTCGATATTTAAATTTTCAGCCTGGAATAATGAATATGTGGCGCCCCGTTTGAAAACAAGCTGGTTAACCCAGTTTTTTAAGCATATTTTGAAAATGTATAGAACTAAGACGATGTCAGCAAGTGTGGGAACTTTCTGAATGTGGAGATTTTTTTCTATAACTTCATTGTCTTCTCATAAAACAGAGGCGACATAAGTCGGCTTGACAGAGTAGTGCCCCCCCCCCCCCCATAGAATGACACCAAATAAACGGAACCGCATTTTTTTAAATTGAAAATCGAAAAGATATACATGTATACTAAATAATATTCTCAAGATTTATTTTTTTGTTGCATGAACTTTCTGTAATTACTACATGAGGTTCTGTGATTTTTGAGCACTTGTCTAAAATACCCTGAAGAGGGCGCCTTTTTGGGTAGCCTGCCTCCCAGGCCATATTTAAATGTCTTCCATTGTGGATAGATGGCACTGCGGTATACTAGGAGGTCAGTTGGATCTATTAACACCAATCTCCCTCGTGTGGCAATTGTGTGAACTAAATGGCCAACAGTAGGCCACAAGCCCCTATCTAGTGTAGGTGCATGCATTTACAATAATAAAATAAAGGTATTCGGTTTATAGTCTTGTATCCACCGAAGTGCTCACACGACCTTCCTCCCCTAGCAGGCACTGTACATACAGAAACCATTTCAATCCCCCGGGGGATATTCCAGAGCAACTGGCAGCATATAGCGCACACACTCTAAGCACTGCCTTATTTATGCTAGGTACCCATTTTGCAGCTGGGTAGACTGAAGCAATATGGAATAAACTGTTTTGCCCAAGAACGACCAAAGTGCCTGGAGTGGCCAGGAATCGAACCGGCGACCCTCTGATTACTAGTCCGACACCTAACCAACTGAGCTACTTTGTCCCCAAATAAAATCATAATATAGCCTTGTAGCTAGGCTACCTTTTGGGGAGAATGAAATACCTCATCTCTTAACTTGATATGATTCTAAGAGAGGGTGTCCCGACGAATCTCTGTACCAAGTTTAGTTTCCTAGAAATAGGTGATTTGAGAGTGAGGTGACAATACCGTTCGCAGTTTGAAGATCTCAGATGCGAAATCAATTATCGATTTACCACTTGAGGATGAATAAAAAAGATTCCGGTGTCAAAGAATTTTAGTTGATGTGGAATGAATGACCAATTATCGACTTGCCACTATGGGGATAAATATATAGTTTCCGGTACCAAACAATTCTACTCGCGTTCGTCAATATCTTCATATAAAGGTAAAGTCTTGTATCAACCAAAGCGCTCACACGACCTTTCTCCTCTAGCAGGCCTGTACACACGGACACCATTTCAATCCCCCGAGGGATATGCCAGAGCAGTTGGCAGCATATAGCGCACAAGCTCTAAGCACTGCCTTATCAATGCTAGGTACCCATTTTGCAGCTGGGTAGACTGAGGCAACATGGAATAAACTGTCTTGCCCAAGAACAGACCAAAGTGCCCCGGCCGGGAATTGAACCAGCGACCTACTGATTACTAGTCCGACACCTAACCAACTGAGCTACTTTGTCCCCATATATTGCCATGAAAGAACCACAGTCCTTGGGGGAAGCACTTTAATACCATGCTAACCAGTACAAGACAGTACACAGACGTCCTTCACTTGGTCAATCATGTTTTAATATGTGTAGAACGACAATGACAGACGCAATATGCAGTGAAACCTCTCATTGTGAACACCCTCAGTGAATACCTCCTAATATGAACACATATGCCCGGTCCCATTTGTATCTTTTACAGTAATAAAAGACCCCTGAGATGTGAACACCCCCTTATGTGAACACTATCCAATGGATGGTATTCATTGCGGATAGTACTCAGTGAGAGCTATCCAATAAATACCGAAATGACAGGGTTTAGATAGTTTTCAAGAATATTTGCGTCCTTGTTCTTTGGATGAAAGTAGATCTAGTATTGGGAGGGTTAGATGGCTAGAGTGAGCTGATAATCGCTGTTGACAATCGTCATCAAATTGATCGTGCTCGTTGTTCGTTTGTATTCTACCAGAGATAAGTGGACATGATATGAATATCCACTGATAGGAATCAATTACCACACACGGTAATTCAGTCCGGTGAGATACACCAGCTGAAAAAAGTGTAGCTAATCAGGAGATTTCTTTAAATCACTCAGGTGCTCTATCAGGAGAGAGCAATTATGGGGTCTGAAATCAGGAAAGTACTGCTCAAATCAGTAGAGTTGACAGGTATGCAGTGCATCGGCTATGCCTCTGAGGGGCATGCTGCATCGACTATGCCTCTGAAGGGGCGGATAACTCATCTACCTGTGAGTATGTACGTGAAGAAATGCAGTGTGCGCACGCAGGCTAAATAGGTACTAGCTCGAGGCCGGCTATATATATACCTACCTTGTGACCTGTACCGATCGATACGTGGAACAGACTGCAATTATATTGCTACCAACTGGAACTGGTGCCTCCTTGACGACTGTCATTGTTAACCGTATCTACGGCGTACCACCCCAATATCGATCGAACGACGCCGAGTCGTGTACCGACATTCTTACAAAAGCAGTTCTGCAAGTACAGCGATCACAGATACCTCAGTCGGCTTACTACACCGGATACCTCGCATACCTATACATACCAACACCAGCATCGCGATCATGGCGGCTGGTATTTCAAGGGTGCTGCTGCCGATGTTGTTGGGGGTGTTTGGGTATAAGGGTGGGGTGTTGATGGTGGAAGGGTACAGCAGCGGGGCGCCGACCTCGGCATGCCCGTCCATGATACCAGGACATTACGTGAACGCCCAGAGCAGTGCATCCCCCTACACAGTCTCCACCAGCGCCACCACAGTGGCACCTGGCAGCGCTATAACAGGTAGGCAGTAGTATGTATATACATGTAACATCACAGATGAGAGCAGAGTTATGTAATAGTATATAGAGATGAGACAAAGTTACAGGTAGGCAGTATTATGTATACATGTACCATTACAGGTAGGCAGTATTATGTATACATGTACCATTACAGGTAGGCAGTATTATGTATACATGTACCATTACAGGTAGGCAGTATTATGTATACCTGTACCATTACAGGTAGGCAGTATTATGTATACATGTACCATTACAGGTAGGCAGTATTATGTATACATGTACCATTACAGGTAGGCAGTATTATGTATACATGTACCATTACAGGTAGGCAGTATTATGTATACATGTACCATTACAGGTAGGCAGTATTATGTATACATGTACCATTACAGGTAGGCAGTATTATGTATACCTGTACCATTACAGGTAGGCAGTATTATGTATACATGTACCATTACAGGTAGGCAGTATTATATATACATGTACCATTACAGGTAGGCAGTATTATGTATACATGTACCATTACAGGTAGGCAGTATTATATATACATATACCACTACAGGTAGGCAGTATTATAGATACATATACCATTACAGGTAGGCGGTATTATAGATACATATACCATTACAGGTAGGCAGTATTATATATACATATACCATTACAGGTAGGCAGTATTATATATACATGTACCATTACAGGTAGGCGGTATTATATATACATGTACCATTACAGGTAAGCAGTATTATGTATACATGTACCATTACAGGTAGGCAGTATTATATATACATGTACCTTTACAGGTAGGCAGTATTATATATACATGTACCATTACAGGTAGGCAGTATTATGTATACATGTACCATTACAGGTAGGCAGTATTATGTATACATGTACCATTACAGGTAGGCAGTATTATGTATACATGTACCATTACAGGTAGGCAGTATTATATATACATGTACCATTACATGTAGGCAGTATTATGTATACATGTACCATTACAGGTAGGCAGTATTATGTATACATGTACCATTACAGGTAGGCAGTATTATGTATACATGTACCATTACAGGTAGGCTGTATTATGTATACATGTACCATGACAGGTAGGCAGTATTATGTATACATGTACCATTACAGGTAGGCAGTATTATGTATACATGTACCATTACAGGTAGGCAGTATTATGTATACATGTACCATTACAGGTAGGCAGTATTATGTATACATGTACCATTACAGGTAGGCAGTATTATGTATACATGTACCATTACAGGTAGGCAATATTATGTATACATGTACCATTACAGGTAGGCAGTATTATGTATACATGTACCATTACAGGTAGGCAGTATTATGTATACATGTACCATTACAGGTAGGCAGTATTATGTATACATGTACCATTACAGGTAGGCTGTATTATGTATACATGTACCATGACAGGTAGGCAGTATTATGTATACATGTACCATTACAGGTAGGCAGTATTATGTATACATGTACCATTACAGGTAGGCAGTATTATGTATACATATACCATTACAGGCGAAAGCAGAGTTATATATAGAGGTGAGACAACACAGTTACAGGCATACGGTGTACACAGGTAAGCAGTGTGCACAGGTACAAACACACCATTACAGGCAAATAGAGAGTTTATATATAGGCATGTGCAAATATGTGTATGTATCACACATATATATTTATATATATATACCATTACCGTGATATATCTATATATATATATAAATATATATATATATATATATATATATATATATATATATATATATATATATATATATATATATATATATATATATATATATATATATATATATATATATATATATATATATATATATATATATATATATATATATATATATATATATATATATATATATATATATATATATATATATATATATATATATATATATATATATATATATATATATATATATATATATATATATATGTGTGTGTGTGTGTGTGTGTATATATATTGCATTGCACTGATTGTAGGTAAGAGTAAAGACACCGATATTAGCAATGGTAAATTTTAAGGTTCAAACAGTGCCATTTCAGGTGAATAGGCACTATTATAAAACTGCTATCAACGCACCCATTAAGTAGCTCTCAGGATACGAATACCATCTTCATCATCTTACCCATGGCTACCACAACTATCATCATAACTCTCTGCTCTGAGGATGTGCACTCACGCATGATGAGAAGGCCCTGTTGCACATGTATAGCTATACAACAGGGAGAATATATAACATATGTAAGTCTCCGTATACAAACAGAAGGTTATTTTACCGATCGATTAAGGTGGAAGCCTAGGATTAGTGTGTTCGGCTAGGAAAACTTTGGCCACTGAGCATGTATATGAGATATACAGTACAGACATATAATTTCTGCACCAGTTGAACGGACGTCTGTCAGTGCCTGGTTCGAAAAACATTTATAGAAAACGTGTTAAAAATATCACATCAATGACCCACGTAGCTTGCGAATCAAAGCTTCATTTTGTTTCAGTGAAGTCAGAGACCTGGGGTCGCATCCATGCCAAGGAAACTGGATGGCAATCGGGCGTGCGGTCGTGTATTATGCCCGGGCCTCTCACACATTAAGTGCAGGAATTTGATGCCACCACTGTACATATATCATCATGAACTAGGAACTGGTCACAATCCATCGGAAGTTTGTGGAGTGATAGTTATTGCACATATGTATCATATCCCAATTTAACCCATTAACACTCAGAGCAGCCAAAAGAGGCCTGACGTTTTTGGAGATATTTAACTTACAAACACATTTTCTTGAAAACATTTGAAGGAGAAATGTTGATCACAAGCCAGACAAGAACTCTCCTTCAAATATTTTGTGAATATTTGCTTTATTCAAAAGATATTTTGAAAAGTATGCGAGTAGCAGACGACACTTTCTAGAGAAACTCTACGTGTGAATGGGTTAAATCTTGGGGCTGATTGGCAATCTGGGTTCCTTTGCAAAAAGACATAGCTCCTCGCTCTGGCCATGCTTCTAGCTGGAACAGTTTGACCATTATTTTCATCTCATTTTTTGCTGAAAGTGAATAATGCTATAGTCTTTAAAGCCATTGTTTTGGAATACAACACATGACCCTCTGGGTCCAAGGTGATGTCACAAATACGTTGAATTATGATAGGAGCTGAAAATCAGCATTTACTAATCTAAACCCTGTGTCTGTAGATAATATTGATCCTACATGAACATTCAAAATTATTTCCAAATAACTCATAGTGCAGATTCCCTGTGAAGCTAGGGCCTTGGACCTTGCCTAAGGTTAATAAAAACAAGTGGATATGAAACCGGCCGATCAACCGGAATAGGTTGGCTGCGGCGAATATCCTAAAAGTTGCGTTCTGCGCACGTTGGCGCGCAAGCTTCTCTAATGTAAACGAGAGCTTTCATTGGTCTTTATCTCCTGCTGGAAATCATAGCCACTGTTCGAAATCATATGGCAGAAAAGAGTTGGCCTGAAGCCAACTGTGATATTGGCTAGACGATCCCCAGTACTGATAATCAGGCAGTCAAGTGCCCTAAATATCAGGGTACTTGCTCCGCCCATTGTTAGACCCAGTGACAGGTGACATGGTATTCTACAATCAAGAGCGTGTGTATCAATCTGTGTATGTATGTATGTACGTATGTATGTATGTACATGTATGTATGTGTGTACGTATGAATATATGTACGTGTATGTATATATGTACGTATGTATGTATGTATCGCCATACGAGGGGTTTAGGGCGTTGCCACTAACTGCTTGTGTTCTCTCACCACTGCCCATTAGGTCGAATCCTGGTCGGAGCATATGTAAGAATGTTGACAGTGACTAAGGTTTGGGCCTGGTTTTTCGCCGAGTACTCTGATTTACACCACCATTTACAACTGCCTGGTAATGATTCAGCCTAAATATGACAGAAAATATTACAATAATCGAAATGAAAAGATATATACATACGTACGCATGTATATACAGTGTGCGTGCGTGGGTGAATATATTTATAATGCCATTTATATATTACCCTGGATGTAGTTTCGGGGGAGATGGTTTTAATAGAGAGCTGTTCGTGATACATAAGCACTCAACGAAGTAGGCGGGGATCCACCGTGGCCTAGTGGTCACGATGCCTGGATACCAAGTGTGAACATTTTCATGCATGGATATTACATTTTCATGCATGGATACTACATTTTCATGCATGGATATTACATTTTCATGCATGGATATTACATTTTCATGCATGGATATTACATTTTCATGCATGGATATTACATTTTCATGCATGAAATTTTCATTTCATTTTCATGCATGAAATTTCTTATTACATTTTTATGCATGAACTGTTTATGCTTCGAATTTTCATTCATTAATATTTTCGTACGTGCGTGCAGTGGTAAAAGATAGCGAGTGGCCAATTGCAACGTGCTAGACCGCTCAGGTGTTGGGTCCTCCCGCCCGAATATATTGGTATGCGCATTGCCGTCTGTGATAGGGGGAACATGGCAAGGGCTTTGGACTTCTCAACTTTGGGCTGTGCCAACTAACCCTACAATACATTTCACTTGGCACACATCTTTAAGGTCAAAAGATAATTGTGAGGCCAGGATTACATTTGCTTACGCCCTCTGTATGGGTTTGCGCCCTATGCCCTTTCCTTTTTCTATTGCCACCTCGGAGGAAGAAAGAACGGTAAGGCGTCCTTTGTTAATGCCCTGGATTTATTCTATACGTAAGTTGTACGCGTGAAAGGGAAACGCCTTTTCATCGTGGTGAAATCGTTTGATGTAGCTGCAAACCCTCATCACTGCATCAGGTGTATATATACATGAGAACCTAGCATTTATGCTAAGTTTTCCTCATCACAATGCGATCTGCCAACATTCTGACTCAAAGTTGCTGATATATCATGTGTGCTTTTCTTTACGTTAGTCAGTATCTTTTGCGTTCTTGTGCTCCTGATTGTGCGAATGAAACGAGATACAAACACAAATAGAAATATCTGCATGACAGATTTCAGACCACATCTTTTGCCATTTCTCTAGTTTAAACTTTAAAACAAAACACCAAGAATTGTCATACTGTCTGTCACATATATATATATATATATATATATATATATATATATATATATATATATATATATATATATATATATATATATATATATATATATATATATATATATATATATATATATATATGTATATATATATATATATATGTATATATATATATATATATATATATATATATATATATATATATATGTATATATGTATATATATATATATATGTATATATATATATATATATATATATATATATATATATATATATATATATGTATATATATATATATATATATATATATATATATATATATATATATATATATATATATATATATATATATATATATATATATATATATATATACATACATGCATACATACATATATATATATATATATATATATATATATATATATATATATATATATATATATATATATATATATATATATATATATATATATTTATATATATATATTGTCATGTATATACCTCTGTGTATACATAAATCTTTAATCAGCGGATCAGTATAAGTCATTTTTTTAAATTTCAGTCACCGTTGGTGGGTCGGCCTTCAAGGGTCTCATGTTGCAGGCACGCGCACCCGGCGAGAGCACCCCACGGGGCACGTGGACAGTACCCGCTAACAGCAATACCCGGCAGGTGGAGTGCTCCGCGGGGCAGAATGCTGTCACCCACAACACCGCCCTCTCTGCCACCTCCCTGCAGTTCACGTGGACAGCGCCCTCTAGCGGCCTCAGCCAGGTCGACTTCTAGTACGTATACGGCTTCTTTCCTGACACCTGTATATATATATATATATATATATATATATATATAGATATATAGATATATAGATATATATATATATATATATATATATATATATATATATATATATATATATATATATATATACATATATATATATATATATATATATATATATATATATATATATATATATATATATATATATATATATATATATATACACATACATTTTATATATACACACATGTATCTATCTATCTATCTATATATATATATATATATATATATATATATATATATATATATATATATATATATATATATATATATATATATATATATATATATATGTATATGTATATATATGTATATGTATATATATATATATATATATATATATATATATATATATATATATATATGCATACATATATATATATATATATATATATATATATATATATATATATATATATATATATATATATATATATATATATATATATATATATATATATATATATATATATATATATATATGCTCGAATGACCTCTCAACTGAATGTAGGTTAGATTCGCAAGCTACGTGTGTCATTGATGTGCTTGACTTTTTTGACATTTTATCCACAACCAGGCACTGGCAGACATCCGGTCGACTGGTGCAGGAATTAAATGTCTATACTGTATATGATATTATTTCGTTATTTTGCAGTGCTACAGTCGTCCAGAGTAAGAACGTCTTCTGGGTAAAAGTGAAGTCAGCCAGCACAGTTTCCATCCAGGCGGCTCCAACATCCCCTGCACCCGCCATCACCACCCAGGTACGAGAATAACAGCTTATTCTACTTATACAGGTCGTTCAAATGGACATACGTTAACCCTTACACTACTAGTGGCTAATTTGGCTATAACAAAATGATGCAAAAAAAATGAAAAATGACTGGAGCTCTGTCACATGAGTACACATCTGATAGTACTCAGCAAGAGCTAATTAATGAATGCCAACATGACAGGGTTTAGGTGATTTTCAAAAATCTTTGCGTCCTCGTGCTTTAGATGCAAGTAACCTCAGAAATGGAGGGGTTAACGTTATAGTACATTTTCCCGTAGTGACAGTATTGAGACGTACTGCATTATGTTCCTCCGGGTGATTGTGTATCATGTTGTATCTACAGCTACAATGTATGTTGAAGTATTGTATTGTATTTCATTGTATGTTTATTTGCCATGTCATACGACACGAAATATATACATTTACATCGAAAATAGTAAATTATAACATGAACGGTACAAATTACAAAGAAAGTAAATAAAGAACGAGTTAGCTAGAAAAGAGTGTATTTCCACGCTCCCAATACAAACCACTGATCTTGGAACTCTCTGTGGGATAAGATTATTGGTGACCAAGTTCCACATAAAAACCACTAGTTTCGTAGTCATAGCTGCATGTAGCTTTGTGGACCGGGGCTTTAGTCACACATGAGGTTCCCTATATAAACCATGTGTTATGTCCTTTTAGCTAGCTTTTATGGTAAAGAATTGGTTACCAAGTTACCCTTGAAAACGTTCTGGTATGTCTTTACTATGGGACTGGGGGTGTTGTTATCAAATGCTGTGTATAACCACGCACGGTGTCCTAGTTAACCCATTGGTGCCCACAAGAGCAAAGAGCAGTCTGACAACTTTGGTAAAATCTTTTAGGCAAAATCATATCTGAGATAATTCTTTTGAAGGAGAAATGTTGATCAGAGCCGACAATCCTCTTTCAAATATTTTGTAATTATTCCCTTTATTCTAAAGTAACATTGCAATGTTATAATCATACTAGCTCCGGATGACAATGTCTAGAAGGGTTAAATGACTATTGAAACTAGGGTGGGTACACTCAATGATGTAAGTCTGTAGATAGGGATATACAAACATTAGCAAGTGGTCCTGCATTTAGATGCATGGGGAAAGGGAAAAAGGATTAGAGGTTTCTGTCTTCAACACAAACATACCAACATACAGAAGTAGTAGTAGTAGTAGTAGTAGTAGTAGTAGTAGTAGTAGTAGTAGTAGTAGTAGTAGTCTTTTTAAAGTGCTTTCAAACATTATAGGTGAAAAGAGCACCATATGAAATATCAATTGTTATTATTATTATTATCATTATTATTATTATTATTATTATCATTATTATTATTATTATTATTATTATTATTATTATTATTATCATTATTATTATACTATTATTATTATCATTATTACTATTATTATTATTATTATTATTACTATTATCATTATTATTATTATTATTATTATTATTATTATTATTATTATTATTATTATTATTATTATCATTATTATTATTATTATTATAATTACTTTTTTCATTATTATTATTACTATCATTATTATTATTATTATTATTATTATTATTATTATTATGATTATTATCATTGATTATTATTATTATTATTATCCTGTGTGTCCATATTTTTTGATTTTACAGGCACCAGGCGGCCAGACTCAGGCTTCGACCACAGCATCAGGCGGAAATGGACAAACGACTCCTGCAACAACGCCCTCTGCTGGCGTCACCCCTACATCAGCCGCAGCACGCCATCTTGTATCAGCTCTGTTCCAGCTAGTAACGGCATTCGCCTGTATCGCTCTAGTTAAATACGTGCGATGATTTATCGAAAATGGAGAAAGATTTCCGGCCAGTTGTCAATACCAACCATACAGTATACAGTGCCTACATTTAATTTCTGCACTAAATGCGTTGGCAACCCGGACATAACACACGACCGCACGTCCGATTGCCAGCCAGTTTCCCGGGTATGGATGCATGGATGACCTCACAACTGAACGTAGCTTTTATTCATGGCTATGTGGGCCATTGATGTGCTTGTCTTTTTTTTGACATGCTACCAATGTTTGTTTGTACAAACACGCATTGTAAGACGTCTGGTCGATTGGTGCAGAAATTAGATGTCTGTAATATAACTTGCAATGTTGAACTGCGATGTTGAAGACCTTAGAATTTGAACCCTCTGACACTGACCACACAATTGGATTAATACTTTTAAATGTAAATAAGAACCTACATTAGTCGAACCCTTTTATGAGTTTGAAACACTTTCTTGGCCTAAATGTTTTCACTGCCTATCGGAACTTGTATTTTTGTCTCTGGAAAAAAGTTTTTCGACATCTATATGGATTTTACTTATATCATCTTATATTAGAAGAGGTAAATATTAGATTAAGGTCTCTGACTTATAAAAGTGTTCAAGATATAAAGTTACTTCAAGCTTCCAATTGTATATGGAAGGCTTGGAATGAATGAGATGACACATATAATACGCACAACACATACGTGATAACAATATGTTTTAATTAATGCTAGCAATGTTTATTATTGAGCAATTTTGAACCATGAATTTCTGATACTATGACAAGTAATACGCAAAAGACATTACATGACTATAATATGCAATACAAGAAATTAAATATGTTTGTTTCAGGCATGTAATACCCATTATGTCGAAAGTCTGAATCGTGAATTTCTGAAACCATGACACAAATAATACGCACA
>OZ012696.1:16346553-16397063 GCA_963942565.1 Maea johnstoni | reverse complement strand
TCGTCCTCATCTGATGATCATTTCTATTTGAATTGTTTGTTATTATTATTATTATTATTATTATTATTATTATTATTATTATTATTATTATTATTGTTTTTATTATCATTAAAACCATTATCATTATTATCATCATCATATTATTATTATCATTATTATTATTATTATTATTATTATTATTATTATTATTATTTATGTTAGTATTATTATTAATAATAGTAATAATGATAATAATAATATTACTATCATTATTAGTATTATTATTATTATTATTATTATTATTATTATTATTATTATTATCATTATTATTATTGTTATTGTTATTATTATCAGTTTGTTTGCGTTGGTATGTTACTGCGAACAGATATCAGTGTAAGGGGTAATTTGAGCAATGGAAATATTATTAGTATGCTAGCACTATGTTACACACTATGGTAACCCAATAGAATGACAAAACATTCAACAGATAAGAATACGATACGTCATTAGAGAACAATGTGCTTTGTTTTCCCTTTGTCTAGAAGGAACAGCTTGACATCTCAGTTGTGTGTGGCATATTCAAGTACAGAAATATTCAACAGATAAGAATACAATTGAATAGAGAACAATGTGCTTTGTTTTCCCTTTCTCTAGAAGGAGCAGCTCGACCTCTCAGTTGTGTGTGGCATATTCAAGTACAGAAATATTCGCATCAAGACCTTTATCCTTATGTTCGTTTGGTAAGTTACCATTTGCATTACAATATTTTAACACAAGTACTAACCACTGAGTTAACTCTCTAATAGCTGAAAACGTGACGTTAAATCAAGTCCCAACTCACTTTCTCTTACAAATAAGTAGTTACCTACGTATGATTGGGACAAATCAAGATAAAATCTGATTTGACGAAAACTTGCAATATTACATCTTTGAACACTTTGTTGAAAATGCCAAGATCACAGATACATACATGTAGTAGAGTACATCTTTGAAAACGTGTTGAACTTTCAAGGACACAGATACATTCAAATTGTTGAGTACATCCTTTGAACACCTTGTTGAAATGTCAAGAACACCGATACATTCAAATAGTTGAGTGCATCTTTAAACACTGAAATGTCATGTTCAAGTAGTAGAGTACATCATTTGAACACTTTGTTGAAATACCAAGAACACAGATACATACATGTAGTAGAGCACATCATTTGAACACGTTGTTGAAATACCAAGAACACAGATACATACATGTAGTGGAGTACATCATTTGAACACCTTGTTGAAATGTCAAGAACACCGATACATTCAAATAGTTAAGTGCATCTTTGAACACTTCGTTGAAATGTCATGTTCAAGTAGTAGAGTACATCATTTGAACACTTTGTTGAAATACCAAGAACATAGATACATACATGTAGTGGAGTACTTCATTTGAACACCTTGTTGAAATACCAAAAACACAGATACATACATGTAGTAGAGTACATCATTTGAACACGTTGTTGAAATACCAAGAACACAGATACATACATGTAGTAGAGTACATCATTTGAACACCTTGTTGAAATACCAAGAACACAGATACATACATGTAGTAGAGTACATCATTTGAACACCTTGTTGAAATACCAAGAACACAGATACATACATGAAGTAGAGTACATCATTTGAACACCTTGTTGAAATACCAAGAACACAGATACATACATGAAGTAGAGTACATCATTTGAACACCTTGTTGAAATACCAAGAACACAGATACATACCGGTACATGTAGTAGAGTACATCATTTGAACACGTTGTTGAAATACCAAGAACAAAGATACATACATGTAGTAGAGTACAATTTTGAAAACGTTGTTGAAATGTCAAGAACATAGATACATACATGTAGTGGAGTACGTACACCTTTGAATACATAATGTAGTGGAGTACATTGTTGTTAAATTACTTGTTAAAATGTCAAGAACACATATACATACATGTAGTAGAGTACGTGTTTGAGTGACTTGTTGAAATATCAAGATACATAGGCATAGTTAATGTCGTTTTCAATGTTATAATAGGAACAGATATTAAGAGCGTAGACGACAATGTGAAGGAGCGACCTCTATTGACTGAGCATTGAGTCATCATGGCAGTGCTGCACGCGCACAGTGACATCACATTTTAAATACCGCTTTATTATTCTTATTCGTAGGTTAGCAAACGGGGTTGTATTCTATGGTTTAACACTTAACACGTCAATAATGGACGGCGACACCTACGTCAACTTTATCATCGCTGGTGTTGTGGAGCTGCCGGGTTACTGGCTTGCCATGCTGTGTCAGGAGCGGATAGGACGACGATGGCCAATGGTGGCCGCCCTACTACTGTCCGGGGCGTGTCTCTTTGCCAGCGGCTTCATACCACGAGGTAACATACAGTACAGACGTTTAATTCCTGCTCCAGTCGACCGGACGTCTGCCAGTATCTCTTTGCACAAACACCCATGAATAGCATGTCAAAAAATAAAAACCAACAAAAAAATGTACATCAATTACCCATGTAGGTTTCGAATCAAAGTTGCGTTCAGTTGCATCCATGCCCAGGAAACTATGTGGCAATCGAGTATGTGCCTAATGTGGTCGTATAATATGCCTGGGCTGACCACGCATTAAGTGCAGGAATTAGATCTCAGCACTGTAGCTAAAGTACTACAACTACGACGACGACGACTGCTACTACTACTACTACTACTACTACTGCTGCTGCTGCTACTACTACTACTACTACGACGACGACTACTATTACTTTTATTACTACTACTACTGCTGCAGCTGCTGCTGCTGCGACGACTACTACTACTACTACTACTACTACTACTACTACTACTACTACTACTACTACTACTACTACTACTGCCACTACTACGGGTGCTGCTGCTGGTAAACATTCGTTTTACTCCTAGTCCCCCGCCTTCTCCTCTTCTTCTTCTTCGTCTTCTTCTTCTTTAAACGTCATTAGCGTCATTTTCATTTTCATGAATTACCAATTTAAACTATGATATCCCATACAAAGACACTCGGGTTGTATCAACTTGTTCATTTTTTCTCTTCAGATTACAACATCGCCATTCTAGTTCTCATCATGACGGGGAAGCTGACCATCAGCTCGTCTTTCGGCATGGTCTACCTCTACTCCACTGAGCTCTTCCCCACCGTGGTGCGCACAGTCGGTCTGGGCATGTGCGCTCTTACGGCCAAGTTAGGTGGCGTCATGGCGCCATATCTTCTACTGCTGGTGAGTGAATATAATAGATAGTTAATTTATAATTTATAATACCTATAAATTATAAGTTAATTTATGATATATGTATATATATATATATATATATATATATATATATATATATATATATATATATATATATATATATATATATATATATATATATATATATATATATATATATATATATATATATATATATATATATATATATATATAAACATATGATCTGAAAAAATTATTCGTGCAATCTCAAAACTGAGTCTATCTTGACTCAGTTTCACATTTGCTCACCAGGTGGCCATAGCGAGATCTATCCAAACACTAACGAATGTTGATGTTTGTATTGTAGGCTGTATATGGTCAGTGGCTGCCTATCCTTGTGTTTGGCTGTATAGCAGGCGTGGCGGGGGCCCTAGCTGCCTTTCTTCCTGAGACCAGGGACACAGTGCTGCCATCTACTGTGGAGGACAGTGAGAAACTACCCATAAACATTCCTAACTGCCTCAAAAGGTATGTTTAAAATCCGTTTAATCCTAAAAACAGTCACACACACATATGTTATACAATGCCAAAATTTAATTCCTGCACTAAATTGTGGTGTTAGTACAACCAGGCACCGGCAGACGTCTGGTCGACTTGTGTATGAATTAAACGCCTGCATACTGTACACATACTCACGGTACAATAATATTTTCCATTTTTCTATGTAAACACTATTTTTTCTCAATAATAGACATTCCTTTTCATATCCTATATCCATTTTAAACAACCTTAAACAAAAGAAGCATAGGTACATAGGTTGAGTTTTGATGATAAGTTAGCACTGACAACAATAGCGCATAGAGATATTTCCCAGTGTCCATTTTTAAAATATCTATAGATCTTGCTCTACATCGCAATATTGATATGATTGTGTTTCTCTTTTTTACCCTAGCAAAAGAGATTATTCCAGTTTGTTGCAAAAGGAGTTGAGATTGAAGACGACTGTCGATGTTGTTACGGATGGAAAGGAGTTGACCGGGCTTCTTTGGCACGGCCAAGGGTGTGATAGAGAAACGGTGGTATGAATAAGCACGCAATGTGTGACTTTAATGTGATGGGTACCATTGCAAGCCAGTTAAAAGTCCTGTCCCAAAACACACCTCAAAGCGGCATAATCCTATAACTAGGTGTATCTCCAGGTTCCTTAGTGTTATCAGGTAGAGAATTGAGAATATCATCGCCACCTGTCATTATTCAATCCATATTCTGTTTTATTTCAAAATTTACAACTTTTATTTCAAATGACATATTCCCATTAATTACGCAGGTAATGGTTACTGCAGGCTCAGAGTTACTTTAAGGATATCATTGACTATGCCCAATAGAAAGTATTTTTTAAATTATTTACTGCTGAAGATTTTTACAGGCCATAACGTTGAACATTTTAGTTAGAAATCTCCAGACCAACTACACTTGGTAACCTCACGTGCTCATAGCTAGCACCTATTTATAGCATCCTGACCACAAGCCATTATCTTGAGATCGTCGAGGTGTATCTTTGTGCAACTGTCTTTTGTTTCCAGTGCTCAGAAGTGATCAGCGAGGTATGTCCACTACTATCAAAGGGGTTCCCATGGCTCCACACACGAGATATCTCACAAAAATGTTCAATGTTATGGCCTGTAAAAATCTTTAGCAGTAAAAGATTAAAAAATTACTTCTTATTGGACATAGACAATGATATCCATAAGGTAACTGTGAACCTGTAGTGACCATCACCTGCGTAAGTAATGAGATTATGTCATTTAAGTGAAAAGTTGTAAATATTGAAATGAATTAGAATATGAGTTGACTACAGACGGCTGACTATGATATTCTCTCCCTGATAACACTCAGGAACCTGTAGATGCACCTTGTTATATGATTATGCTGCTGTGAGGTGTGTTTTGGGATGGGACTTTTAACTCGCTTGCAATGGTACTCATCACCTTAAGTACGTATGTTATGAGCACACGGTGGCATTGATAGATCTGTGATCAATTTCAACAAATTGTTAGCCCTTATGCTGCTGGTGGCTAATTTGGTCAATACGATATGATGCAAAAATCTTGAAAAATCACTGAAACCTTGGCACAAAAGTGTTCAGCAAGAGCTATCCAATGAATTCCAACATGTCAGGGCTCAGATGATTTTTCAAAAAGAAATTGCATTTTTGTGCCATTGACGAAAGTAGTCTCATCATCGAAATGCACATTGTAATATTTACAGATCGTTGGTCAATTTCAACGATGTTTTAGGTATTTGTTTGCCAGAAAAGGGCCAAGGAAGCGAAACGATTGTATGAATACCTAATGAAGTATTAGCTTCCCACAGATTCACATTACAGATGCAAATTACGACATCACGTTTTATGTTAGTATTAACACATATCGTAAGATTTTTAGAACGGGTTACTCCAAACTCAAGGTACACATTATGATGTTAACTTCTTGGTCAACAAAAATGATTACATAGATATATATTTTGGCCGATGTTGCAGAATCCGTTTCAGTGTTATGTTGTGAAAACCTAGTACTTATACAGCGTGATAATATGTTTAAACACTGTATAACTGTTAGGATGTACAGAGAATAATGTATTTGAATAACAATTTTGCGCCTTCTTGTTCTATTTGTATCAATAATTCAAATATAGTTGGACAACTTTTAAAGTAGCCATATAATGCATTTTTCTAAAGGAAAATCTGCAAAACACATGTTCTTATTCATCCCATATTTTTCTTGATAATTGTAGTATTATGTAAGTTGTACATAGTAGTCAATAGAATCATGTCAAACATTGTAATTACATAGTTCAACAATAATAAACAGATATTTTTTACAATAAAAATTGTTGTGGTCTGGTTTGTATGTCACATTACTCAGAATACGCGATATGTATAGTGCCGACGTTTAATTCCTGCACTAAATGCCTAGGCAGCCTGGGCATAATACTCAACCCCACCCCCAATTGCAAACCAGTTTCCTGGGCATGGATTACCTCACAACTGAACGTAGCTTTGATTCGCAAGTCGCATGGGTCATTGGTGTACTTGGTTTATTTATCTAACATGTTATCAATGATGTTTGTACAACGTTTGTACAACCAGGCACTGGCAGCTGTCCGATTGACTGGTGCAGGAATTAAATGTCTGTACTGTATGTATGTACGAATGAATGTCTGTATGTGTAAATATGTATGAATGTGTGTGTATATGTAATATATATATTTACATATCTAAATATATATATATATATATATATATATATATATATATATATATATATATATATATATATATATATATATATATATATATATATATATATATATATATATATATATAAATATATATATATATATATGTTACAGTAAGAGTGTCAAACCAGGGATTTAGTCAAATCCCTGAAACTTTCAGGGAATCTGTCAAATTCTTGTTTCACTCACGGATTTGGCCCCTAAATGTCTAGAGATTTGACTAAATCCTTGAAAATAGGAGGGTCAGAATGATGAAATTGATAAACGTTGACTGAGATACTAATTATCATCATCATCAAGCAATAATTTTTGGCTGAGCATTGATTATTCAGCATTACTTTGTACCTCATTACTTTGATAATCAGGAATCATAAGTAGCGCTCAACTAAGCATAAACAAAGGTAATTGTCATTCAACAATCCCTCTGAAAGGTCTCCAGTAAACAAGTCAAAAATAACCCACCTATTTTTAGGGGTTTAGTCATATCCGTAGACATTTAGGGACTGAATCCTTGAGTGAAACAGGAATTTGACAGATTCCCTGAAAGTTTTAGTGATTTGACTAAATCCCTGGTAACATACTGTAACATATATATATATATATATATATATATATATATATATATATATATATATATATATATATATATATATATATATATATATATATATATATATATATATATATATATACATATATATATATATATATATATATATATATATATATATATATATATATATATATATATATATATATATATAATGGCAATCAATCATTCCTCCCGGGAGTGCATAGATGCTCTGGTCATAAAGAAAATAACTCAATAGATTCAAAGATTGTGCATTTGAAAAAGTTCAGTAACGATTTTAATTCCTGCACCAGTAGAACAATTACCTACCAGCGACCGGTAGATCATTTTCCCGGGCATGCCTGTGACGCTACGCGGTCGACATAATCAATACAGAGTATTAACTGGACAAAACTAGAACGTGAATCAAGGAGAATGAAAATAAGTAAAAGGTATTAGACGTATTAACACGAAAAATAAATCAACAAAACAACTCAAACTAAAATATGGAAGTAACTAGACAATTAAAGAGAAATGATAGGGTGTTTATCACAGAAAGGTGACGAACAAGGTATGAAAGTTAACTTCTACAGAAACGTTTGGTCGACTTTGACCCATCAATGCTGAAGAGTTCCTCCGCAAATTGTCGTCTGTAACCATGTTACTTTTGGCAATAACTTTAAGATTGTGAATTATTTTACAAAATGTTTGATGGAAAGTTGTTGGCAATGTTCTGATTAACATTTCTCCTAATTCACTTTGATGCATTTAAGATTTCATCACAATTGTAGGGCTACTTTAGGCCTCTATGAGCACTAATTGTATTGTATTGTATTTACCGAACACATCATTATGAACTACAAATACAAAAGTATGTAACACGAAAAGAGAAATAGTAAGAATGAAAAGCACAGAGCTTGATCCCACATCACAGCCGAAATGTACATAAGAATCATGCTCAATACTTGTACGGAGGTTATGGTACATCAACACATACATATTCGCAATAGAGTCCTTCTTTGTTTTCAGTCACCCCGCACCATGTTGTTGCACATGACAAGCCATACACAAATCTCATCATATGGCAAGCCATATTCAAAACTCGTCATATGGCAAGCCCTACCCAACACCTGCGCAAACCTTTATTACCCAACTATACATATTAAATATGGCATTCCCTGATACCTGCCATATATCTAAATGATATCAATGACTTAGCCTTCAATATGACCTCCTACGAGCCACCGAAACTCTTCTGATGAGTGTCTCTGGCATATTTTGATAAACTCTAAGAGAATTTTCCTGGTACATTCTAGTTCGTATTGCATACTTATTGAACATATTCTTCTGAGCAGGAAACCAGTTTACTGACGTTAATCGGCATTAATTAACCTTTATCTTATCAGCTTTGCAAAAATAAATAAAGAATTTCCTGCAAGTCACGAAGATTAGGATAATGACCATAGTTATAGCTACTGCCACCAGGAGCGCCGCTGCCAGTATGTCTAGCATGAGGTATTGATAGAAAGGCATGTCCAGGGCATGTGAGCGTAAATGTGCACCGCCATGTTTAATCACGTGACCTACCCAGAATGCTGCGCGCTGGGCCGGAGTCAGTGGATTGGATCTGAAGATGGCCGATGCTTTCTTGATGTTTTCAGAATACGTGTTATTTGCCATTAATCCGTTGATCTTTTCCACCAATTCGACCACTGTAAATGTTACCATATTGGCCTGGAGGCCAAAGCCATGGTACTCGACTGTCTTGGCATTTTGCAACTGATCCCCCATCATGGGCAAGGCCAGCATAGCTACTCCATGATACAGTGCCTCATACTTACTGCTAGAGCCACAATGGGTAACAAACAGTTTGACCTTGGGATGACCTAGAAGGTCATTTTGCGGCAACCACTCAAGTGGGATGACGTTTTCCGGCAAATTTTCGATTTTAGTCCCTTTGTACTGCCAGATGACCGTGTAACTCAGTTGACGGAAGACTTGCAGAAACTTTGTGAGAGTTTCTGGTGGAATTACAGTTGCCAACCCTCCGAATGCAATAACGATAATATCCGTTGCTGAGCCATTGACCTTCGCCTCAAGGTCACGCGTTAAGGGTTGGGCAGGTTTTGTACAGAGACCCCCAACGGGTATGAGATGTGGTAGCAGGGGCCTGGGGAAGTCGATTACCGGGTCAGTATGGTATAGAATTAAACTAGTTTTAGAGAAGAGATCTGTTAGCGACAACCGTAAATCGGGCGCAAATTGTTTCTGTAACTTATCCATCCACCAATCAGCGAGAAGGGGAGGGGAACAGTCCACGGCAGCCATGACAGTGTTCATAAGTCGCTCCTTGAAGTCCATTTCATGTGTCAATGGAAGTGCCATACATGGCACAAATGAAGGGAATGCAATGATTCTGTTCGCACATCGATCTGGGAAATCGCCATAGGAACCGTAAGGAACCCCAAGTTTGTACGGCAGGAGATACAAGCACGTTAATATCGACACATTAGGAAGAATAACAAAATCAACCTTCATTTTCAGTAGTTTCGCCATGGTATTAGAATCCCCAAGAATGTCAGAGCATAACCCAACCACAAAGTCAAATATGTTAAACATATCCCCGTATCCAAATTCTCCTCGAAATCGCTTAATTGACATGCTACTCAAAAAATCCTTTGATCCCTCGTCAACGCTCAGTTTTGGTTTGTATGGAATTGGTATGAGTCCGTTAGGCGTCGTGTACCTGGCTATATCGACCCCCTCAGCATCCAGAAAGTACACCGTGTGGCCGTTGTCCACCAGTGCTCGGCCTATACTAGCCAGCATGTTTCTGTGACTGTGGGCTGGCACTGGAACTAACAGGATTTTCTCACATGTGGCGCCACCAAGGAGACAGGTCAATGCTAAAAAGCAATATAATATTCCAACTTGCAAATCCATATTTTGAAGCAGGTCGGCTTAATAGATAGCCTAAAACATGAAAAATAGTATACTACATATTAGTACATGTATCAGGCAGTGGATAGATGAACTAAAACAAAAGTATGCCATGAATGTTTTACTCACAGCCTTTCTCTGAGAAACTAGAAATACTAAACACCAACTTCATATTTCTGTATATCAATACATGTTGTTATGTTCAGGTTGCCTGATAATAAGGAAGGTATATTACTTCACAGCCTCCTTCTGATAAAAGGCAATGTAATAACACACCTAACCAGAGACTTCAACTCATATCTCTGACTTAAATTCATTTTCTATATACCAGCGAGTGGATACATGCATGACCTTGAATAATAAGATGCATTGTTTTCACTGAAACCTTTCTCTGAGATTAAGCTATATATTACCCACCGTTTTGCAATTTCACAAAATGCCCTAACAAAGTTACTAGACTACAGCCTTGAAATAGTCCGGAAATGAATAAATGAACTTACTCGATTTTAGAATATATAGCACCTATCTGAAAATCTCGGCATCTTTTTAAGAGCGTGTGTACCTTTACATACCTCGATTGCCGTCTTACTTATTGAACACCTAACCTAAATTTACGCATCTTGTACAAGGCAAAGTCCTGACACATTGATTAAGGGTGCAATTTATTTCATATGGACATTTAAATCTAGGTTACACTCCTGAAGATATTGGCTGTTAGATATATGATAGATACAGCTGTATCCCCTAGGGGTCCTTAATGATGATAAGAATATACTTCACCAGCGTGCTCATACCTCACTACATTAGTAATTACAACAACAACAACGACAACAATAATGATAATGATACTTGTTATGAATGATAATACTAATAATGATGATTATAATATTAATAATAATAATAGCAACAACAACAACAATAATAATGATAATAATAATAATAATGATAATTATAATGATAATGATAATGATTATAATAATAGTAATAATATTAATAATATCAATAATGATAATAATAATAATGATAATAATAATGTTATTAATAATAATACCGAGCGAAACTCGGATAATGGTAATGCACGCCCGACACAGGAGAATACCTACCTCACTCCTGTTACTACGATGGCCTTCAAAATCCATCGACCAGATTTTCGTACCGCATGACTAGTGGCGCCACCTCGGTACTAGGAAAAATTACAGGAAGTCACGTCCGACTCCCGCGTGTGAACTGGGTAAACACTGAGCTTTGGTATGCTCATTCCCAGGTCATGTCTTTTGTCGGTTCAAACATGAACTTGTATATACTTTAAATTGCTCCCGGGATGAATGGACTTTCGTCTGCTCCCACATAGTACTCTATACAGTCGACAATACAGTTTGTATATTGATCCTGAAACGACTATATCTTCTCTACTGACTACTCTGCTCTCCACCTATTCACCAGTTCATGCGAGGTAGGGACGAAATAGAACTGCAGAAATTCACTACGTTTCAGTGCTGGCATATGCCGCAATGTTCAGAGCTTCGCTCGGCGTCGAAGCCATGCTTCATCATATTAATAATAATAATAATAATAATAATAATAATAATAACGATAACAATGATTTCGTTTAATATTGCTCACTTTTCCATACATGCTAAAATGCGTATTACAATTTCATGGTCAATGATCAGATGTGAGATTAATATCCATGGCGAAACTGCAGATCAAGATGATACCTGTTGCTCTAGAATTGCAGTCAGTTCATTTCTGAGACCCTAGGACCCTTTTACTGATTTATGATATTGTATAGGGGACTAGAGCCTGTTGCCATCTCCTACAAACTATGGTAGCAGGTATGTTGCTATAATCTAGATAAGCTGGACAAGTCACCGTCATAAATTAGAGACCGCGTCGTAAAACACATTTGAGCAGTGCAGCACAGCGCAGTGTTGCACAGCAAAACACTGAGCTATCACACTGCAGCTGCGTTTTGCTGCACAGCCGCTTTGTGTTTTGCAAGGCAATCTCCTGGTTGTTACGTCATAACCATTGTATTGCACTATTTTGATTGGCTGATACCTTGCAGCGTTTTTGCTGCGCAGCAAAATATTCCTCCAGAGAATAATTTGCTGCGCTGCATCGCTACGCTGCTCCAGTGTGTCAGGTCTAAGGTAATATGAACAAACTGTATTTTGCTGCGCTGCTCAAGTGTCTTTTAGGCTTTAGACTACATACGATTCTTTTCACTTCCAACCAGGATAAGTTGTATATGTTCACAATATTGCAGTTGTAAAAGCCGGAAATATTTACGGAATGGCCTTAATTTGTAATTTGTATTAACCCAAATGCAACAAGTATATTATTTATCTTAATAGCATGTATTGTTTCTATGATGCAATACCCAGAGTATTTGCTGGAAGAGGGCACGCCATATGCTAATTAATGACACTTGTATTACCAAGAAGCTCTTTTACGTATGTTTCCGTTTATGTGTTTAAAGCTTAGCTATCTATGTTAACATAAAATCAGAGGATTGCATTTAACCTTACACAGAACATCCAGAGTAACATATCGTTGCATACAGTATGAGGTTCACAGTATACGGTTCACTATCATTGTTGATGTTCTAAATATGTTTATTTGTTTATTTTTGTTTATTTGATTTTTTGACAAACAGATGTATATGTAATTTCATATTTTATTGTATGGTCAATAAACATCACATTGCATTGAACTAGACTTATAGTGTGACCCTGGGTTTGTATATACCTTTCTGCTTCCCACAGCCTTTACAGGCGAACGGTACGTATATATGACATAAGTGATATCGGGATAGGACTAAATCTAATTGGTTACCTGTTTCAGAAGTGCGTCATATTAACGTAATCGGTTATTGGGTCTTTTTTCTACTAAGAACGCATTTCCGTGAGGAGTCTGTAGTTCCGTGCAGTCTCTACTTGAGTTATTTCGGTGTCGGCTTTGTATTGAGACGAAGTGACTGCTATAACATGCGTTTCCGCCCCAACGTACGAATAGGTTCAATTAAACATATAATATTCAAAAATATTGTTCATTATTCATAAATAGGTATTAAAAAAACACTTGTGCTTCACATAGATGATACAGATGATGCACCAAAATATTTGATTAAATTCTCCGCAATTTACAAGGTGATGGAAAATTAATACCAAAAATGAGGGTGTCATCGAAGGTCAAATAAAGGTCAAAGTGTCATTGTAAGGTAGGTTATATACATTCCTGTTCGATCGGGGTAAACTCTAGATCCCCGCAGACAGGGTCTTAGCCGATATTTGGAAATAGGGTGTCCAAATAGAGGTTTTATAGACTTTTGCGTGTACAAAGTGTGGTACAAAATACATACGTTTGTCTGACTCGAGTTTGGCAATCACTTTTTGGCCACTTTTTTGTGACAAAAAGTTTTCCATCCAGACTTGGCAAACATGTTAGGAGCACTACTACGTATATGTGTAAACATATTTTACGTCTCAACTCCGCAAAATGTTGATTTTGCTCATTAGGTCCCATTGTAAAATGTGTCCATTGCCAACAATACGATTTCACGTGTTTGTATTGTTCGCAACAGACAAACACGGGAGATCGTATTGTCGGCAATGTGCACATTTTACAACAGGAACTAATGAGCAAAATCAACATGTTGCGGTGTTGAGACAAAAAGTAAGTTTGTACATACACGTAGTAGTGCCTCTAAGTGGTTTGCCAAATTTGAATGGCAAACTCGAACGTTTTGTCACAAAAAAAGTGGAAAAAGCGGTTGCCAAACTCGAGTCAGACAGACTATAGGCCTAATAAGATCCTGTATATACCTTTACAGATTTTTCTTTTTTAGGCCAGATACTGCTTTGTGTGTCTTATAAAAGTGACACTACAGCTTCTACATCTTCTATCTTCTAAGAAAAGTCACCTTTAGCAAATTCTGACATAAACTTTTGGGTGTCCAAACTGTCAAAAAACAGTGTTCTACGTGTCCAAATGACACGCTGGACCTCAGCAATCGACGCCATGGAAACCTATGGTCTTGGAATACCCTACCTAGGTTTAGGGTTAGGAATCGGCCCATTGGTTAGGGTTAGGGTAAGGTAGCCCTTACCCTAACCCTGGGTCTGATTCCTAACCCTAACCTTAAACCTAGGTAGGGTTTAAACCAAGATGACAAGTTTCCATGGCGTCGATTCCTGAGGTCTGCGGGGATCTTTCGGTATGGATATTTAGTTTTAATTTCCTAATATAGGAGCCGCCACCAGTCTGCTAGTTGGTGGTGACATCTATCGGATGGCTATATAAAAACAACTTCTCGCGAGAGTGGCGAGAGCGAAGCGGCACTTTCAAAACGTGAACGTTCCAGTTCAGTTGTTGACACTGACAGAGACAGTCGTGGTGGGATCAATTTGAGCGAAAAGCAACAACTTACTCCCAATCAACGTATCTGACAGTTGACGGCCAACATCATGGCAACTATGGACAAGGAAAATTTGGACCAAGATCCGTCCGCAAGTCCTACTGTAGCGAAAAACACAACAGATCAAAACAAGACTCGTTCTCCCTTCAGTCCTGTCGAAAACAACACCAAGACTGGCAAGAGAGACTCGAACGATCTTTATGGGTAGGTTTACCACGATGACAATGTCAAATTGTCAATTTAGCGTAGCATGTGTATTTAATCTCTTGTTTTTTAAACATGAAAATATTTTATTTTCAACCATGGCCTTCTGATTGTGATGTTTGACTGCCTTTAAATAGTATAAGAGTAAGAGATGAAGAGGCAAGAGCAACTGTTTTGAGCATGATTTTAGTAGCTTTTTAAATTTAAGGTTCAGTTTACCTTTGAGTTTAACACATTGATGAGAATGCCTGTGACAGTGCCAGACTGCCAGTGGCTTGTTTTTCATCAATGCGATGACCAGAAAATTGTTACTAGTTCTTGAAACTAGCTGAGACACGACGGTTAAGTTTTTACAAAAAAAAGGTTTAGTTAATATATAAATTGACACCAGCAAGTAAATGGCATAATAATAGAAAAAGTAAAAGTCAATTACTTATTATTTGAACTTATACCAAACTGAGGCATACTATATCCATGTCACCCAGATATGAGGGGGAAAGTGTATCCACAACGTTAACTATACATTCCTGGTTGAATATACCTTGAATGTCGATCCACTTAGAAACTTATGATATTGTATCATGGGAGAGCCAAATATGAAATAGGATCTCAACTTTTTGTGCATCAAAAATACTTCCTTATTATATATGCCATAGGAAGTAGGAAGGACATGATAAAGTTGGATATCTAGTATAGTAATGTTGATGATCCTGTGGTTTTAACCATACAGGTTGCAATGCATTCACAATTAGCATTGATATAGCATTGGCCCAGGAACCAGCATGTAGGCATAGAGGGTTAAACAGGCCCAGACCAAGGGCTTCTGCAGGCGGGCATGTCTGGGCAGAACCCAGTGCGGGCTATTTATAGCATCCTGATCCTGAGTGGGGAAGCCCTTTCTTATCGGAAACCATAGCTAGCTTAGATTACAAGCTAATTATTATAATCTCAGTTTCTTGTTTGTTTTTTTGAGCATCTATTACTACACATAGCAGGGTGGCTAACTCAGGAATTTGGCCAAATTGTGCACTTTGTGTAAAAAGCGTAACTATATAGTATTACTACACAGTAGTACTGGGAATCGTTGGAAAATTTCAGCTTTATTAATTGTGCAATCATTCAATCAATTAATCGATTATTATCAATGTTAATATGCCCACTTGCTAATGTTCAATACAGGTGAACTTGGATATGACGGACTCAATGGGACCAGAAAAATTGGTCCGTCATATGCAAAATCCGTTGTATACATATGACGAATATTTGATATGCATCACACTGGGACCAAGCATATCGTCCGTCATATGCAAAAATCTGTCGTACAGTGGTCCGTCATATCCAAGTTCACCTGTATATGGCTGATTACCCCTAGATTTTGAATGATAAATGGTCAGGAACGCATGTAGTTAATGTTCATTACAAAAATATTTTACTTCTATGCATGGTTTCTGTGGTAAATAAGGCCCCTTTTGAACGGAAACTTTGACCATGTGAGCAGAGAACAAAATTGAAGGATCTTTTGTTTTAATGACGGACGAGTCAGAAATCATGGCAAAACGATTGATTAATTGATTATATTGATTTATCATTCCAACACAATTACACAGATGTATGCAGATACAAAATATTGTCTGAACTTCTGAAAAAATATTTTTGTTATTTTTACAGTTGAGATGATAAAACTTCAGTTGTAGTTTTAACTTTTTTGAGTTTTCACTCTGAAAATATTAGGTTATTGAAAGCAGGAAAAAAGCTAGTGGCCAATACTGGCTTCTAACCCCAGTATAAAGCTGTTAGCTTGGAGGTATTAAAAAGCTCAGTTTTAGGTGTTGATAGTGGATACGGCTGTCAACAGGGTCTTGGGCAATATTTAGAAACTGGGTACCCAAAATTGCCAATTGTAAATTATCGGGGTACCCTATTTTTCAAGGAGACCGCAATATGTTCAGATTCCTAGCACAAACATGTAATTTACCTATACTATTGGAATAAAGCATAATATCCTTATTACTGTTGGGACGATCATCGATCATAATCGATAATCAATCGTTTGCCTCTCTGATTCTGATTAATGGATTACAAAACTGGCGATCGATAATAATCGGAAAAGGTGACACCTAGTGGCAAAATATAGAACTAGATGACAGACATGTTGTCAGCTTTCTTGCTATGAAACTTAGCCCCAAAAACACTTCAAAACGAAGTTAAGGTAGGTGCTAATAGCAAGTAATTGTCATAGACTATATATCACTTATTATTAGGCTCTAGTACCCAATTACTGCAAAAGTTCGATGAACTGATTATGATCGATAATCGATCGGTTGGCTGTAACTGATTATCGATCATGAAATTGCAACCGATTCCCAACCCTAATCCTTATACTATGTCATGGGATTTATTTTGGAGTGAAAAAACTTCAATTGTATGTTTGAAAATGACATTTTAAGAAATTACTCACCCCCCAACCCCCACAGGGTAGACAGTGGACACATTGTTGAGTTGGTATACCCCCCCCCCCCCTTATACCACGGGTGTGTATCTTGTTGTCTAATAGTTTCCTGTTCTCTCTGTTCCAGGTGTCAGATCCCGCTCCAGTTCTGTGATCAGGACAGCGAAGATGAGGTCTTCTTCGGAAAAATCTGCAATAAAGAAAAGAAGAAGTCAGAAAAATACTCCAAGCGAAGGACTGTGGTCTTCACGCCAGGCTTTCGAAAGAGCCATAAGCTTATGCGCTACACCATTGACCGCGCGAATAAGGAGCTCCGAGCTATGGACGCTCCGCCAACGCTCCCCGAAACCAGCGTGATCCACTCCGTGCCGAGTAGCAGCGATAGCAGCAACTGGGGGTCCATGGTCTCTTCCTCCTCGCTCGAACAATTCCGCAGAAATCGGGGCGTATCGTTTGCCTCTCTGGACTTACCTGAGATAGAAGGGTCTCCTGATGAAATGCTGCCAGCCAAAAGTTATGGAGAAGATCATGATAAAGATATAAGCCAGGACGCCCAGGAGTTATCGTTGGATTCTCTGGACTTATCAGAGAATGCAGGATCTGATGATGAAATAATGCTGCCAGCTGAAAATCATGGACAAGATTATGATAATGGTAGAAGCCAGGAGGTTTCATTGGATTCTCTGGACTCACCAAAGACTGCAGGATCTGATGATGAATTGCTGCCGTCAACTGAAAATAATGGACTAGATTATGATAATGCTAGAAGCCAGGAGGTTTCGTTGGATTCTCTGGATTTATCAGAGCATGCAGGGTCTGCTAATGAGATGCTGCCAGCTGAAAGTCATGGACTAGATAGTGATATTAATGATGGAAGTGTGGTATCCTCAAAGATTTCAGTGTGTGCGTCTAAGGGTAGTGGTGACAATCTCAGATTGAAAGGCGAAGAACATAAGCCACAGTCTGCGGCGATGACATATCAACAAACAACCTTCGCGGAAACCCCATCAATCAATGATATAATCGATGATTCCATAAAGGATCCTCGTAACGACCAAGCGCTTGAGTCTGTCGGTGAATTGGTTAGTGATTTTAACAGTAAGATTGTCGAAGATCATCAATCGCAATCTGAGACTGCAACACATGAAGTACCTGGATCATCAGAGGAAGCTCCATCTTTCACCCATCCTCCTAAAGACGAGGAGTCCGAGTCATTGGTTGGTGAAACTGGTGATGATGTTGGAGTTGAGACTGTTGAAGATTGTCCGTTGCAGTCTGAGGTTGCATCACATGAATCGTCAGCCTCCAAGGAAGCTCCATCTTTCACCGATCCTCCCAAAGACGAGGAGTCCGAGTCGTTGGTTGGTGAAACTGGTGATGATGTTGAAGTTGAAACTGTTGAGGATTGTCCGTTGCAGTCTGAGGTTGCATCACATGAATCGTCAACACCCAAGGAAGCTCCATCTTTCACCGATCCTCCCAAAGACGAGGAGTCCGAGTCATTGGTTGTTGAAGTTGAAACTGTTGAGGATTGTCGGTTGCAGTCTGAGACTGCACCACATGAACTTTCAGCATCCGAGGAAGCTTCACCTTCCATGAAACCTGAAAATGATCCTCATGATGACAAGGAATCAAAGTTGTTGGTTTGTGAAACGGGCGACAAAGTTGGGATTGAGACTGCTGATGATTGTCGTTCGCCATCTGAGGCAATGGCGTACGAACAGACATGCTTCAAGCCAGCTCAACCAATCACCAATCAGGAAAATGATCTTCAAGATAACAAAGAACTCTCATCATCATCATCATCAGGATCATCATCATCGTTATCAGCCTGGTCATCATCAAAATTCTTTGTTTGTGAAGCTGTGGCTAATGTTGAGGTAGTGAGTGAGAGCGCTGAAGATCGCATCAAGGCGCTGTCCACTGCCAATACAAGTGAACAGATGGGCAGCGAGCTTAAGATGCCAGCTGTGAATTCTAGAAATGATGCTCCAGAAGTGGATGTGACACCTATGTTGGTGGGAGAAGGAGGCAATACTGTAAGAACCAGTGGCGAGACCATCAAAGATTATAATGAACCACAGTCTGATCTCACTCCAGGTCATTGTAAGGTTGACTCCAAGCACCGTCTCTCAGATATATGTCCTGGACACAGCAGTAAAGATGTCAATTTGCCATCAGAGTTGTCAGGCTCCGTGGGTAGCGCTGATGTTGAGTTGAACAGTGAGGTGGCCGTAGGTTGTGGACTTGAGGGTAGCGTTATATGTAAAGATGAAAATGAGGACTTGGATAGTGGGCTGGATGCCTCTTCAGTGGATCTCTTCACTGTGGAGAGCGAGGATGCTGCTGCTTCTCCGGGTGTCACTATGAGAAAGGCTGCCGCTACAAAGCACTTGGAGAGACTCAACAACAGCTTGGAGGATCTGTTTTGTGGTCCGAACATTTCCACCATGCATGGCGGTAGCATGGCTGAGACAGAGCGGGTGCTCAAAGCATCGCAGGTTGAAAACAGTCAATCTGACGTTGTACTCTCTCCTACTGTGACCCTGAGAAAAACCAAAATGGCCGACATGATCAGCCCGGCGCCGATGGAACCGGAAAGAGAAATTGTGGTGCTCCCGTCGTTCGTGCCGCCACCACTAGAGGTCACTTCTCCACAGAATCTCTCCGAACTCGAGGACCTCTTTCCGGAGATGCAGATCACCACCCCACATGAGCTACACCGAGAAAGTTGCGGAGCTTTTGAGGTGTGCACGCCGAGAAGTCCCTATAGTCTCAACCGCAAGCTCTTCCCAAGCTTGGAAGAGACGCAAACCGCAGAATCGTTGTTCGTCCACAGCTCATCCGACGCCCCCAGGCACGAATCTCAGCCCAAGTATTTTAGTAGTGCTCTATTGTCCTACATACAAAAAGAAGAAGCATCGCTTTCGAATACC
This sequence comes from Maea johnstoni, assembly GCA_963942565.1. NCBI lineage: Eukaryota > Metazoa > Annelida > Polychaeta > Spionida > Magelonidae > Maea > Maea johnstoni. Next base: position 16,377,014 of record OZ012696.1, on the reverse strand, counting down.
TGCAAAAACGAGGTAGGAAACCAGTTGAACCCTACTGCAAAGTGTGGTATGATCGGAGATGTGTGGCGCAAAAATCAAAGCACTGACGACAATGCAGGATGTGATGTAGTGATGGAAACTTCTCTTGGGAAATCTAAGGATCCTGCTCTGCTACCAAGTAATGCTGGATTGCTAACAGGGGCGTATCCGCCAGACAATTCAGTTTCTACACGTGACGGAAATGATGGCAAATTCGCACACACCCTCTCAAGTGGTGCCGAGACGAAATCAGGCTCACATGAGGAGGAACCTTCGGAACATTTCCTCCAGAATTGCGGTGACAGACTAGTTCCAGAAATTTTGACAGTGAGAAAAGTGCTCCACAATGGACCTGACCAGGAAACCAGTACAGAAGAAAGAGCGAGCGTTCTCTCCAACATGACCATGGACATCATCGACGTGGCCAGTTGTACGCTGATAGAACCAGACTCACCTGAGACTATTGAGAGAGATACCTCCATAGTGAGTACTGTGGGGCTAGAAACGAACAAGCCTCAATCCAGCACCGCCACCCTGGAGCATGATGATGAAACATGCACACCTGCAACTATTAGAGTTGGGGTCGAAAGAAACCTTCCCCAAGTGGGGGTCGAAACAAACAAATCCACTATTGAAACATGCACACCTGCAACTATTAGAGTTGGGGTCGAAAGAAACCTTCCCCAAGTGGGGGTCGAAACAAACAAATCCACTATTGAAACATGCACACCCAAAACTAGCAGAGTAGGGATCGAAAGAAACCTACCCCAAGCTAGCAAATTGGGGGTCAAAACAAACAAATCCACGCTTATCAATGCAGGGGACAAGGTGAAGCAGGCTCCTGGCAAGAAAATCAGCGCAAATGTACCTACAACAAAGAAGATAACACCAAAGAGAACTACTCCATGCATAAAATGTAAGAAGACTTTATTAGGCCTAAAAAAAGAAATTGTTTGTTTCCTGTAATGGTCTGAAAAAAATACCTAGGGTAGGTAGGTCGGTAAAAAAATTCTTTTTGCATTATTTTTTTGGTCAAAAATGTGTGTTTTATGCATGTTCTACGTTGATTGGGAGTTTGGAGGGCAGAAAAAACTTTAGGGTAGGGATTTTTTTGGATAAAAACTTTGTTAGGGTAGGGTTACAGGAAACAAACAACTTTTTTTTAGTCCTAAACTAGGTAGTAAATACTGTTTGACATGTGCAATCTTCATTTAAGGCTCAAAAGTTAAAAATTCTGTTCTATTTGTGGTTACCCTTAGAAAAAAATGGAACATTTTGTGCCACAAGTAGCCAAATCTACTCCAGCCTAAAATGTAAAGGAGCCATCTTTGGCTTTGAGAGATATGTGAGAGCTTATTTAAAGGACAATTACTCCATGAATGAAATATAGGCCCGAATAGTTTCTTAGGGTATTCTCTACTTTAAACCCATGTTCCCACCTGCCAACTTTCATACACAAAGAATATTATTGTTGTTCAGACACATCTTGACACACAAGAAACAGGGCCACTGGCAGCGGCTGTTTTAGTCTATTAATAGCTTATCTGCTGATAACAAACTATGAACCAAGTCAGGGTCTTAGCCAGGATTTCAAAAATGCCTGTCCAAAACAGCAATTTCAAAATTTCTGCCCATCCAGATTGGGCTACTAATCTACTTCAAATCCTTATACCAACTATATTTAATAGCCTATTGTGTCAAAAAGGGCAATTTACACTACAGCTATGCCCTAGAAGATGGTTTGTTAGTAAAATATTGGGATATTACCCCCCAAAAGTCAAAATTGAAAAATATTCATAGAAATTTTTGCCTGTCCAAACAGGAGGTTTTTAGGAAACTACCTGTCCAAAACACAGACAGGACGGGTCCTGGCTAAGTCCCTGATTACCAAGTAGCCAATGGGTGGGGCTGATTATTTAGCACAATGTACAGTGATTTTGATACATGGTGTACCTCGGTGATATGGTGTACCTTGCCACAGTAGTTTGGCTACATAGCCAATGTATTGGTTTATAAATGCATTTTTTGCTTACGCTACTTTTTATCCCAAACCATTTTTATTGTTATGGCGTGGCAGACGTATGCGAGCCGGGAAGATTTAAAACAGGAAATAGCCATTTTTCCGCAATTTTAAAAGTCTTGGGAAATATACCCGTTTCACAGTATATAGCATCTAAGCCATTGTTTGATTGTGTTTCAGCCCCAGCAGAGGCTAAAGCTAGGAGAGCTCTGGAGGAGAAGAAAGAGAGACTTGAGAAACTCCATTGTAACCTTACACTATATGTTAGCCATTGTTTGAATGTTTTGCAGCCCTAGCAGAGGCCAAAGCAAGGAAAGCTCTGGAGGAGAAGAAAGAAAGACTTGAGAAACTCCGCGAGGAGAGAGACAAGATTCAACAGAGGATCAGAGACGATGAGCAGAGAAAAAAGACATACAGAAAGGTAGGCTCATGCAGCGATTAAATGAATAGAATTAATTTCAGATTTATGAATTTGGGATTTTGATTATTGTCACTTTTTCTGCCATATTTATTAGAGTAATTTGTGACTAGCCAGTTAAAAAACAGTGTAAGACACAGGTGTAATACGAAAAAATCCCAGTCTAAACTAAAGTAAACTGGCAACTTCCTCACATGCCCCAGGTGTGATTCAAACACAGGCATAAGTGAGGGACAGCAAGCAGTTAGTGGCAACACCCCAGACCAGGGTCTTAGCCAGCAGGGTGTCTGGGTGTCTTTTGGACTCCCTAGTTCATGAAAAATACCTGATTTTAGGTAAAAAGACACCCTACATTATGGTATGTGATTTTCATAAATACTAATTTCAAGTTAAATTTCTAAAAAACTTTAACTTCAAAATAATAACTAAGACATTTTATGAAGAATTGAACATATAATTACTTGATTTGATAATGTGCATAATCAGTGTAATGATTTTTATATTTACAATCAGAGATTTTGGACACCCTAAATCCTTGAAATCCCAATTTGGACACCCTGTTATGAAAATCCTGGCTAAGTCCCTGCCCCAGACCACTTGTCCATCTGGGCAGGCCCCTTTCAGGATTATACTGTCTTGTGTCATAGGCAATATCCAACCAACCCTTTCTGAAATCCATTGACTGTAAATATTTTATAGACTTCTGGTGCTATCAATACATAAATGCCAATACATGCATCTTTGAAAAAAACACTTTGTACTGCAAAAAACTTGACTGTTGAGCTCTGGATATATAAACTTGCAACCTAAATTAATATATGCATTTCCATTAAATGATTACAGCAATGGGACAAGAGTACCTGGTTTCTGACACACCTTTTTTTGCCAGGTAACTACAAACGGAACACTTATTTGATTTCTGTTACCCTAAGACCCTGGCAGGTAGGTTTGATTGTTTATTTTGGTGTCTGACTTTTGTTTGTTGTTGCAGTCTCCCAAACCTAAAGGTGGTGCAGGTGCTGTCGGTGGACACAAAGAGAGCTCTCCCGCTGTGACACAACAGTTTCCAAAACAAGTCTGCGACGGTCTCCCTGCTGTTAAACTAGTAAGTAATTGGACAAATTGTTTTAAAATTCTTACATCAGTCATCTACAGGCAGGGTCTTAGCCAGGATTTCAAAAATGCCTGTCTAAAACAGTAATTTCAAAATTTCCGCCCGTCCAGATTTAGCTACTTATCTACTTTAAATCCTTATACCAGCTACTATTAATAGCCAAAGAGGGCAATTTACACTTCAGCTATGTCCTAGAAGATGGTTTGTTAGGAAAATATTTGGTTATTACACCCAGAAAGTCAAAATTGAAAAATCATCATAGAAAATTTTGCCTGTCCAAACAGGAGGTTTTTAGGAAACTACCTGTCCAAAAGACAGGTAGGACGGGTCCTGGCTAAGTCCCTGTCTACAGGTATCATTAACAGGCAGTGTTCGGGCAAAACTAACAACTCTGCCATTTGCCAAGTATAAATTTGATCTCCACTATACAATACCATGTCTACTTTTGGCATGTTCTTAACCCTTATGCTGCTGGTGCCTAAATTGGCCAATACAAAATGATGCAAAAATTTTTTTTAAAAAATGACTGAAACCCTTGAACATGGATACTCATCTGAGAGTACTCAGCGATAGCTATCCAATAAATACCAACACGACAGGGTTTAGATGGTTTTCAAAAATGTTTGCAACCTTGTGCTTTGGACGAAAGTAGCCTCAGCATTGGAAGGGTTAAAATACAGTCTGAAAGTTTTGTTAATAATATACCCCACACTGGTAATGTTGAAGTTTAATCTGCCTTGTTTTAGATGGAAAGAGGAATTGATTAAGTCAGATGTAGTATTTACTAGTAGTAGTAGTAGTTGTTGTAGTTAAGTGGTGGCTGTGGATGTAGCATTGGTAATTGCAACTTTGGTATAATGATTATCGTAATCATCAAAATATTTCCCACTTTGACTTCAGAATGATCGCGAGCTGAATGCTGTCACACTCCTACATACTCTCTGCAACAGCCAACAGAAGGTGCAGTTCCGGCAACCCACCACACCCACAGTCATTCGGCATATCAACAACAATGGTAAGATATGAACATTTACTTATTAACTAGTTACATGTAAAGGAGAATATACTACAGCATATTTACAACACTGGTATGATGTGTGCATTTACTTAGACCACCTTAAGATTAAGGATTGGCACCAGGGACTAAGCTAGGACCCGTCCTACCTGTCTTTTGGACCGACTGTTTCCTGAAAACCTCCATGTTGGACAGGCAAAAACTAAAAGGAATTTTCAAAATTGTGGGTATATAACCTAATATTTTCCTAACAAACCATCTTTTAAGACATAGTTGAAGTGTAAATTGCCTTTTTTGACAAAACTTGAACTCCATAAGGTGTCAAAATATGTATGTCTGCATGAGTTTTTGGGTAACTAGTATGTGAATTGACACATGGTTTTGTTGCTTGCAGAGGGGGACCATAGAAAGCTACAGTGGAATGATCAGCTGATAGAGGCATCGACCGTCCACAGTCCGAGTACTGCCAAACTGCTCACCTCCACCAAACCTATACTGGCACAGGTAAGAACACTGGTCCACAGTCCGAGTACTGCCAAACTGCTCACCTCCACCAAACCTATACTGGCACATGTAAGAACACTGGTCCACAGTCCGAGTACTGCCAAACTGCTCACCTCCACCAAACCTATACTGGCACAGGTAAGAACACTGGTCCACAGTCCGAGTACTGCCAAACTGCTCACCTCCACCAAACCTATACTGGCACAGGTAAGAACACTGGTCCACAGTCCGAGTACTGCCAAACTGCTCACCTCCACCAAACCTATACTGGCACAGGTAAGAACACTGGTCCACAGTCCGAGTACTGCCAAACTGCTCACCTCCACCAAACCTATACTGGCACAGGTAAGAACACTGGTCCACAGTCCGAGTACTGCCAAACTGCTCACCTCCACCAAACCTATACTGGCACAGGTAAGAACACATCCTTGCTAGGGTTAGTGCCATTACTTTGTATGATACCAAATAGCAATATTGGATGGGAAAAAGTATCATATCATTAGATCTGTAATAGTGTTACTACATAGTTATATAAAATCGACATCTACCTGGGAATATATGCATGAACACAGTTCGCTATTTGTTAGAATATTTCGGAAACTGATATTGTATTGTTAAGGAAATATCAATATTGTATCATTTTGAAAATTTAAAAGGTGCTAACCCCTAATCCCGGCTCCCTCCAAACCTGGAATAAATTGTTTGGATGTGATCGATAAGAGATAGTACGGTTACCCACCTGGCAAAAACTATTGCCTTAATGCACATCACTTAGAGCTGCACTCACGGAGGGAGATCAACTCATGAGCTCACCACCCGTTTGACTCGTGAGCTCATGAGCTCACGGACGTTCCAATTTTCCAAAGAAGTACTTATCTTCCACCCCAGCTATTAAGAAACAAATATTTATTGGCAGAGATATATTAACATTGCCATGTTTTTTTTTTAATTTTAAAACGTGCTGACGAGGTACAAAGGTCAGTATAACACACAGCACCGCTTGAATGTTTACATTGGAGATTGTGAAGAAGACATGACAGCGATAAGCAGTTACTAATGTGTGTTAGGTGCTCTGTGTTACGTTTGTGTTCCCAACATAGACAAGCTCACGATTTGAACATCTCAGCTCGAGCTCGGCGAGTTTGCCCCATGGCTCGAGCCACTCAGGTTCGTGAGTGCAGCTCCAACATCACTGGCAATTTTTTTCTTTTTTCTTGCCCCAGCCAGGATCAGAACCAAATCAGTAGCAATGCTTAAAGGACAACTACACCATGAATAAAACATATGCCCAAATAGTTTCTTAGAGTATTTTCTACTTGAACCCAAGTTCCCACCAATGTTAACCTTCATACAAGAAGTATATTGCTGTTTAAACACATCCTAACACACAAGACATGGAGGTACTGGAAGCAGCCATTTTAGTCTATTGATAGCTTATCTGGAGCTGCTTGGTACACACTTGTCATTAAGAGCTACCTTACTGCTAATGACAAGTGTGTACCAATGAGCTCCAGATAAGCTATTAATTGGGTTATGTTTTATTCCCGGTGTTTTTGTCCTTAAAGATTCCTTGGCCATCAGGGGTGTGTGTGTGTGCGCATCCATCTATTACATTGTATTTTTAACGCCATGTATTTTTTATTGTTTCAGCGGCCGTTGGTGAGGCGTTACCCATACAGTGATGATGAACCCTCCCCTATAGTGGTACATACAGCACAGAGAACCAACACGCTCAAGAAACAATATTAAATACTTTTATTGAAAAACAGATACAACAAGGAGTCTTGGGGGGTTAATAAAACTTTCCTCAATGATTATATATGAAATAAACTTTGTAAGGGTATAAAAGATTTTGCCAACACTTTTTTGCAGTGAGGCACTTGAGTGCCACATTATTTTGTTTGATATATAACAAACACTGTATCTCAAGATGAAAGAAAAGATGAAATACAGATTTCATGAATAGTGTGATATTGTCAACACTCAAAATGTTTGCCTTGGTTTGTGACAATAATCTTCACTTCGAGGAACAGTACCTAAAACTGTGTTAATGTCAATTTGAAGACAGTGACCTGATAAATATAACATTATCAATGGAAGACAATCGTGAAGTAGTCTTGGAAATGGATATAGTTTTAGCTAGCTGTTTCTTAGCATTTCAGTATCACATATCTATCAGTAGATAGAAATTCCTAAAAGTTGAGCAATGTATTTGCTTAAAAGAGAGAAGTTATACAGCAAGTTACCTTGGTTTACATGAACTTGCATTTGAATATTTTTTATAAACGATTCATATCATCATCATGCATACATGCTTTTTACATAAATGATATATTACAATGCATTTTATACAAATACGTAACAGTTGAATTCTGTTTGTTTAACCCTTATGCTGCTGGTGGCTAATTTTGCCAATACAAAATAATGCTAAAATCCTGAAAAATCACCGAAACCCTGGCAAATGGGTACTCATCTGAGAGTACTCAGTGAGAGCTATTCAATGAATACCAACATGACAGGGTTTAGATGGTTTTCAAAGATGTTTGCGTTCTTGTGCTTTGGGCGAATGTAGTCTCAGCATTGGAAGGGTTAAGCGTATTCATGGTGTACGCAGTAAGAAAAAATTGATTACATCAAAAAAGTACAGCTAGAAAGTGTCCATTAGGCTATGGGCATTTTTGATACATTAGAAATGTGAATTTCTCTCTTTTTACCTGTTTCTTGAAGAAACCATCTTCGGTGCTATGCTTAGGTGCTATTCTGTTTGTTGGTGCTTTGATGTAAATAATCCTTCAATAATACACATATGTTATGTCTGTGTTATAACCTCCCTTACATACGCCGACTATATACACAGGTATGTAATAAAAAGAGGTTTGTTACTATCCTTAATATACAATTAAGGATTTGGCTTTTTTCTGGGTGCATAGATAGTGAACTACCTATAGAGATTATGTCATTACTTATTAGGTTTAATACTGAAATGTTATGAACCTAGATGGGACTCTGACAAAGCAGAAAATAAAGAAATGCCAGCTTACATTATGTTTTGTTTTGAACTACCTTAAGCCCTGGTCACATCAGACTAAGGCCTCCGTACGGCTGATTGATCGCATGCGTCCAAAGTGCCGTGAACAGGTCGCATGCGTCCAGTCAGAGATCTTTCATTTGTGGTCACATCAGAATTAGCCGTGCGGCCGGTCGTGAGAAATTTTACAATCACGGAAATGTTTAAGGGCAGTTCCATTTAAAAGTGTGGTGGGGGGGGGGAGGAACAGAAGATCTTTGTAGGGGGGGAGGGGTCGAATTTTGAATTATTTTACCCCACCTCCCCCCCCGATTTTATTTTGCGTAATATATATATATATATATATATATATATATATATATATATATATATATATATATATAGAGAGAGAGAGAGAGAGAGAGAGAATAAATATATATATATATATATATATATATATATATATATATATATATATATATATATATATATATATATATATATATATATATATATATATAAATGGAACGGCCCTAACGCACTATCCCCTTTGCACGGAGGATGTACGGCCACCTTGAAGAGGCCTTGAGGAGGCCTTCCTGTGGTCTCACGGTCCTTATGGAGTAAAATTAACATCTATTTTCTTTAAAGGGTGCCGTGAGGCACTCTGAAGGATCAGTGGGAGCGCCGCACGGCCTTAAAGATTGCCGTGCGTCAGACGCTAAGTCAACAAATGTCCGTAGGTAGGTCGCGGACCGTAGACTGATTTGCGAACATGTTCGCTAACCTCTCTACGGCCCACGACCACTGATTTTCGACCGCACGACCTCTACGGTTGAGGCAAACTCCTTGAGGCACCCGCAAGGTGATCCTGCGATCGCCACGGTTTTCGGCCGTAAACTGCCCGCAAACAGCCCGCACGGTGGACGTATGCCTGATGTGACCAGGGCTTTAGATGTACATTTCTATTAGGTAAACGATTGGTGTAATGCTTTTCTGTTAGAGAAAAGGAATTCACTATTAATACCTAGAAAATAGATAAAATATATATACATATAACCTAGAGCTAAATATATCATATAGGAATATTTCATATAGAAGCTTAAAATAGCAGAAATAGCTCATTCAAATATTTAACAAAGACATTTCATTCTCAAAATAAGTTTGCTAATCTGTGTATGTCACAACACTAACACGTACGATCTATTAACCATAACTGAAACAAAACTTAAAATCTTTGTTTCAATTGCTTATAATCATTATGCTGCCAGTGGCTAATTTGGGCAATAAAGATTATGCAAAACACCTGAAAAAATGGCCGAAACCCTGTACATGGGTACTCATTTGAAAGTACTCAGCGAGAGCTATCCAATGAATACCAACACAACAGAGTTAAGATGGTTTTCAAAAAGTGTGCATCCTTGTGATTTGGACAAAAGTAGCCTCATTTTTGGAAAGGTTAATAGATGATATTTTGAGTGACTATTACAAAATTTAGTTGATTTCTGAATATATAAAATTAGATTTTCAGATAATGATAGAATAATAACATCTTTATTTGCAGTATTTTGTGCCCTAGTCCCGTCTTTCTTTGCTGTTTTTCTCCAGCAATAGGGGCATGTATTTTGTGCCCTAGTCCCGTCTTTCTTTGCCGATTTTCTCCAGTAATAGGGCCATGTATTTTGTGTCCTAGTCCCGTCTTTCTTTGCCGTTTTTCTCCAGTAATAGGGGCATGTATTTTGTGCCCTAGTACCGTCTTTCTTTGCCGTTTTTCTCCAGTAATAGGGGCATGTATTTCGTGCCCTAGTCCCGTCTTTCTTTGCCGTTTTTCTCCATTAATAGAGGCATGTATTTCGTGCCCAAGTCCCGTCTTTCTTTGCCGTTTTTCTTCAGTAATAGGGGCATGTATTTCGTGCCCTAGTCCCGTCTTTCTTTGCCATTCTTCTCCAGTAATAGGGGCATGTATTTCGTGCCCTAGTCCCGTCTTTCTTTGCCGTTTTTCTCCATTAATAGAGGCATGTATTTCGTGCCCAAGTCCCGTCTTTCTTTGCCGTTTTTCTTCAGTAATAGGGGCATGTATTTCGTGCCCTAGTCCCGTCTTTCTTTGCCATTCTTCTCCAGTAATAGAGGCATGTATTTTGTGCCCTAGTCCCTTCTTTCTTTGCCGTTTTTCTCCAGTAATAGGGGCATGTATTTTGTGCCCTAGTCCCGTCTTTCTTTGCCGTTTTTCTCCAGTAATAGGGGCATGTATTTTGTGCCCTAGTCCCGTCTTTCTTTGCCGTTTTTCTCCAGTAATAGGGGCATGTATTTTGGGCCCTAGTCCCGTCTTTCTTTGCCATTCTTCTCCAGTAATAGGGGCATGTATTTTGGGTCCTAGTCCCGTCTTCTTTGCCGTTTTTCTCCAGTAATAGGGGCATGTATTTTGAGCCCTAGTCCCGTCTTTCTTTGCCGTTTTTCTCCAGTAATAGGGGCATGCCCAGCTTCCTTCTCAGGGAGTTGGGTATGTATGGGTTAGAGTTGCAGTGCCCGTGTCTGTTAGGAAAGTCAGTCTCTCTGTACACGTGGATTTCCACATTAGACCTCAGCATCAAGTCTAGCTCTTCCCAAGCCTGGAACAAAAGGAAGAAAATTAACAACAAAAGAAAAATGATAATAAGAAACTATTGACCTGCCTTGTATTGTACTCTACCTCAGACAAGAGCTTTAAACTAGATTTCTTCCCATTCAAAACAATAATGAATTCCAGCATGTATTTCAGAATGAGTGTGAGACAGGATTTCAAAATTGCCTGTCCCTAACAGTACCGTAAATTCTCAGATATATACAACATGCTAGGAATTTGTATCAATGGGAAATCTGGTCAACCTCGATATATCGCCAGTTGCTATTTCACAAAATATGGGCAGAGCGCTGCAAGTCCAAAATACAGGCTGGACGGGTCTTGGCTAGGTGACTGGTCTGTCTAAAAAAGAGTTTTCAGGAAACTCACTCAGCAAGTCCAAAATACAGGCTGTACGGGTCCTGGCTAGGTGACTGGTCTGTCTAAAAAAGAGTTTTCAGGAAACTCACTCAGCCTGTCCAAAAAACGGGCTAAGTCACTGGTTGGTGTACCACCTACCTCTTCCCCCAGAGCTCTCTTGATGGCGTTGACTAAGGTCCTCTCGGGGATCCACGTGTTTCCCGAGGCGAGCACCGCGTGGTCGAGGTATTTCCCCGTCAGCAGAATCTCCATCTTCTCTCGGAGGCAGGGGGGAGGACGGGCGAGGTCTGGAGACAGGAGCTGAGTCACGAGATCCTTGAATCCTGCCAGCCTCTCAGTGTGGGTATTCAGCAAATAACCTAGAAAAGTGGAAAAAGTTCATAACTGTAATACTCATGAGCACCTTGAATCTCTATTGGGCCAGTCCAGGTCTATTTTTGGTCTTACGGAATCGCTGACCAATTTTAGGGCAAATTAAAAATTTTAAAAATTCCAAAATTTCTAAAAAGAATTTTTTTATTTCACTACGACGTAATTCTGACGACCCTTCATGAAAAAACTACCTACTCATCCGCAAAAAGGCCTTGGTTTTTGTGTTTCCAGGCCAGTATATTTAAAGAAAACATTCAAAATAAACTTAATTATGCGATCTCTGTCTATCACATACATTGTCCAAACCGGCAACCATTTTAAGCACGTCTCCATGGTCTGCGCGCCCATAATGCATTGCGAATGAAAGTCAACATCCTGCTTCATCCAATGTAAACACTCCTCTGGACCCAGAATTTTGAAGTTTTTTAAAAAAATCTTTTGCAACTGACAAATCTGTAAGACCAAAAATCAACTTGGACTGGCCTTACTGTAAAAACTAGGTTTAATAATTTTCATAGGTTGAGGGTGGCCCATGTTTTATGAAAATACAGACAAAGCAGAGTAATAGTTGTCCATTATACAAATATGCCATGCCAGTGTGGGTAACATGACGGAATGTTTCCCCGAGGGAGGATGGTTTTCCCGAGGGCGGAGCCCGAGGGAAAACCATCCTCCCGAGGGGAGACATTCCATCATGTTACCCACACTGGCATGGCATATTTGTTTTATTATACCGAACAAACACCGTTTGTTATTGTAAACAAAGCAAGTTCACAGATGACTGGTGATTCACACATTCCCCGCTAGGTGTCGCTAGTGGCAACGGGCAACATGAAGCCCTCACTGATGGCATCAGGCAACATGATGATTGTTCACTGTTAAGTCAGCCAATCACGGCTTACGATCTTAAAGTGAGGTATAATAAAGTTAAATAGCTACCAGCAATAGATCAAAGGTGGTCCATATTTCCCAATAATTATTTTGCGAAATAAATATAGTGGCCTTAATTCCTAGGGTGGTCAAAAATTCCTGAGAATTTATTGGAGTTGTTTTCTTTAAGGTGGCTCAAATTTACAATTTTGGGGGGGATATTCAATTTTCTGTATTGTCACTTTTTTGGCCTTATTCTGGCTAAATTGTGGCTAGCCATTTCTACATGATGAAGGAAACCAGAATGCCATTGTTTAGCCACTGGTATCTTTTTCTCATGTCCCTAGTTGAATTTTCCGATGATAAGCAATATCAATAGGAAATATTTCTTTATTGTCCTGCTATCCCTTATAAATCGCTGCTCACACCAACATCGAGGTATGTGGCGTACTAGTTTGTCATCTAGTTCATATAATCACCGCTAGAGGGGGTTGCACATAGAGTAACCTTTCAGTCTAGGTTCACAACTACCCTTATTAATCGATGGTAGTGTCATCTATCCACAAAGGAAGACATTCAATTGTGGTCTGTGAGGCAGGCTAGTCCATTGGCCCTTATGCTGGCAGTGGCTAATTTGGCCAATACAAAATGATGCAAAAAACCTGAAAAAGGACTGAAACCCTGGCACAAGGGTATTCATCGGAAAGTACTCAGCGAGAGCTATCCAAAGAATACCATCATGAAAGGGTTTAGGTGTTTTTCAAAAATCTTTGTGTCCTTGTGCTTTGGACGAAAGTAGCCTTGCCATTGGAAGGTTTAACCCTTGTATGTCTGCAGCACCCAAAACAGGCCTGACTATTTTGAGGATAGCTTTGGACCTATTGAATACTTTGAAAAATATACAGAGGAGAAATATCAATTAGAATGGACGTTAGAGGGTTTAGATGGTTTTCAAAAACCTTTGCATCCTTGTGCTTTGGACTGGGTTGTCAGCATGTCAGCATGCAGGTCGGAAAGGTGAAGCGCAAAATTCCAAAATCTCAACCCGGTCCTAGGACCGGGTTCGCAACCCGGATCAGTCTGCAGCATTGTAGTCAATAATGACTAGCTTTTAATGCTATAATTACCCACAAATGCCCACGGTGTAGTGGAGATGACCATGCAGAAGTTGGCTCTCTGCCAGAGCCTGCATTCGATCATGCCCTCGATGGTGCCGGCTTCCTTCTCTTCCAGCTCCTCGTGGAAGTTCTGAAGAACCTGCAGCGCAGCTGACCTGCCTGAAATAAAGACAATCACAATATAACACCTCAAAATAAACAATCACAAAATAAAAATCAAGCTGAAATAGCATAACTCTTATGCTGTTGATGATTTGGACAATACCAAATGACGCAAAAAGCATGAAAAATGTCATATCATATCCATAGTTGACTGCCTACTAGTGCACACTGTTTTCATCATTTTATTGCTTTACCCTTATGCTGCTGGTGGATAATTTTGCCAATAGAAAACTATGCAAAACATGAACCCTGGCACATTGGTACTCATCTGAGTGTTCAGCGAGAGCTATCCAACAAATACCAACATGACAGGGTTTGGATGGTTTCTATATATCTTTGTGTTCTTGTGCTATGGACAAGAGTAGCCTCAGCTTCGGAAAGGTTAAGTAAATCACACTGAAACCTCAATGTGGACCATTGCTGAGATATGAATACATTCCATAGAAAAAACTCAAAATTTCAGTCTATTTTTATAGCTTAAGCATTGGTGAAAACCTATGACATGCTAATAGCTTTGAGTGTAATTGTGAACATAATCTTTGCTGGGTTTTTACCTAATGTCCTCAGTTGGACTAGTGTTAAATGGTGTAGGAATCTAGAATATGCTGGAAAAATCAATGCCTAACCCAAGATCACTGGCAACATTCTCACATGCCCCAAACTAGATTTACACAAAGGTTGTGGTGAGAGACAGTGAACAGTCAGTGGCAATGCCTTAGACCACATGGCTATCAGGGCGACCAACTGTAGTAAGAGACAGTGAGCACTCAGTGGCAACACTTTAGACCACTCAGCTATCAGGGCAGCCCCTCGGTGGTGAGAGACAGTGAGCTTTCAGTGGCAATGCCTTAGACCACTCGGCTATCAGGGCAGCCCCTCGGTGGTAAGAGACAGCAAGCAGTCAGTGGTAAATCCTTAGACCACTCAGCTATCAGGGCAGGCACTCAGTGGTAAGAGACAGCAAGCAGTCAGTGGTAAATCCTTAGACCACTCAGCTATCAGGGCAGCCCCTCAGTGGTGAGAGACAGTGAGCTTTCAGTGGCAATGCCTTAGACCACTCGGCTATCAGGGCAGCCCCTCGGTGGTAAGAGACAGCAAGCAGTCAGTGGTAAATCCTTAGACCACTCAGCTATCAGGGCAGCCCCTCGGTGGTAAGAGACAGCAAGCAGTCAGTGGTAAATCCTTAGACCACTCAGCTATCAGGGCAGCCCCTCGGTGGTAAGAGACAGCAAGCAGTCAGTGGTAAATCCTTAGACCACTCAGCTATCAGGGCAGGCCCTCAGTGGTAAGAGACAGCAAGCAGTCAGTGGTAAATCCTTAGACCACTCAGCTATCAGGGCAGCCCCTCGGTGGTAAGAGACAGTGAGCTGTCAGTGGTAAATCCTTAGACCACTCAGCTATCAGGGCAGCCCCTCAGTGGTAAGAGACAGCAAGCAGTCAGTGGTAAATCCTTAGACCACTCAGCTATCAGGGCAGCCCCTCGGTGGTAAGAGACAGCAAGCAGTCAGTGGTAAATCCTTAGACCACTCAGCTATCAGGGCAGCCCCTCGGTGGTAAGAGACAGTGAGCTGTCAGTGGTAAATCCTTAGACCACTCAGCTATCAGGGCAGGCCCTCAGTGGTAAGAGACAGTGAGCTGTCAGTGGTAAATCCTTAGACCACTCAGCTATCAGGACTATTGGGGCAAGCCCCAGGAGCAGGGTTACTTGGACATTTAGACCACCCTAGGAAATTGGGCTACTATAATCACTTTGCAAAATAATTAATCGGAAATCTAGGCAACCCTTGATCCATCACCAAGTCACAAAAATCATAATTATCAAAAAGTGCCCCAAATTATTGAGAATTTACGGTAGCATGGAATTATTTGGCAAAATATCTCACCATGTTTGAGATCCACCATTTTTCCCTCCTCTGCAGCAGAGCGGGCCTTGCTGTTGGAGTGGTAGTAGAGGCTATGACACAACATAGCACGGCACAACAATGCAATCTCGGCCTCCAAATCTCCATCCTCTGCATCGCCTAGCAACAGGTACAGCAACTGAGGAAGATAAACTTGGAACTTGTTCTGCTCCTACAAAAGATGGAAGAAAAGAAAGGACTCGTACAGTACGGACATTTAATTCCCGCACCAGTCGACCGTACATCTGCCTGTGCCTGGTTGTACAAACACCCATGGATAACATATCAGAAAATAGACCTAGCAGGCTAGCACATCAATGACCCAGGTAACTTTCGAATCATAGCTAAGTTTATTTGTGAGGTCATCCAAGCATCCATGCCCTGAAACTGGGTGGCAATCTGGCGTGCGGTCGTGTGTTCTGCATGGGCTGCCTACGCAGTTAGTGCAGAAATTAAATGTCGGCACTGTTCATTAGTAAGTAGAGCAATTGAGGAAAGATATAATGTATACTGTGTATCTATACAATCTACAATTTACCTCGTTTTGCCTGTTATTAGGTCCATCATCGTCATCAATGATATACACATCATTATCATCATCATCATCATTATCAACATCATCATCATCATCATCATCATCATCATTATCATCATCATCTCCATCATCATCATTATCATCATTATCTTCCTCTCCAGTGACTGGTTCCAAGTTCACTTTACTTCCTGCTTCAGTAGCTGATGGGGATACTGTTGCCATGGGAACATCCTCCACAGTCGTTTCCACATTACAGACCTTATTAACATCTGAAATAAAATGAATTCAATCAAGATTCAGAATTTTATCTGCTTTCCATCATTCAGTACAAAGGGTGCCGTCTGCCTTACAAAAAAGGTTTTTTTATTTGAAATATTTTTTTTGTTTATTTTCCTGCTCGCCATGCTGTACAATTATCTAGAACAATTTAAATACAGGTGAACTTGGATATGACAGACCACTGTACGATGGATTTTTGTATATGACGGACGATATGCTTGGTCCCAGTCCGATGCATATCAAGTATTCGTCATATGTATACGACGGATTTTGCATACAACGGACCAATTTTCCTGGTCCCATTGAGGCCGTCATATCCAAGTTCACCCGTATCATGATGTATTGTACACTTACTTTCGAAAAAAGATGCTGAAAAAGTGGGTTCAGGTTTATGGATTTCTTTTTTATAATTTTGCTGATTTAAAGAAGACTTATCTTGCAATTTAATTTATATATACCATATGTGACT
The DNA here is from genome assembly GCA_963942565.1 of Maea johnstoni. NCBI lineage: Eukaryota > Metazoa > Annelida > Polychaeta > Spionida > Magelonidae > Maea > Maea johnstoni. The sequence continues at coordinate 16,360,232 of OZ012696.1, read as the reverse complement.
GCTACGGATGGTTTTGCCATTTTTTTAATTGGTTTGATATTCAAATTATCAAATGATGGCAAATTAATGACAATGGAACAATCACCAAAAGTAAAATGGTATGTAGAATCAGAGATATACCTAGGTTTTAACCTATACTTAAAAGTATTATCTCTGGTAGAATTAACAAATGGCACCCCTGCTTATCTTGTTGAAATCAATATAAAATAATGTGAAAAAAGCTGAAAAATGACCGAAACCCTGGCAAATGAGTACTCATCTGAGAGTACTCGATGAGAGCTTTCCAATGAATACCAATATGATAGGGTTTAGATGATTTTCAAAGATTTTTGTGTTCTTGTGCCATAGACATAAGTAGTCTCAGCATTGAAAGGGTTAAGAAAACACAGGAATAAGTAATACTCATTAGAACCTAAGTAACATTTCTCCTTCATATTCACCATTCAGTCTGGCGTAGGTGTCGTCAATTTCCATCTTAACCCTTTCAATCCAAGTGTCGGGTGCCATTCCACTATTACTGTCCATTTCACTCACATCCTGTCGGCATGACAACCATGCATGGAGAAATGCAATGCACCCTGGGATAGCGCTGGTTAGTGCGTGCCGATGAAGTTGTAGAAGTTCCTTAAAATGGAAATATCCGATGTTTGGAAATAGTGAGGCCATGGAAGTACAGTGTAGGCATTTAATTCCTGCACCAGTCAACCGGACATCTGCCAGTGTCTGGTTGTACTTGCACCCATAGATAACATGTCAAAAATATAAGCCAAGCTCATCAATGAACCAAGTAGCTTGCAAATCAAAGCTACATTCAGTTATGAGGTCATACATGCATCCATGCCCAGACAACTGGGTGGCAATTGGGTGTGCGGTTGTGTATTATGCCCAGGCTGCCCACGCAATTGGTACAGGAATTAAATGTCAGCACTGTATAATGACATAAATCATCGTTTCTGGACAAAATTAGAAATAAAGACAATTTCTTTTTTGTCTAAAATTACTCTCAGCACTCGTGATTTTGAGGTTTGTTATAGGAGTTCTGATTGATGAAATTATACATGCAAGTAATACTTTACCAATTTGCATATGCATCAATTCTGAGGAAAATGGCCATTAGGGACAAACTGTACGTCTTGCTTGAAAAAGTCATGGAACTTAAAGCCAAAACAAAAGTGTTTTGTTTGTTGCTACTTGACCAACTCTTTCAGAACCCTATCAATAATAAAAACAGTATTTCTTAGACTTGGGCATCATCAGTAGTAATTACCGTATTCTTACGATTAAGCGCACGGTGCGGATCGATAGAGGTTGGGAAATTTTTCTGAAGTAGGGGTGTTGGCGATCTTCTGTTTTACCTCACACCTCAATGATTGCTGATCGGAGAGCATTGGCCGTTATTGCGCCTTTGCGCTCTCGCTGTTCAGTTAGCTTAGACGTTTGCAGCTACAATCGCGCACGTGAGATTGTTAATTGGTCAATAGTACGATCATGCGGCGAATATGAACAGTGAGAGCGTGAAGGAACTGCCGAAATTGCAGAATTCAGCACTCAGGTTTGCAGACACGGCAAGAGGAAAGGTATGTGATTTTGCTTTTCTTACTTCTTCTGGGGGGAAGTTTTACAAGTTTTTCGCCATATTTGCGCTGGTCATTCCCCTCTAAGGCCACTCCAATTTAATTACTTGTCTTACGAGCTTTTTGTGGACAAAAAATACTGTCAGACTCAAAAAAAATAAAAAAATAAAAGTCGACTTTGGTGTCTTACGGACGAAAGTGGTTTGGAGATTTTCTGTCAGACTCCAAAAAAAAAGAAAAAAAAAGTATATATATTGTAAGGGTGATTCAATCAACTACAGGGATTTATCAATGCTGTAGCAGAGCCTCAATTTTGAGGATGTATATCTCCCAGCCTTAAGGTTACAGGATTGATTGATTTTATTTAGTTGAGAATAGGCTGTTAGAAACATCTCGCTACCAGTCCTAGTCGGCAGACTCTAAAACATTTTTTAAAAATTAAAAAAAAAACATTTTTCAACTTTTTTTTTATTCCAAAATGGCTCATTTCCAGACTCTGGAGCTCGTAAGACAAGTAATTAAATTGGAGTGGCCTAACCATGAAAAATAGACCCTGTGCGCTTATTTGGGCATTTGCGCTTAATCGGAAGAATACGGTAATTAAATACTTCATGGCTGAATCACCATAGTCATCATGCACTTTTATACCTTTGATATAGTGATCAAAGGGATACAGGAACAAAGCAACCTCAATGACGATGCTTAATATGAAGAAAATACATAGTATTTACCCATAAATTAATAATAAATAAAAAGCCTACTAACCAACCCTTCTTTTTTAGTCATGTTGCCACAAATAGAACATACAATATTTTTTTGCCTGACTTAGAAAATATATATCTCCTCTCAACCTACCCTTGCCATTGCATTTATCATTGTAGAGGTCAGCATCTGGGCATCAAACTCGGTCTTTCCAATCTCACCCGTGGCGCCATCTGTGACAGTCCGAAGAAGCTCATCTCTCCCTTCCTTCTGCCAGTTCTTGACTTCTTTCTTCGCCTGTGATACTTTTTCAGCTTGATTCTTGTTCTATAGTGTGTAAAAGATTTTCTATAGAAATTATTAGGAATTATTTGATTTAGCGGTATGTTATATACATGTACTTAATCCATATGGCACTTTCACACAGAAGCTCATTTTTAAGCTGTCTCTCAAATCCAAACATTGCATTGCCATTACCACTGAAAGAATATAATTATCAGGATACTGGATAAATATTCTGAACCTTTATACAGCAAAGTATATAATACCATCAAGTTGAGAGAGAAATCCTGTTACTGAACTGTTTGAATGGGTGCAATGAAATAGTCCATCATTTTGATTTTGAATCAGAAAAAAAAAATGAATACATGGATCAAAAACTGTAACAGGGCTACACAGTTCTGAGTCTATAGTCATATAAGCTGCATAGTTGGGGGCAAAAAACAAGTTGTCCCAAATACCCTGTGTTGTCCCTCATATTGAAAAAATATCATCTTCATAAGCTAGCTTCCAGCATAATAGCTCTTTCTAACCATTGTTTGCAGAAAAGTGTATAACTAATTTCTGCCGACACTTGCACTCTTTAGTTCTGGACGTTTTTGCGCCAACTCTTTATTTTGCGAGCTTGCTCCCTTTTTCAGCCCAAGGCATTGCGCCTTCTCAATAAAGGCAATTACTGGTTAGCACAATATGGGGGAAGAAGGTGACCACATGACCACAGTAATAACCTTTCAAGTTGTCTCTTTCATACTCAAAAACGTTCCATTATAATCGGGTAATCATCCAGTTGTCTCTAGAGTTTAGTGAGATTGACCTATTTCTTCTCCACCTGACGTGCGGTCACCGGCGCCCTGTCTCCACACAATTTTACGTGTCCTTCCAAAATATAACACCCTCAATCCAAAGTTTTACCTCTTGAATTGAGTCTTTCTGGGTATATTTCAAAGTACATTAACCCTTATGCTGCTGGTGGCTAATTTGACCAATACAAAATGATTAAAAAAAACATGAAAAGTGACTGAAACCCTGCCATATGGGTACTCATCTGAGTGGTCAGCGAGAGCCATCCAATGAATACCAACATGACAGGGTTTAGATGGTTTTCAAAAATCTTTGTGTCCTTGTGCTTCAAATGAAAGTAGCCTCAGCATTGGAAGGGTTAATATATTCATCTTCTTACCCTGATGACCCCCAGGTGGGCCTGTGCCCATATCTCCATTGACCTGTCCAGCGAGGCACTGGACGAGGCACTGGACGTTCTTGCCAACTCTGGGACGAGTGCTGCACGGCTGGAGAAAGGAGCTTCGCATTCAGGAACCTCTGTCGCTGACTGATATCCTGGTTTCCTGGCCGCATGGAGAGCAAGCATCAGCCGTGCTAGAGGGCTGGCAGACGCTCCGGCTTCACTGGAGGGCTCAGGTGGACCTGTAGCAAGCATTATAAAATAGAATAAGTGCTTAATAAGCAATTGAAATGATGAAACCAATGTGCAAGGTGTATCAAAATGAAATTGATGAAATCCCACAAGAGCAAGACATAAACAAGAAAAAAATGGTGGATCACTTGTTGTATCGGCGAGATTTATGTGGTGGCCCATATTCAGTGTAATGGTGACTGGTGGCCGGATAGATTAAGGGTGGCCGAGATTCCCCATTAACTATTTTGCAAAATAATTATAGTGGCCCATATTTCCGAGAATTTAAGGTAGTAGGCGATCAACTATGGATGTGTGATTCTTTATTTTTAAATCATTTTTATTCATTTTTCAATGGGTACGGCATGATTGCAGCATAAAACAGTTACAATCTGTATACAATATAATTTACTTAAAAAATGCAAGATGTCAATATAATATTCTGTGAATAAAATATAACTCAAAATTGTGTAGAATACTAAGAAACAAAATAGGAAATACAAAAACAAGTGAAACACAAAATGGACTTATGTGTTTTTATTCACTCTTGCATAAGTATAGCCCACTTTTTTCAAATCTGCCAGTATACCTTTCATTCTTGCCATGTATTTCTCATAACAAAATATTTGCCTCACAGCATTTTTAACCTGGTAAAAAGAGTAAATTTAACCCTCTAGCTTGCAGTTAAAAAGTCTTTTTTGTGGCAAGGATAATGATGTTGAAAACAATTATTTTCTCGAACGATCACCAGCTTCTTCTACTACTACTACTACTACTACTACTACTACTACTACTACTACTACTACTACTACTTCTACTACCTCTACTTCTACTACTACTACTACTACTACTACTACTACTACTACTTCTACTTCTACTTCTACTTCTACTGCTACTGCTACTGCTACTACTTCTACTACTACTACTACTACTACTACTACTACTACTACTACTACTTCTACTTCTACTACTACTACTACTACTACTACTACTACTACTACTACTACAACAACAACTACTACTTCTACTACTACTTCTACTACTACTACTACTACTACTACTACTACTACTACTACTACTACTACTACTACTACTACTACAACAACAACAACTACTACTACTACTACTACTACTACTACTACTACTACTACTACTACTACTACTACTACTACTACTACTACTACTACTACAACAACAACAACTACTACTACTACTACTACTACTACTACTGCTACTACTACTTCTACTACTACTACTACTACTACTACTACTACTACTACTACTACTACTACTACTACTACTACTACCACTACTACTACTACTACTTCTAATTACTTATTAACTACAGCTTCAACAAGCAAGTTTGTATAACATCCCATAACAAAAGTGGAAAACTGCTAAAAACTGGTTCCTGCAAGTCCAGTACTTATTGTACATAATTAGTTGATTTGATGGCAAGTTAATGAGGACCAAACATTTTCTTTGAGGTAGGATGAATATATCTGAAGTTCAGCATTATTTTGTAACTGGTACTTTTTGCAGGCATCTAATTTTCACTATTTTCGCGCTCCCATGATATCACCAAAATAACCCTTTCAAATAAATATCTTAATTGCTTTGTATCTCTTTTGGTTTGAGTACTTGAATGCACAAATCTAAAGTAGCACAAAAACCCTCCAGCAGGGCTGTAAAGCAAAATTTTTAACACTCCAAATAAAAGCTGTATATAGTATAAATGGTTTAAACTGACATACCGTTAGAGTTGTTATGTAGAATGTCATCGATGAGGAGCAAGATGGCGCTACTGTTTGTCTCCTTGTGGCGGGATCCCGCTGCGCGACGGAGCCACTCGGCCAACCACGCCAACCAGAACTGCCGGAGACTCATCCCGGCCACACCTGTAATATTATCAATAACCCTTCTGCAGCTGGTGGTAAATTTGGCCTTTACAAAATATCGCAAAAAATCCTAGAAAGAACTGACTGAAAGATATGACCAAAATAGTAAGGTGTTTTTGACTGCTACAAAAATAGATCCTTGTCAGCTTTGGAGGAAAGTAGCCATAGTGTTGGAAGGGTAAACGCTTTGAATGCTGAGGCTACTTTCGTTCAATGCACAAGGACGCAACGATTATTGAAAACCATCTAAACCCTGTCATGTTGGTATTCCTTGGAAAGCTTTTGCTGAGTTCTCTCAGATGAGTACCCATGTGCCAGGGTTTCGGTTATTTTTCAGGTTTTATTGCATCATTTTGTATTGACCAAATTAGGCACCAAGGTGCATCATCAGGGTATGTGTTGGTTAATGAATTCTATGATATTGTATTGCTAAGGTTATAATGATCATACATTTTTCCCTTTCATGTGGTGATTTCCTGAACTGATTCTTATTCCTATAGTTTTGATATTCATATTCAATTTATAACAATGTCATGTTTATGCCTTACTTATATACACATGTCTTTACCAAGGAATCAAAAAAATAATTATTTAAAGAATGAAGCTTACCTTGACTTTTGAATAACTCGGCCACCGTCTTGGCCGGTAGAGAGACGAGATAACCAATCAGCAGGAGGAGGTCGGGCACTACGTCCTTGGTGCGACCTTGAGGACCCGCCAGGAAGTTGGTCAGCATTTCCAGGATACTGCTCTCTAAGTTGAACTCCTCAACGACAGCTGAAACAAATCATACTTTTTATTGAAAAAGTTTTTTCACCTTTTTTTTTAACCCATCCAATGCTTAGGCTACATTCATCCAAAGCACAAGGACCGAAGATTTTTGAAAAACATATAGACTCTGTCATGTTGGTTTTCATCCTTGCAGCTAGTACTCTCCGATGAGAACCCATGTGACAGGGTTTCAGTCATTCTTCAAGTTTTTTGTATCATTTTGCATTGGCCAAATTAGCCACCAGCTGCATATATAAGGGTTTATTTTGGTGATATCATTCTCACAAAATCTTCTGGAACATAAAAATTGTAGGAAAAATGAAAATCAGACCTGAATATTTTTCAGATATCATTTTATGTTTTAGGGGAAGGATGCCTAAAGTCGGACGGGTCTGTAAAGTCGGACACTTCAGAAATAGTGCAACAGCTTACAATTAATTTGATTTATATTCAAAACTTTGAAATTTTCAAGGAAGGGGTAAATGCTTGTGCTGACTACGTCTGGCCCTTAATAGGCCTAGATGGTGTTTTTTTACTTGAAATTTATTTGTGTTTTAATGTAAACATATGCAGAAGAGAAAATATCTCATGTTATCCTGATGCACTAGGAAATAAGTGCAAAAAAACAAATAAAACACTGTCCGACTTTTGAGCCCCCTCATGAAAGGTTGGGCGCGACTCAATTTCTGCGTGGAAAATGTACATGCACTGGCAGCATGATATGGCAAGCCATAAAGGTATTTACTACACTTGCAAGTAAATTTGTGCTGAGGAGGTCAGATAGATGCAAATAATGTTACAATTCCATACTTTTAAATTATATTCAATGGAAATTTCCATTGTTAGAGTAAAATAAAAAGTATGGATAAGGCTGGGAAATGAGCGTGGAAAAGCAAGAATGACTTAAATTCCGGATTAGATAACAATAGCAGGGAACGAATATATTATGAATAAGTTCTTCCATATTTTAAGGGTTGTAAATCTGCATACTCTTTTAGTTTTCCATGTCCAAATATCTTAAACTAAGCAAAAAAATCTCCATTTTCTATTCTATTTTTGACAATAAGTATAACTAACCGAAATACAGCACCGTCGGTCTGCATGTTTCCTCAATGGTTGGCATCAGGGACAACATGAACGCTTCAATATTACCGTCATACTTATGCATACGTAAGTTGTCCCCAATGCTGATCATTGAGGACCAATGCAGACAGATGGCACTGTATTCCTACTTCTTATTCATTTGCTGCAAGAATATGTAGTTGAAACGGGCTGAGATGTAGCAGGAATGTGTGACCTAGCCATTAATCTTCCCCAGGGACATTCTAAGTATTTATCATAGGCCCTTGCAGCCCTCTCTTATATATTCTGCTGGTCAAATCTGCCATGTAACCTTTAAAAATACAGATTAGAGAGCCAGGTACTAAGGAGCACTTTCCTGCAAAAGAAAATTTAAACAATTATATTTGGCATTTTTCTTTCTCCCCCTGCTTCAGGTATCATGTTCATAATGCTAGTGTCATAAATTACTCCAATAATTGAAAATAACCTGATAATTTTTTTCTTAGTTGTATTCATTGTATTAGCTTTAAATTGGGAAATACCAGGCTACCAGGAATTAGTTTACTGAATAATATGATTTAAGCCAGGACTTCGGAACAGGCCTTGTGTTTACTAAGGAGTCTAATATTTGCGTTAAAAAGAGACCCACAATTTTGATTAATATAAGGAGATATTTCAGATGGACAGCATTAAAACCTCTAAATGATAGCAAAAACATTTCTTCATGTGAGAAAATAGGTAATTACTCAGTATGTAAGCATCAATTGTTAGTATATTTAGCTTTTTCTGTGTCATTGATGGGTTTTATTCCATAAATTTTGTGAAAATCATACTATTAGACCTCCAGTTTCATAAAAAAAACTCTGCCTGGGGAAGTAACCGTATTGCTACATCGCTTATTGATACATGACATAAGAAAAAATATATACAAGACTGTCATTTCCAAAAATTGTTTAAGCCCTAGTGTTCACCCCTACCTGTATGGAAGGGGGAAGTGGACAAAAATGAGCATTTATTGATATTGTTAAATCATTTATCAAAATTGATAAATGGCATGATTTATTATTATTGATAAATCATATATTAATACTAAAATGATTTGTAAATATTATTAAATTATTTATCAATATTAAGAAAAGGAAATGATTTATTAATATTAATAAATGCCATGATTTATTAATATCAAGAAATGGTTTATCAATATTGATAAATAATTTATTAATCTAAATGAATGATTTATTAATATTAAGAAATGGAAATGATTTATTAATATTAAGAAATGGAAATGATTTATCAATATTAAGAAATGCTCTCTTTGTCCACTTTGGCCTTCCATATACCTGTTATGTATGGTGTCCGACTTTAGAGACCCACTGTCCGACCTAACATACCCCATGAGGTCCAACTTCATATGGCTCAAAACATGTCTTAAACTCAAAATATCCTGCCCAAACATAATCAGTCAAATCCCTCTTTTGTCAAATTTCAAAACTACAATCACAGTTTTATAGAGGGAGCCACATTCTAGAAATGACAGTGGTCATAGTCCCAAAGTGTCCGACTTATGGGGCCTTTCCCCTATTACATAGTTTCTTATATTTCCTCACCGGCACATGTTCTCTGAAGGGCGAAGATGAGCTGCAGGCGGTGGCTCCCCCTATTGGTGGGATTGAGGCAGCCAATCATCCGGCCCAAAACCAGGAAAATAACATCGAGCTGCTTGAAGGCGAAACCCAGCGGATCCAGTGTACACAGATAGCCTAGACTGGGCTTCAGCAAAATCTGAAATAAGACAAATGACAAGCATTAAGTGTGTTCTTCTCTGAATATGTACAGTCAAACCTCTATTAAGTGACCGCTCAAGGGAAATGTCAAAAGTGGTATCTTAAAGGGGATGGTCTTTTAAGAAGCAGTCTGAGTGAGGTTATGAAAAAGCAAAGAATTTCTAACAATGACCATGCAGGTATTATTGAGGTTGTTTTACTTCGCTGCGTTTATTGAAATTTCTTCATTTATATTCTAAGATTAAACAATTCAGAAAAATAAAAGTTGAACTCCAACATTAATTGAGGATCCTCAGAAATTATATTTTATAATTTCCAATAGACAAGGTGTCTAGGCATTCACATGGCTGTTGAATGAATTATGGGCCACTTACTTAAGATTTCGGGGTCGTTGGTCGTGTCGAGCAAGTAGTCGTTTAATCAAGGTAAAATATACAGGGAATAGCCTTAGGAGGATCTGAAAGTGGTCGTTCACAGCAAGTGGTCGTTTAAGAGAAGTGGTCGTTTGCACAAGTTTGACTGTATATATATATATATATATATACCGTATTCTTCTGATTATAAGCGCACGGTGCGGATAGAGGTTGGGAGAGCGTATTAGCCGTTATTGCACCTTTGCGCTCTCGCTGTTCAATTTGCTTAGACGTTCGCGGCATGCGAAAAGATTGTTAATTGGTCAATAGTACGATCATGCGGCGAATATGAACAGTGAGAGCGCGAAAGAACTGCCGAAATTGCGGAATTCAGCGCTGGTTTGCAGACACAGCAAGAGGAAAGGTATGTGATTTTGCTTTTCTTACTTCTTCTGGGGGGATGTTTTACAAGTTTTTCGTCACATTTGCGCTGGTCATTCCACCTCTAACCATGAAAAATAGGCCCTGTGCGCTTATTTGGGCATGTGTGCTTAATCGGAAGAATACGGTAACTGAAAGTTTCATGGATGAATGGTGATGCTAAATAAAATTCACATTTCCGGGGGAAAAATTAATATCAATTTCTCTTATAAAATGTAAACGATACTTGCATGTGCAGAACAAAATAATATGGATTAATGTGAATGCAATTTTTAACCTTGACTCTATCCCAGTGAGATTTGCAGACGTAGAGTGGCAGCCATGCATTGATTGGTTCCCGGCTCATGCCCACAGTGGCGACACCTAGTGGGGCATCATCGGAAAAGCTGAAGCCCCCGTGAGTACTCAGGTGGCCTTCGACACTTATCCGATGTTCAATAGCATCCATCATGGCACTGCGACTCACCAATGTACCGCCTATCTCGTGAATTTGGATCTGAAAAATACATGCATATTTTTTTCTTATCTTTATTTGCTGTTATTCATAATTAATGACCTCGGAATCATCAAATTTCACAAATGTGATGGAAAGATCAATACAAAATTAAGGGTATCATTTTTATTTTAAAATTTTGCTCTGATCAAATTTCAAAACCAGTTCTGTGATCAAATGGCAATAAGGGAACTCATTGCACTAACCCTTATTGGTTCTTGTGGCTAATTTGACAAATGCAAAATAACAAAAAAAACTTATAAAATTAATGAAACCCTTGCATATGGGTACTCATCTGAGAGAACTCAGCGAGAGCTATCCAATGAATACCAACATGACAGGGTTTAAATGATTTTCAAGTCTTTGTGTCCTGTGCTTTGGACTAAAGCAGCCTCAGCATTGGAAGGGCTATATTAGTAGTCCTAGGTGTGCTTTATCAGCATATTGAGGTATAACGTACAATCTTACATCTCTTGCTAACGATATCTCTGGTTTTGTACAAATTTGTCCATGTAACAATACAGCATAAGTTATATTCTCACTTGTTCAAAGATCACCTTCTATTTGTTGAAACAGTGTATTTTTCAGATTTTGCAGTCTCTAGGACAATGATATCAAATGAAATATTCTCTACAAAAACAGGTATTGCTTATCGAATTAAGAAATGAAAAGTTTTTCTTTGAAAAAACTTTTCTAAAAATTAGGATGAAAGATTTTGTATGATACAAATGAGTTGAAGAAAGAGTTTCCTACTCCCAATGGATTATCTAGGACAAACTCAGGACGTTTGACGGCTAGTCCAAATCCCATGATGTTCGATTCATCGGTCGGGTCCAACAGAATCTCTCGAACGTTGCATTGCGACAGCACGCAGAAGTAGAAGTCAAGTGTTTCTGATGATAGATTCTCCATCTCATCTTTGTCGACTATAAGAGAATTCATTTTCTCCTGAGCCTTGGTAGCCTTGCGGGCGTTTTCACTGACCCGAATATCCATCAGCCGCTGTCTACGAGACCGGGAAAACTGCATGAAAAATAGATAAAGGATTTAGATATTAACCCTTCCAATGCTGAGGCTACTTTTTCCTAAGCACAAGGACATAATGATTTTTGACAATCATCTTACCCTGTTATGTTGGTATTCAGTGGATAGCTCTTACTGAGTACTCTCAGAGGAGTACACATGTGCCAGGGTTTCAGTCACTTTTCAGGGGGTTTTTGCATCATTTTATATTAGCTAAATTAAAGCCACCAGTCCTGAAAAATGACTGAAACTCTGGCACTTGAGTACTCATCTGATAGGACTCAGCAAGAGCTTTCCAATGAATACCAACATGGCAGGGTTTCAACAATTTCTTCGTTCTTGTACCTTTGATGAAAGTAGCCTCAGAATTGAAAGTAACCTTTTAGGGTTAAGATAATAAAAGTGAATGAGTGACAAAATATTAACCCATTTAAATGCCCAACACTGCATGGCCAAAAGCAGCCTCACAGTTTAAAAATAGTTTGATTTTTCAGGACCACTGATTAAGGGTACCTTTACTTGCCTTTGCATCGTAGCGCAGGTCTGTTATTCTGGCCAGCATGGCAATAGATTTGCCCTCTCCTCTACTGTATGAAGCCAAGAGTCTATGGAGGCTGTCAAGCTGAATTAAAATCAAAACATTATTACTACTGTATATGTTATTCTGGCCAGCATGGCAATAGATTTCCCTTCTCCTCTACTGTATGAAGCCAAGAGGCCATGGAGGCTGTCAAGCTGAAATAAAATCAAAACATTATTACTACTGTATATGTTATTCTGGCCAGCATGGCAATAGATTTCCCTTCTCCTCTACTGTATGAAGCCAAGAGTCCATGGATGCTGTCAAGCTGAATTAAAATCAAAACATTATTACTACTGTATATGTTATTCTGGCCAGCATGGCAATAGATTTCCCTTCTCCTCTACTGTATGAAGCCAAGAGTCCATGGAGGCTGTCAAGCTGAAATAAAATCAAAACATTATTACTACTGTATATGTCATTCTGGCCAGCATGGCAATAGATTTCCCTTCTCCTCTACTGTATGAAGCCAAGAGTCCATGGATGCTGTCAAGCTGAATTAAAATCAAAACATTATTACTACTGTATATGTTATTCTGGCCAGCATGGCAATAGATTTCCCTTCTCCTCTACTGTATGAAGCCAAGAGGCCATGGAGGATGTCAAGCTGAAATAAAATCAAAACATTATTACTACTGTATATGTTATTCTGGCCAGCATAGCAATAGATTTGCCCTCTCCTCTACTGTATGAAGCCAAGAGTCCATGGAGGCTGTCAAGCTGAAATAACATCAAAACATTATTACTACTGTATATGTTATTCTGGCCAGCATGGCAATAGATTTGCCCTCTCCTCTACTGTATGAAGCCAAGAGGCCATGGAGGCTGTCAAGCTGAAATAAAATAAAAACAACTACTGTATAACTGGTATTTTTTAAAGGCATTTAATTTTCGCGCTCCCCATGATAGCACCAAAATAACATCCTTCAAATAAATATCAAATAAGTATATGGTTTAGTTTGAGTGCTTGAATGCGCAAATTCAAAGTAACACACATACCCCCCAGCAGGGCTGAATAGTGAATTTTTAGCACTCAAATTAAAGTGGTATACATTAATAGAGATCCCACACAGACCTAAATACCTTACAACAGAACAGTTGAAGAAATATTATGAAACCTAATACTTTGGATTTGTGATTTCACTGATCATTTCTTATTTCTATCATACTGAGGCTAAAATGTTACTGGTCAGTTGTCAACCCTTGTGCTGCTGGTGGCTAATTTGGTGAATATAAAATGATGCGAAAAAAGCTGGGAAATTACTGAAACCCTGGCAAATGGGTACTCATCTGAAAGTACTTATC